>CAXARG010000199.1:0-176322 GCA_963971235.1 Cryptus armator | reverse complement strand
GAATGGCATGGAATGGCACGGAATGGCACGGAATGGCACGGAATGGCATGGAATGGCATGGAATGGCATGGAATGGCATGGAATGGCATGGAATGGCATGGAATGGCATGGAATGGCATGGAATGGCATGGAATGGCATGGAATGGCATGGAATGGCATGGAATGGCATGGAATGGCATGGAATGGCATGGAATGGCATGGAATGGCATGGAATGGCATGGAATGGCATGGAATGGCATGGAATGGCATGGAATGGCATGGAATGGCATGGAATGGCATGGAATGGCATGGAATGGCATGGCACCGCATGGCACGGCATGGCACCGGCATTGAATGGCATGGAATTGCATGGAATGGCATGGAATGGCATGGAATGGCATGGCACGGCATGGCACGGCATGGCACGGCATGGCACGGCATGGCACCGGCATGGCACGGCATGGCACCGGCATGGCACGGCATGGCACCGGCATGGCACGGCATGGCACCGGCATGGCACGGCATGGCACCGGCATGGCACGGCATGGCACCGGCATGGCACGGCATGGCACCGGCATGGCACGGCATGGCACCGGCATGGCCCGGCATGGCACCGGCATGGCACGGCATGGCACCGGCATGGCACGGCATGGCACCGGCATGGCACGGCATGGCACGGCATGGCACGGCATGGCACCGGCATGGCACGGCATGGCACCGGCATGGCACGGCATGGCACCGGCATGGCACGGCATGGCACCGGCATGGCACGGCATGGCACCGGCATGGCACGGCATGGCACCGGCATGGCACGGCATGGCACCGGCATGGCACCGGCATGGCACGGCATGGCACCGGCATGGCACGGCATGGCACCGGCATGGCACGGCATGGCACCGGCATGGCACGGCATGGCACCGGCATGGCACGGCATGGCACCGGCATGGCACGGCATGGCACCGGCATGGCACGGCATGGCACGGCATGGCACGGCATGGCACGGCATGGCACGGCATGGCACGGCATGGCACGGCATGGCACGGCATGGCACGGCATGGCACGGCATGGCACGGCATGGCACGGCATGGCACGGCATTGAATGGCATGGAATGGCATGGAATGGCATGGAATGGCATGGAATGACATGGAATGACATGGAATGGCATGGAATGGCATGGAATGGCATGGAATGGCATGGAATGGCATGGAATGGCATGGAATGGCATGGAATGGCATGGAATGACATGGAATGGCATGGAATGACATGGAATGACATGGAATGACATGGAATGGCATGGAATGGCATGGAATGGCATGGCACCGCATGGCACGGCATGGCACGGCATGGCACGGCATGGCACGGCATGGCACGGCATGGCACGGCATGGCACGGCATGGCACGGCATGGCACCGGCATGGCACGGCATGGCACGGCATGGCACCGGCATGGCACCGGCATGGCACGGCATGGCACGGCATGGCACCGGCATGGCACGGCATGGCACGGCATGGCACGGCATGGCACGGCATGGCACGGCATGGCACGGCATGGCACGGCATGGCACGGCATGGCACGGCATGGCACGACATGGCACGGCATGGCACGGCATGGCACCGGCATGGCACGGCATGGCACGGCATGGCACGGCATTGAATGGCATGGAATGGCATGGAATGGCATGGAATGGCATGGCACCGGCA
Organism: Cryptus armator; assembly: GCA_963971235.1. Taxonomy (NCBI): domain Eukaryota; kingdom Metazoa; phylum Arthropoda; class Insecta; order Hymenoptera; family Ichneumonidae; genus Cryptus; species Cryptus armator. Next base: position 174,642 of record CAXARG010000199.1, on the reverse strand, counting down.
TGGCACGGCATGGCACGGCATGGCACGGCATGGCACGGCATGGCACGGCATGGCACGGCATGGCACCGGCATGGCACGGCATGGCACCGGCATGGCACGGCATGGCACCGGCATGGCACGGCATGGCACCGGCATGGCACGGCATTGAATGGCATGGAATGGCATGGAATGGCATGGAATGGCATGGAATGGCATGGAATGGCATGGAATGGCATGGAATGGCATGGAATGGCATGGAATGGCATGGCACCGGCATGGCACGGCATGGCACCGGCATGGCACCGGCATGGCACGGCATGGCACGGCATGGAATGGCATGGAATGGCATGGAATGGCATGGAATGGCATGGAATGGCATGGAATGGCATGGAATGGCATGGAATGGCATGGAATGGCATGGAATGGCATGGAATGGCATGGAATGGCATGGAATGGCATGGAATGGCATGGAATGGCATGGAATGGCATGGAATGGCATGGAATGGCATGGAATGGCATGGAATGGCATGGAATGGCATGGAATGGCATGGAATGGCATGGAATGGCATGGAATGGCATGGAATGGCATGGAATGGCATGGAATGGCATGGAATGGCATGGAATGGCATGGAATGCCATGGAATGGAATGGAATGGCATGGAATGGCATGGAATGGCATGGAATGGCATGGAATGGCATGGAATGGCATGGAATGGCATGGCACCGCATGGCACGGCATGGCACCGGCATTGAATGGCATGGAATGGCATGGAATGGCATGGAATGGCATGGAATGGCATGGAATGGCATGGAATGGCATGGAATGGCATGGCACTGCATGGCACGGCATGGCACGGCATGGCACGGCATGGCACGGCATGGCACGGCATGGCACGGCATGGCACCGGCATGGCACGGCATGGCACGGCATGGCACCGGCATGGCACGGCATGGCACCGGCATGGCACGGCATGGCACCGGCATGGCACGGCATGGCACCGGCATGGCACGGCATGGCACCGGCATGGCACGGCATGGCACCGGCATGGCACGGCATGGCACCGGCATGGCACCGGCATGGCACCGGCATGGCACGGCATGGCACCGGCATGGCACGGCATGGCACCGGCATGGCACGGCATGGCACGGCATGGCACGGCATGGCACCGGCATGGCACGGCATGGCACCGGCATGGCACGGCATGGCACGGCATGGCACGGCATGGCACCGGCATGGCACGGCATGGCACCGGCATGGCACGGCATGGCACCGGCATGGCACGGCATGGCACCGGCATGGCACGGCATGGCACCGGCATGGCACGGCATGGCACCGGCATGGCACGGCATGGCACCGGCATGGCACGGCATGGCACCGGCATGGAATGGCATTGAATGGCATGGAATGGCATGGAATGGCATGGAATGGCATGGAATGGCATGGAATGGCATGGAATGGCATGGAATGGCATGGAATGGCATGGAATGGCATGGAATGGCATGGAATGGCACCGGCATGGCACGGCATGGCACCGGCATGGCACGGCATGGCACCGGCATGGCACGGCATGGCACCGGCATGGCACGGCATGGCACCGGCATGGCACGTCATGGCACCGGCATGGCACGGCATGGCACCGGCATGGCACCGGCATGGCACGGCATGGCACGGCATGGCACGGCATGGCACGGCATGGCACCGGCATGGCACGGCATGGCACCGGCATGGCACGGCATGGCACGGCATGGCACCGCCATGGCACGGCATGGCACCGGCATGGCACGCCATGGAATGGCATTGAATGGCATGGAATGGCATGGAATGGCATGGAATGGCATGGAATGGCATGGAATGGCATGGAATGGCATGGAATGGCATGGAATGGCATGGAATGGCATGGAATGGCATGGAATGGCATGGAATGGCATGGAATGGCATGGAATGGCATGGAATGACATGGAATGTCATGGAATGGCATGGAATGGCATGGAATGGCATGGCACCGGCATGGCACGGCATGGCACCGGCATGGCACGGCATGGCACCGGCATGGCACGGCATGGCACGGCATGGCACGGCATGGCACCGGCATGGCACGGCATGGCACCGGCATGGCACCGGCATGGCACCGGCATGGCACCGGCATGGCACCGGCATGGCACGGCATGGCACCGGCATGGCACCGGCATGGCACAGCATGGCACCGGCATGGCACGGCATGGCACCGGCATGGCACGGCATGGCACCGGCATGGCACGGCATGGCACCGGCATGGAATGGCATTGAATGGCATGGAATGGCATGGAATGGCATGGAATGGCATGGAATGGCATGGAATGGCATGGAATGGCATGGAATGGCATGGAATGGCATGGAATGGCATGGAATGGCATGGAATGGCATGGAATGGCATGGAATGGCATGGAATGGCATGGAATGGCATGGAATGGCATGGAATGACATGGAATGGCATGGAATGACATGGAATGGCATGGAATGGCATGGAATGGCATGGAATGGCATGGAATGGCATGGCACGGCATGGCACGGCATGGCACGGCATGGCACGGCATGGCACGGCATGGCACGGCATGGCACGGCATGGCACGGCATGGCACCGGCATGGCACCGGCATGGCACGGCATGGCACGGCATGGCACCGGCATGGCACGGCATGGCACGGCATGGCACGGCATGGCACCGGCATGGCACGGCATGGCACCGGCATGGCACGGCATGGCACCGGCATGGCACGGCATGGCACCGGCATGGCACGGCATGGCACCGGCATGGCACGGCATGGCACCGGCATGGCACGGCATGGCACCGGCATGGCACGGCATGGCACCGGCATGGCACGGCATGGCACCGGCATGGCACCGGCATGGCACGGCATGGCACCGGCATGGCACCGGCATGGCACCGGCATGGCACGGCATGGCACGGCATGGCACGGCATGGCACGGCATGGAATGGCATGGAATGGCATGGAATGGCATGGAATGGCATGGAATGACATGGAATGACATGGAATGGCATGGAATGACATGGAATGACATGGAATGGCATGGAATGGCATGGCACCGCATGGCACGGCATGGCACGGCATGGCACGGCATGGCACGGCATGGCACGGCATGGCACGGCATGGCACGGCATGGCACGGCATGGCACGGCATGGCACGGCATGGCACGGCATGGCATGGCACCGGCATGGCACGGCATGGCACCGGCATGGCACGGCATGGCACCGGCATGGCACGGCATGGCACCGGCATGGCACCGGCATGGCACGGCATGGCACCGGCATGGCACGGCATGGCACCGGCATGGCACGGCATGGCACCGGCATGGCACGGCATGGCACCGGCATGGCACGGCATGGCACCGGCATGGCACGGCATGGCACCGGCATGGCACGGCATGGCACCGGCATGGCACGGCATGGCACCGGCATGGCACCGGCATGGCACCGGCATGGCACGGCATGGCACCGGCATGGCACCGGCATGGCACGGCATGGCACCGGCATGGCACGGCATGGCACCGCATGGCACGGCATGGCACCGGCATGGCACGGCATGGCACCGGCATGGCACGGCATGGCACCGGCATGGCACGGCATGGCACCGGCATGGCACGGCATGGCACCGGCATGGCACGGCATGGCACCGGCATGGCACGGCATGGCACCGGCATGGCACGGCATGGCACCGGCATGGCACCGGCATGGCACCGGCATGGCACGGCATGGCACCGGCATCGGCATGGCACGGCATGGCACGGCATGGCACGGCATGGCACCGGCATGGCACGGCATGGCACCGGCATGGCACGGCATGGCACGGCATGGCACGGCATGGCACCGGCATGGCACGGCATGGCACCGGCATGGCACGGCATGGCACCGGCATGGCACGGCATGGCACCGGCATGGCACGGCATGGCACCGGCATGGCACGGCATGGCACCGGCATAGCACGGCATGGCACCGGCATGGCACGGCATGGCACCGGCATGGCACGGCATGGCACCGGCATGGCACGGCATGGCACCGGCATGGCACGGCATGGCACCGGCATGGCACGGCATGGCACCGGCATGGCACGGCATGGCACCGGCATGGCACGGCATGGCACCGGCATAGCACGGCATGGCACCGGCATGGCACGGCATGGCACCGGCATGGCACGGCATGGCACCGGCATGGCACGGCATGGCACCGGCATGGCACGGCATGGCACCGGCATGGCACGTCATGGCACCGGCATGGCACGGCATGGCACCGGCATGGCACCGGCATGGCACGGCATGGCACGGCATGGCACGGCATGGCACCGGCATGGCACGGCATGGCACCGGCATGGCACGGCATGGCACGGCATGGCACCGCCATGGCACGGCATGGCACCGGCATGGCACGCCATGGAATGGCATTGAATGGCATGGAATGGCATGGAATGGCATGGAATGGCATGGAATGGCATGGAATGGCATGGAATGGCATGGAATGGCATGGAATGGCATGGAATGGCATGGAATGGCATGGAATGGCATGGAATGGCATGGAATGGCATGGAATGGCATGGAATGGCATGGAATGACATGGAATGTCATGGAATGGCATGGAATGGCATGGAATGGCATGGCACGGCATGGCACGGCATGGCACCGGCATGGCACGGCATGGCACCGGCATGGCACGGCATGGCACCGGCATGGCACGGCATGGCACGGCATGGCACGGCATGGCACCGGCATGGCACGGCATGGCACCGGCATGGCACCGGCATGGCACCGGCATGGCACCGGCATGGCACCGGCATGGCACGGCATGGCACCGGCATGGCACCGGCATGGCACGGCATGGCACCGGCATGGCACGGCATGGCACGGCATGGCACCGGCATGGCACGGCATGGCACGGCATGGCACGGCATGGCACCGGCATGGCACGGCATGGCACCGGCATGGCACGGCATGGCACCGGCATGGCACGGCATGGCACCGGCATGGCACGGCATGGCACCGGCATGGCACGGCATGGCACCGGCATGGCACGGCATGGCACCGGCATGGCACGGCATGGCACCGGCATGGCACGGCATGGCACCGGCATGGCACCGGCATGGCACGGCATGGCACCGGCATGGCACGGCATGGCACCGGCATGGCACCGGCATGGCACCGGCATGGCACCGGCATGGCACCGGCATGGCACGGCATGGCACGGCATGGCACCGCCATGGCACGGCATGGCACCGGCATGGCACGCCATGGAATGGCATTGAATGGCATGGAATGGCATGGAATGGCATGGAATGGCATGGAATGGCATGGAATGGCATGGAATGGCATGGAATGGCATGGAATGGCATGGAATGGCATGGAATGGCATGGAATGGCATGGAATGGCATGGAATGGCATGGAATGGCATGGAATGGCATGGAATGGCATGGAATGACATGGAATGTCATGGAATGGCATGGAATGGCATGGAATGGCATGGCACGGCATGGCACGGCATGGCACCGGCATGGCACGGCATGGCACCGGCATGGCACGGCATGGCACCGGCATGGCACGGCATGGCACGGCATGGCACGGCATGGCACCGGCATGGCACGGCATGGCACCGGCATGGCACCGGCATGGCACCGGCATGGCACCGGCATGGCACCGGCATGGCACCGGCATGGCACCGGCATGGCACCGGCATGGCACCGGCATGGCACGGCATGGCACCGGCATGGCACCGGCATGGCACGGCATGGCACCGGCATGGCACGGCATGGCACGGCATGGCACCGGCATGGCACGGCATGGCACGGCATGGCACGGCATGGCACCGGCATGGCACGGCATGGCACCGGCATGGCACGGCATGGCACCGGCATGGCACGGCATGGCACCGGCATGGCACGGCATGGCACCGGCATGGCACGGCATGGCACCGGCATGGCACGGCATGGCACCGGCATGGCACGGCATGGCACCGGCATGGCACGGCATGGCACCGGCATGGCACGGCATGGCACCGGCATGGCACCGGCATGGCACGGCATGGCACCGGCATGGCACGGCATGGCACCGGCATGGCACCGGCATGGCACCGGCATGGCACCGGCATGGCACCGGCATGGCACCGGCATGGCACGGCATGGCACGGCATGGCACGGCATGGCACGGCATGGCACGGCATGGAATGGCATGGAATGGCATGGAATGGCATGGAATGGCATGGAATGGCATGGAATGGCATGGAATGGCATGGAATGGCATGGAATGACATGGAATGACATGGAATGGCATGGAATGACATGGAATGACATGGAATGGCATGGAATGGCATGGCACCGCATGGCACGGCATGGCACGGCATGGCACGGCATGGCACGGCATGGCACGGCATGGCACGGCATGGCACGGCATGGCACCGGCATGGCACGGCATGGCACCGGCATGGCACCGGCATGGCACGGCATGGCACCGGCATGGCACGGCATGGCACCGGCATGGCACGGCATGGCACCGGCATGGCACGGCATGGCACCGGCATGGCACGGCATGGCACCGGCATGGCACGGCATGGCACCGGCATGGCACGGCATGGCACCGGCATGGCACCGGCATGGCACGGCATGGCACGGCATGGCACGGCATGGCACGGCATTGAATGGCATGGAATGGCATGGAATGGCATGGAATGGCATGGAATGGCATGGAATGGCATGGAATGGCATGGAATGGCATGGAATGGCATGGAATGGCATGGAATGGCATGGAATGGCATGGAATGGCATGGAATGGCATGGAATGGCATGGAATGGCATGGAATGGCATGGAATGGCATGGAATGGCATGGAATGGCATGGAATGGCATGGAATGGCATGGAATGGCATGGAATGGCATGGAATGGCATGGAATGGCATGGAATGGCATGGAATGGCATGGAATGGCATGGAATGGCATGGAATGGCATGGAATGGCATGGAATGGCATGGAATGGCATGGAATGGCATGGAATGGCATGGAATGGCATGGAATGACATGGAATGGCATGGAATGACATGGAATGACATGGAATGGCATGGAATGGCATGGAATGGCATGGCACCGCATGGCACGGCATGGCACGGCATGGCACGGCATGGCACGGCATGGCACGGCATGGCACCGGCATGGCACGGCATGGCACGGCATGGCACGGCATGGAATGGCATTGAATGGCATGGAATGGCATGGAATGGCATGGAATGGCATGGAATGGCATGGAATGGCATGGAATGGCATGGAATGGCATGGAATGGCATGGAATGGCATGGAATGGCATGGCACCGGCATGGCACGGCATGGCACCGGCATGGCACGGCATGGCACCGGCATGGCACGGCATGGCACCGGCATGGCACGGCATGGCACCGGCATGGCACCGGCATGGCACGGCATGGCACCGGCATGGCACGGCATGGCACGGCATGGCACCGGCATGGCACGGCATGGCACCGGCATGGCACGGCATGGCACCGGCATGGCACGGCATGGCACGGCATGGCACGGCATGGCACCGGCATGGCACGGCATGGCACCGGCATGGCACGGCATGGCACCGGCATGGCACGGCATGGCACCGGCATGGCACGGCATGGCACCGGCATGGCACGGCATGGCACCGGCATGGCACGGCATGGCACGGCATGGCACGGCATGGAATGGCATTGAATGGCATGGAATGGCATGGAATGGCATGGAATGGCATGGAATGGCATGGAATGGCATGGAATGGCATGGAATGGCATGGAATGGCATGGAATGGCATGGAATGGCATGGAATGGCATGGAATGGCATGGAATGGCATGGAATGGCATGGAATGGCATGGAATGGCATGGAATGGCATGGAATGGCATGGAATGGCATGGAATGGCATGGAATGGCATGGAATGGCATGGAATGGCATGGAATGGCATGGAATGGCATGGAATGACATGGAATGGCATGGAATGACATGGAATGACATGGAATGGCATGGAATGGCATGGCACCGGCATGGCACGGCATGGCACCGGCATGGCACGGCATGGCACCGGCATGGCACGGCATGGCACCGGCATGGCACGGCATGGCACCGGCATGGCACGGCATGGCACCGGCATGGCACGGCATGGCACCGGCATGGCACGGCATGGCACCGGCATGGCACGGCATGGCACCGGCATGGCACGGCATGGCACCGGCATGGCACGGCATGGCACCGGCATGGCACGGCATGGCACCGGCATGGCACGGCATGGCACCGGCATGGCACGGCATGGCACCGGCATGGCACCGGCATGGCACCGGCATGGCACGGCATGGCACCGGCATGGCACGGCATGGCACCGGCATGGCACGGCATGGCACCGGCATGGCACGGCATGGCACGGCATGGCACGGCATGGCACCGGCATGGCACGGCATGGCACCGGCATGGCACGGCATGGCACCGGCATGGCACGGCATGGCACGGCATGGCACGGCATGGCACCGGCATGGCACGGCATGGCACCGGCATGGCACGGCATGGCACCGGCATGGCACGGCATGGCACCGGCATGGCACGGCATGGCACCGGCATGGCACGGCATGGCACCGGCATAGCACGGCATGGCACCGGCATGGCACGGCATGGCACCGGCATGGCACGGCATGGCACCGGCATGGCACGGCATGGCACCGGCATGGCACGGCATGGCACCGGCATGGCACGGCATGGCACCGGCATGGAATGGCATTGAATGGCATGGAATGGCATGGAATGGCATGGAATGGCATGGAATGGCATGGAATGGCATGGAATGGCATGGAATGGCATGGAATGGCATGGAATGGCATGGAATGGCATGGAATGGCATGGAATGGCACCGGCATGGCACGGCATGGCACCGGCATGGCACGGCATGGCACCGGCATGGCACGGCATGGCACCGGCATGGCACGGCATGGCACCGGCATGGCACGTCATGGCACCGGCATGGCACGGCATGGCACCGGCATGGCACCGGCATGGCACGGCATGGCACGGCATGGCACGGCATGGCACCGGCATGGCACGGCATGGCACCGGCATGGCACGGCATGGCACGGCATGGCACCGCCATGGCACGGCATGGCACCGGCATGGCACGCCATGGAATGGCATTGAATGGCATGGAATGGCATGGAATGGCATGGAATGGCATGGAATGGCATGGAATGGCATGGAATGGCATGGAATGGCATGGAATGGCATGGAATGGCATGGAATGGCATGGAATGGCATGGAATGGCATGGAATGGCATGGAATGGCATGGAATGACATGGAATGTCATGGAATGGCATGGAATGGCATGGAATGGCATGGCACGGCATGGCACGGCATGGCACCGGCATGGCACGGCATGGCACCGGCATGGCACGGCATGGCACCGGCATGGCACGGCATGGCACGGCATGGCACGGCATGGCACCGGCATGGCACGGCATGGCACCGGCATGGCACCGGCATGGCACCGGCATGGCACCGGCATGGCACCGGCATGGCACGGCATGGCACCGGCATGGCACCGGCATGGCACGGCATGGCACCGGCATGGCACGGCATGGCACGGCATGGCACCGGCATGGCACGGCATGGCACGGCATGGCACCGGCATGGCACGGCATGGCACCGGCATGGCACGGCATGGCACCGGCATGGCACGGCATGGCACCGGCATGGCACGGCATGGCACCGGCATGGCACGGCATGGCACCGGCATGGCACGGCATGGCACCGGCATGGCACGGCATGGCACCGGCATGGCACGGCATGGCACCGGCATGGCACGGCATGGCACCGGCATGGCACGGCATGGCACCGGCATGGCACGGCATGGCACCGGCATGGCACCGGCATGGCACGGCATGGCACCGGCATGGCACGGCATGGCACCGGCATGGCACCGGCATGGCACCGGCATGGCACCGGCATGGCACCGGCATGGCACGGCATGGCACGGCATGGCACGGCATGGCACGGCATGGAATGGCATGGAATGGCATGGAATGGCATGGAATGGCATGGAATGGCATGGAATGGCATGGAATGGCATGGAATGGCATGGAATGGCATGGAATGACATGGAATGACATGGAATGGCATGGAATGACATGGAATGACATGGAATGGCATGGAATGGCATGGCACCGCATGGCACGGCATGGCACGGCATGGCACGGCATGGCACGGCATGGCACGGCATGGCACGGCATGGCACGGCATGGCACGGCATGGCACCGGCATGGCACGGCATGGCACCGGCATGGCACCGGCATGGCACGGCATGGCACCGGCATGGCACGGCATGGCACCGGCATGGCACGGCATGGCACCGGCATGGCACGGCATGGCACCGGCATGGCACGGCATGGCACCGGCATGGCACGGCATGGCACCGGCATGGCACGGCATGGCACCGGCATGGCACCGGCATGGCACGGCATGGCACGGCATGGCACGGCATGGCACGGCATTGAATGGCATGGAATGGCATGGAATGGCATGGAATGGCATGGAATGGCATGGAATGGCATGGAATGGCATGGAATGGCATGGAATGGCATGGAATGGCATGGAATGGCATGGAATGGCATGGAATGGCATGGAATGGCATGGAATGGCATGGAATGGCATGGCACGGCATGGCACGGCATGGCACCGGCATGGCACGGCATGGCACCGGCATGGCACGGCATGGCACCGGCATGGCACGGCATGGCACGGCATGGCACGGCATGGCACCGGCATGGCACGGCATGGCACCGGCATGGCACCGGCATGGCACCGGCATGGCACCGGCATGGCACCGGCATGGCACGGCATGGCACCGGCATGGCACCGCATGGCACGGCATGGCACGGCATGGCACGGCATGGCACGGCATGGCACGGCATGGCACCGGCATGGCACGGCATGGCACCGGCATGGCACGGCATGGCACGGCATGGCACGGCATGGAATGGCATTGAATGGCATGGAATGGCATGGAATGGCATGGAATGGCATGGAATGGCATGGAATGGCATGGAATGGCATGGAATGGCATGGAATGGCGTGGAATGGCATGGAATGGCATGGAATGGCATGGAATGGCATGGAATGGCATGGCACCGGCATGGCACGGCATGGCACCGGCATGGCACGGCATGGCACCGGCATGGCACGGCATGGCACCGGCATGGCACGGCATGGCACCGGCATGGCACGGCATGGCACCGGCATGGCACCGGCATGGCACGGCATGGCACCGGCATGGCACGGCATGGCACGGCATGGCACCGGCATGGCACGGCATGGCACCGGCATGGCACGGCATGGCACCGGCATGGCACGGCATGGCACGGCATGGCACGGCATGGCACCGGCATGGCACGGCATGGCACCGGCATGGCACGGCATGGCACCGGCATGGCACGGCATGGCACCGGCATGGCACGGCATGGCACCGGCATGGCACGGCATGGCACGGCATGGCACGGCATGGAATGGCATTGAATGGCATGGAATGGCATGGAATGGCATGGAATGGCATGGAATGGCATGGAATGGCATGGAATGGCATGGAATGGCATGGAATGGCATGGAATGGCATGGAATGGCATGGAATGGCATGGAATGGCATGGAATGGCATGGCACCGGCATGGCACGGCATGGCACCGGCATGGCACGGCATGGCACCGGCATGGCACGGCATGGCACCGGCATGGCACGGCATGGCACGGCATGGCACCGGCATGGCACGGCATGGCACCGGCATGGCACGGCATGGCACGGCATGGCACGGCATGGCACCGGCATGGCACGGCATGGCACCGGCATGGCACGGCATGGCACGGCATGGCACGGCATGGCACCGGCATGGCACGGCATGGCACCGGCATGGCACGGCATGGCACCGGCATGGCACGGCATGGCACCGGCATGGCACGGCATGGCACGGCATGGCACCGGCATGGCACGGCATGGCACCGGCATGGCACGGCATGGCACCGGCATGGCACGGCATGGCACCGGCATGGCACGGCATGGCACCGGCATGGCACGGCATGGCACCGGCATGGCACGGCATGGCACCGGCATGGCACCGGCATGGCACGGCATGGCACCGGCATGGCACGGCATGGCACCGGCATGGCACGGCATGGCACCGGCATGGCACGGCATGGCACCGGCATGGCACGGCATGGCACCGGCATGGCACGGCATGGCACCGGCATGGCACGGCATGGCACCGGCATGGCACGGCATGGCACGGCATGGCACGGCATGGAATGGCATGGAATGGCATGGAATGGCATGGAATGGCATGGAATGGCATGGAATGGCATGGAATGGCATGGAATGGCATGGAATGACATGGAATGGCATGGAATGACATGGAATGACATGGAATGGCATGGAATGGCATGGCACCGCATGGCACGGCATGGCACGGCATGGCACGGCATGGCACGGCATGGCACGGCATGGCACGGCATGGCACCGGCATGGCACGGCATGGCACCGGCATGGCACCGGCATGGCACGGCATGGCACGGCATGGCACCGGCATGGCACGGCATGGCACCGGCATGGCACGGCATGGCACCGGCATGGCACGGCATGGCACCGGCATGGCACGGCATGGCACCGGCATGGCACGGCATGGCACGGCATGGCACCGGCATGGCACCGGCATGGCACGGCATGGCACCGGCATGGCACGGCATGGCACCGGCATGGCACGGCATGGCACCGGCATGGCACGGCATGGCACGGCATGGCACGGCATGGCTCGGCATTGAATGGCATGGAATGGCATGGAATGGCATGGAATGGCATGGAATGGCATGGAATGGCATGGAATGGCATGGAATGGCATGGAATGGCATGGAATGGCATGGAATGGCATGGAATGGCATGGAATGGCATGGAATGGCATGGAATGGCATGGAATGGCATGGAATGGCATGGAATGGCATGGAATGGCATGGAATGGCATGGAATGGCATGGAATGGCATGGAATGGCATGGAATGGCATGGAATGGCATGGAATGGCATGGAATGGCATGGAATGGCATGGAATGGCATGGAATGGCATGGAATGGCATGGAATGGCATGGAATGGCATGGAATGGCATGGCACCGCATGGCACGGCATGGCACCGGCATTGAATGGCATGGAATGGCATGGAATGGCATGGAATGGCATGGAATGGCATGGAATGGCATGGCACGGCATGGCACGGCATGGCACGGCATGGCACCGGCATGGCACGGCATGGCACCGGCATGGCACGGCATGGCACCGGCATGGCACGGCATGGCACCGGCATGGCACGGCATGGCACCGGCATGGCACGGCATGGCACCGGCATGGCACGGCATGGCACCGGCATGGCACGGCATGGCACGGCATGCCACCGGCATGGCACGGCATGGCACCGGCATGGCACGGCATGGCACCGGCATGGCACGGCATGGCACCGGCATGGCACGGCATGGCACCGGCATGGCACGGCATGGCACCGGCATGGCACGGCTTGGAATGGCATTGAATGGCATGGAATGGCATGGAATGGCATGGAATGGCATGGAATGGCATGGAATGGCATGGAATGGCATGGAATGGCATGGAATGGCATGGAATGGCATGGAATGGCATGGAATGGCATGGAATGGCATGGCACGGCATGGCACGGCATGGCACGGCATGGCACCGGCATGGCACGGCATGGCACCGGCATGGCACGGCATGGCACCGGCATGGCACGGCATGGCACCGGCATGGCACGGCATGGCACCGGCATGGCACGGCATGGCACCGGCATGGCACGGCATGGCACCGGCATGGCACGGCATGGCACCGGCATGGCACGGCATGGCACGGCATGCCACCGGCATGGCACGGCATGGCACCGGCATGGCACGGCATGGCACCGGCATGGCACGGCATGGCACCGGCATGGCACGGCATGGCACCGGCATGGCACGGCTTGGAATGGCATTGAATGGCATGGAATGGCATGGAATGGCATGGAATGGCATGGAATGGCATGGAATGGCATGGAATGGCATGGAATGGCATGGAATGGCATGGAATGGCATGGAATGGCATGGAATGGCATGGCACGGCATGGCACGGCATGGCACCGGCATGGCACGGCATGGCACCGGCATGGCACGGCATGGCACCGGCATGGCACGGCATGGCACGGCATGCCACCGGCATGGCACGGCATGGCACCGGCATGGCACGGCATGGCACCGGCATGGCACGGCATGGCACCGGCATGGCACGGCATGGCACCGGCATGGCACGGCTTGGAATGGCATTGAATGGCATGGAATGGCATGGAATGGCATGGAATGGCATGGAATGGCATGGAATGGCATGGAATGGCATGGAATGGCATGGAATGGCATGGAATGGCATGGAATGGCATGGAATGGCATGGCACGGCATGGCACGGCATGGCACGGCATGGCACCGGCATGGCACGGCATGGCACCGGCATGGCACGGCATGGCACCGGCATGGCACGGCATGGCACCGGCATGGCACGGCATGGCACCGGCATGGCACGGCATGGCACCGGCATGGCACGGCATGGCACCGGCATGGCACGGCATGGCACCGGCATGGCACGGCATGGCACGGCATGCCACCGGCATGGCACGGCATGGCACCGGCATGGCACGGCATGGCACCGGCATGGCACGGCATGGCACCGGCATGGCACGGCATGGCACCGGCATGGCACGGCATGGCACCGGCATGGCACGGCTTGGAATGGCATTGAATGGCATGGAATGGCATGGAATGGCATGGAATGGCATGGAATGGCATGGAATGGCATGGAATGGCATGGAATGGCATGGAATGGCATGGAATGGCATGGAATGGCATGGAATGGCATGGAATGGCATGGAATGGCATGGCACGGCATGGCACGGCATGGCACGGCATGGCACCGGCATGGCACGGCATGGCACCGGGATGGCACGGCATGGCACCGGCATGGCACGGCATGGCACCGGCATGGCACGGCATGGCACCGGCATGGCACGGCATGGCACCGGCATGGCACGGCATGGCACGGCATGGCACCGCCATGGCACGGCATGGCACCGGCATGGCACGGCATGGCACCGGCATGGCACGGCATGGCACCGGCATGGCACGGCATGGCACCGGCATGGCACGGCATGGCACCGGCATGGCACGGCATGGCACCGGCATGGCACGGCATGGCACCGGCATGGCACGGCATGGCACCGGCATGGCACCGGCATGGCACGGCATGGCACCGGCATGGCACCGGCATGGCACGGCATGGCACCGGCATGGCACGGCATGGCACGGCATGGCACCGGCATGGCACGGCATGGCACGGCATGGCACCGGCATGGCACGGCATGGCACCGGCATGGCACGGCATGGCACCGGCATGGCACGGCATGGCACCGGCATGGCACGGCATGGCACCGGCATGGCACGGCATGGCACCGGCATGGCACGGCATGGCACCGGCATGGCACGGTATGGCACCGGCATGGCACGGCATGGCACCGGCATGGCACGGCATGGCACCGGCATGGCACCGGCATGGCACGGCATGGCACCGGCATGGCACGGCATGGCACCGGCATGGCACGGCATGGCACCGGCATGGCACGGCATGGCACGGCATGGCACCGGCATGGCACGGCATGGCACCGGCATGGCACGGCATGGCACGGAATGGCATGGAATGGCATGGAATGGCATGGAATGGCATGGAATGGCATGGAATGGCATGGAATGGCATGGAATGGCATGGAATGGCATGGAATGGCATGGAATGGCATGGAATGGCATGGAATGGCATGGAATGGCATGGAATGGCATGGAATGGCATGGAATGGCATGAAATGGCATGGAATGGCATGGAATGGCATGGAATGGCATGGAATGGCATGGAATGGCATGAAATGGCATGGAATGGCATGGAATGGCATGGCACCGCATGGCACGGCATGGCACCGGCATTGAATGGCATGGAATGGCATGGAATGGCATGGAATGGCATGGAATGGCATGGCACGGCATGGCACGGCATGGCACGGCATGGCACCGGCATGGCACGGCATGGCACCGGCATGGCACGGCATGGCACCGGCATGGCACGGCATGGCACCGGCATGGCACGGCATGGCACCGGCATGGCACGGCATGGCACCGGCATGGCACGGCATGGCACCGGCATGGCACGGCATGGCACCGGCATGGCACGGCATGGCACCGGCATGGCACGGCATGGCACCGG
Organism: Cryptus armator; assembly: GCA_963971235.1. Taxonomy (NCBI): domain Eukaryota; kingdom Metazoa; phylum Arthropoda; class Insecta; order Hymenoptera; family Ichneumonidae; genus Cryptus; species Cryptus armator. Next base: position 158,311 of record CAXARG010000199.1, on the reverse strand, counting down.
CATGGCACGGCATGGCACCGGCATGGCACGGCATGGCACCGGCATGGCACGGCATGGCACCGGCATGGCACGGCATGGCACCGGCATGGCACGGCATGGCACCGGCATGGCACGGCATGGCACCGGCATGGCACGGCATGGCACCGGCATGGCACGGCATGGCACCGGCATGGCACGGCATGGCACCGGCATGGCACGGCATGGCACCGGCATGGCACGGCATGGCACCGGCATGGCACGGCATGGCACCGGCATGGCACGGCATGGCACCGGCATGGCACGGCATGGCACCGGCATGGCACGGCATGGCACCGGCATGGCACGGCATGGCACCGGCATGGCACGGCTTGGAATGGCATTGAATGGCATGGAATGGCATGGAATGGCATGGAATGGCATGGAATGGCATGGAATGGCATGGAATGGCATGGAATGGCATGGAATGGCATGGCACGGCATGGCACGGCATGGCACGGCATGGCACCGGCATGGCACGGCATGGCACCGGCATGGCACGGCATGGCACCGGCATGGCACGGCATGGCACCGGCATGGCACGGCATGGCACCGGCATGGCACCGGCATGGCACCGGCATGGCACGGCATGGCACCGGCATGGCACGGCATGGCACCGGCATGGCACGGCATGGCACCGGCATGGCACGGCATGGCACCGGCATGGCACGGCATGGCACCGGCATGGCACCGGCATGGCACGGCTTGGAATGGCATTGAATGGCATGGAATGGCATGGAATGGCATGGAATGGCATGGAATGGCATGGAATGGCATGGAATGGCATGGAATGGCATGGAATGGCATGGCACGGCATGGCACGGCATGGCACGGCATGGCACCGGCATGGCACGGCATGGCACCGGCATGGCACGGCATGGCACCGGCATGGCACGGCATGGCACCGGCATGGCACGGCATGGCACGGCATGGCACCGCCATGGCACGGCATGGCACCGGCATGGCACGGCATGGCACCGGCATGGCACGGCATGGCACCGGCATGGCACGGCATGGCACCGGCATGGCACGGCATGGCACCGGCATGGCACGGCATGGCACCGGCATGGCACGGCATGGCACCGGCATGGCACGGCATGGCACCGGCATGGAATGGCATTGAATGGCATGGAATGGCATGGAATGGCATGGAATGGCGTGGAATGGCATGGAATGGCGTGGAATGGCATGGAATGGCACCGGCATGGCACGGCATGGCACCGGCATGGCACGGCATGGCACCGGCATGGCACGGCATGGCACGGCATGGCACCGGCATGGCACCGGCATGGCACGGCATGGCACCGGCATGGCACGGCATGGCACCGGCATGGCACGGCATGGCACCGGCATGGCACGGCATGGCACCGGCATGGCACCGGCATGGCACCGGCATGGCACGGCATGGAATGGCATGGAATGGCATGGAATGGCATGGAATGGCATGGAATGGCATGGAATGGCATGGAATGACATGGAATGACATGGAATGGCATGGAATGGCATGGCACCGCATGGCACGGCATGGCACGGCATGGCACGGCATGGCACGGCATGGCACGGCATGGCACCGGCATGGCACGGCATGGCACCGGCATGGCACGGCATGGCACGGCATGGCACCGCCATGGCACGGCATGGCACCGGCATGGCACGGCATGGAATGGCATTGAATGGCATGGAATGGCATGGAATGGCATGGAATGGCATGGAATGGCATGGATTGGCATGGAATGGCATGGAATGGCATGGAATGGCATGGAATGGCATGGAATGGCATGGAATGGCATGGAATGACATGGAATGTCATGGAATGGCATGGAATGGCATGGAACGGCATGGCACGGCATGGCACGGCATGGCACGGCATGGCACCGGCATGGCACGGCATGGCACCGGCATGGCACGGCATGGCACCGGCATGGCACGGCATGGCACGGCATGGCATGGAATGGCATGGAATGGCATGGAATGGCATGGAATGGCATGGAATGACATGGAATGTCATGGAATGGCATGGAATGGCATGGAACGGCATGGCACGGCATGGCACGGCATGGCACGGCATGGCACCGGCATGGCACGGCATGGCACCGGCATGGCACGGCATGGCACCGGCATGGCACGGCATGGCACGGCATGGCACCGGCATGGCACGGCATGGCACCGGCATGGCACCGGCATGGCACTGGCATGGCACCGGCATGGCACCGGCATGGCACCGGCATGGCACGGCATGGCACCGGCATGGCACGGCATGGCACCGGCATGGCACGGCATGGCACGGCATGGCACGGCATGGCACGGCATTGAATGGCATGGAATGGCATGGAATGGCATGGAATGGCATGGAATGGCATGGAATGGCATGGAATGGCATGGAATGGCATGGAATGGCATGGAATGGCATGGAATGGCATGGAATGGCATGGAATGGCATGGAATGGCATGGAATGGCATGGAATGGCATGGAATGGCATGGAATGGCATGGAATGGCATGGAATGGCATGGAATGGCATGGAATGGCATGGAATGGCATGGAATGGCATGGAATGGCATGGAATGGCATGGAATGGCATGGAATGGCATGGAATGGCATGGAATGGCATGGAATGGCATGGAATGGCATGGAATGGCATGGAATGGCATGGAATGGCATGGAATGGCATGGAATGGCATGGAATGGCATGGAATGGCATGGAATGGCATGGAATGGCATGGAATGGCATGGAATGGCATGGAATGGCATGGAATGGCATGGAATGGCATGGAATGGCATGGAATGGCATGGAATGGCATGGAATGGCATGGAATGGCATGGAATGGCATGGAATGGCATGGAATGGCATGGAATGGCATGGAATGGCATGGAATGGCATGGAATGGCATGGAATGACATGGAATGGCATGGAATGACATGGAATGACATGGAATGGCATGGAATGGCATGGAATGGCATGGCACCGCATGGCACGGCATGGCACGGCATGGCACGGCATGGCACGGCATGGCACGGCATGGCACGGCATGGCACCGGCATGGCACGGCATGGCACCGGCATGGCACGGCATGGCACCGGCATGGCACGGCATGGCACGGCATGGCACGGCATTGAATGGCATGGAATGGCATGGAATGGCATGGAATGGCATGGAATGGCATGGAATGGCATGGAATGGCATGGAATGGCATGGCACCGGCATGGCACGGCATGGCACCGGCATGGCACGGCATGGCACCGGCATGGCACCGGCATGGCACCGGCATGGCACGGCATGGCACGGCATGGCACGGCATGGAATGGCATGGAATGGCATGGAATGGCATGGAATGGCATGGAATGGCATGGAATGGCATGGAATGGCATGGAATGGCATGGAATGGCATGGAATGGCATGGAATGGCATGGAATGGCATGGAATGGCATGGAATGGCATGGAATGGCATGGAATGGCATGGAATGGCATGGAATGGCATGGAATGGCATGGAATGGCATGGAATGGCATGGAATGGCATGGAATGGCATGGAATGGCATGGAATGGCATGGAATGGCATGGAATGGCATGGAATGGCATGGAATGGCATGGAATGGCATGGAATGGCATGGAATGGCATGGAATGGCATGGAATGGCATGGAATGGCATGGAATGGCATGGAATGGCATGGAATGGCATGGAATGGCATGGAATGGCATGGAATGGCATGGAATGGCATGGAATGGCATGGAATGGCATGGAATGGCATGGAATGGCATGGAATGGCATGAAATGGCATGGAATGGCATGGAATGGCATGGAATGGCATGGAATGGCATGGAATGGCATGGAATGGCATGGAATGGCATGGAATGGCATGGAATGGCATGGAATGGCATGGAATGGCATGGAATGGCATGGCACGGCATGGCACCGGCATGGCACGGCATGGCACCGGCATGGCACGGCATGGCACCGGCATGGCACGGCATGGCACCGGCATGGCACGGCATGGCACCGGCATGGCACGGCATGGCACCGGCATGGCACGGCATGGCACCGGCATGGCACGGCATGGCACGGCATGGCACGGCATTGAATGGCATGGAATGGCATGGAATGGCATGGAATGGCATGGAATGGCATGGCACCGGCATGGCACGGCATGGCACCGGCATGGCACGGCATGGCACCGGCATGGAATGGCATTGAATGGCATGGAATGGCATGGAATGGCATGGAATGGCATGGAATGGCATGGAATGGCATGGAATGGCATGGAATGGCACCGGCATGGCACGGCATGGCACCGGCATGGCACGGCATGGCACCGGCATGGCACGGCATGGCACCGGCATGGCACGTCATGGCACCGGCATGGCACGGCATGGCACCGGCATGGCACCGGCATGGCACGGCATGGCACGGCATGGCACCGGCATGGCACGGCATGGCACGGCATGGCACCGCCATGGCACGGCATGGCACCGGCATGGCACGGCATGGAATGGCATGGAATGGCATGGAATGGCATGGAATGGCATGGAATGGCATGGAATGGCATGGAATGGCATGGAATGGCATGGAATGGCATGGAATGGCATGGAATGACATGGAATGGCATGGAATGGCATGGAACGGCATGGCACGGCATGGCACGGCATGGCACCGGCATGGCACGGCATGGCACCGGCATGGCACGGCATGGCACCGGCATGGCACGGCATGGCACGGCATGGCACGGCATGGCACGGCATGGCACCGGCATGGCACGGCATGGCACCGGCATGGCACCGGCATGGCACCGGCATGGCACCGGCATGGCACCGGCATGGCACGGCATGGCACCGGCATGGCACCGGCATGGCACGGCATGGCACCGGCATGGCACCGGCATGGCACGGCATGGCACCGGCATGGCACGGCATGGCACCGGCATGGCACGGCATGGCACCGGCATGGCACCGGCATGGCACGGCATGGCACCGGCATGGCACGGCATGGCACGGCATGGCACCGGCATGGCACCGGCATGGCACCGGCATGGCACGGCATGGAATGGCATGGAATGGCATGGAATGGCATGGAATGGCATGGAATGGCATGGAATGGCATGGAATGGCATGGAATGGCATGGAATGGCATGGAATGGCATGGAATGGCATGGAATGGCATGGAATGGCATGGAATGGCATGGAACGGCATGGAATGGCATGGAACGGCATGGCACGGCATGGCACCGGCATGGCACGGCATGGCACGGCATGGCACCGGCATGGCACGGCATGGCACCGGCATGGCACCGGCATGGCACCGGCATGGCACCGGCATGGCACCGGCATGGCACCGGCATGGCACCGGCATGGCACGGCATGGCACCGGCATGGCACCGGCATGGCACGGCATGGCACCGGCATGGCACGGCATGGCACCGGCATGGCACGGCATGGCACCGGCATGGCACGGCATGGCACCGGCATGGAATGGCATTGAATGGCATGGAATGGCATGGCACCGGCATGGCACGGCATGGCACCGGCATGGCACGGCATGGCACCGGCATGGCACGGCATGGCACCGGCATGGCACGGCATGGCACCGGCATGGCACGGCATGGCACCGGCATGGCACGGCATGGCACCGGCATGGCACCGGCATGGCACCGGCATGGCACGGCATGGCACGGCATGGCACGGCATGGAATGGCATGGAATGGCATGGAATGGCATGGAATGGCATGGAATGGCATGGAATGGCATGGAATGGCATGGAATGGCATGGAATGGCATGGAATGGCATGGAATGGCATGGAATGGCATGGAATGGCATGGAATGGCATGGAATGGCATGGAATGGCATGGAATGGCATGGAATGGCATGGAATGGCATGGAATGGCATGGAATGGCATGGAATGGCATGGAATGGCATGGAATGGCATGGAATGACATGGAATGGCATGGAATGACATGGAATGGCATGGAATGGCATGGAATGGCATGGAATGGCATGGAATGGCATGGAATGGCATGGCACGGCATGGCACGGCATGGCACGGCATGGCACGGCATGGCACCGGCATGGCACGGCATGGCACGGCATGGCACCGGCATGGCACGGCATGGCACCGGCATGGCACGGCATGGCACCGGCATGGCACCGGCATGGCACGGCATGGCACCGGCATGGCACGGCATGGCACCGGCATGGCACGGCATGGCACCGGCATGGCACCGGCATGGCACCGGCATGGCACGGCATGGCACGGCATGGCACGGCATGGAATGGCATGGAATGGCATGGAATGGCATGGAATGGCATGGAATGGCATGGAATGGCATGGAATGGCATGGAATGACATGGAATGACATGGAATGGCATGGAATGGCATGGCACCGCATGGCACGGCATGGCACGGCATGGCACCGGCATGGCACGGCATGGCACCGGCATGGCACGGCATGGCACCGGCATGGCACGGCATGGCACCGGCATGGCACGGCACGGCATGGCACCGGCATGGCACGGCACGGCATGGCACCGGCATGGCACGGCATGGCACCGGCATGGCACGGCATGGCACCGGCATGGCACGGCATGGCACCGGCATGGCACCGGCATGGCACGGCATGGCACCGGCATGGCACGGCATGGCACGGCATGGCACGGCATGGAATGGCATGGAATGGCATGGAATGGCATGGAATGGCATGGAATGGCATGGCACGGCATGGCACCGGCATGGCACCGGCATGGCACGGCATGGCACCGGCATGGCACGGCATGGCACCGGCATGGCACGGCATGGCACCGGCATGGCACGGCATGGCACCGGCATGGCACGGCATGGCACCGGCATGGCACGGCATGGCACCGGCATGGCACGGCATGGCACCGGCATGGCACGGCATGGCACCGGCATGGCACGGCATGGCACCGGCATGGCACGGCATGGCACCGGCATGGCACGGCATGGCACGACATGGCACGGCATGGCACGGCATGGCACGGCATGGCACCGGCATGGCACGGCATGGCACCGGCATGGCACGGCATGGCACCGGCATGGCACCGGCATGGCACGGCATGGCACGGCATGGCACGGCATGGCACGGCATGGCACGGCATGGCACGGCATGGCACGGCATTGAATGGCATGGAATGGCATGGAATGGCATGGAATGGCATGGAATGACATGGAATGACATGGAATGGCATGGAATGGCATGGCACCGCATGGCACGGCATGGCACGGCATGGCACGGCATGGAATGGCATGGAATGGCATGGAATGGCATGGAATGGCATGGAATGACATGGAATGACATGGAATGACATGGAATGGCATGGAATGGCATGGAATGACATGGAATGACATGGAATGGCATGGAATGGCATGGCACCGCATGGCACGGCATGGCACGGCATGGCACCGGCATGGCACCGGCATGGCACCGGCATGGCACGGCATGGCACGGCATGGCACGGCATGGAATGGCATGGAATGGCATGGAATGGCATGGAATGACATGGAATGACATGGAATGGCATGGAATGGCATGGCACCGCATGGCACGGCATGGCACGGCATGGCACGGCATGGCACGGCATGGCACGGCATGGCACGGCATGGCACGGCATGGCACGGCATGGCACGGCATGGCACCGGCATGGCACGGCATGGCACCGGCATGGCACGGCATGGCACCGGCATGGCACGGCATGGCACCGGCATGGCACGGCATGGCACCGGCATGGCACGGCATGGCACCGGCATGGCACGGCATGGCACCGGCATGGCACGGCATGGCACCGGCATGGCACGGCATGGCACCGGCATGGCACGGCATGGCACCGGCATGGCACGGCATGGCACCGGCATGGCACGGCATGGCACCGGCATGGCACGGCATGGCACCGGCATGGCACCGGCATGGCACGGCATGGCACCGGCATGGCACGGCATGGAATGGCATGGAATGGCATGGAATGGCATGGCACGGCATGGAATGGCATGGAATGGCATGGAATGGCATGGAATGGCATGGAATGGCATGGAATGGCATGGAATGGCATGGAATGGCATGGAATGGCATGGAATGGCATGGAATGGCATGGAATGGCATGGAATGGCATGGAATGGCATGGAATGGCATGGAATGGCATGGAATGGCATGGAATGGCATGGAATGGCATGGAATGGCATGAAATGGCATGGAATGGCATGGAATGGCATGGAATGGCATGGAATGGCATGGAATGGCATGGAATGGCATGGAATGGCATGGAATGGCATGGAATGGCATGGAATGGCATGGAATGGCATGGAATGGCATGGAATGGCATGGAATGGCATGGAATGGCATGGAATGGCATGGAATGGCATGGAATGGCATGGAATGGCATGGAATGGCATGGAATGGCATGGAATGGCATGGAATGGCATGGAATGGCATGGAATGGCATGGAATGGCATGGAATGGCATGGAATGGCATGGAATGGCATGGAATGGCATGGAATGGCATGGAATGGCATGGAATGGCATGGAATGGCATGGCACGGCATGGCACGGCATGGCACCGGCATGGCACCGGCATGGCACCGGCATGGCACGGCATGGCACGGCATGGCACGGCATGGAATGGCATGGAATGACATGGAATGACATGGAATGGCATGGAATGGCATGGCACCGCATGGCACCGCATGGCACGGCATGGCACGGCATGGCACGGCATGGCACGGCATGGCACCGGCATGGCACGGCATGGCACCGGCATGGCACGGCATGGCACCGGCATGGCACGGCATGGCACCGGCATGGCACGGCATGGCACCGGCATGGCACGGCATGGCACCGGCATGGCACGGCATGGCACCGGCATGGCACGGCATGGCACCGGCATGGCACGGCATGGCACCGGCATGGCACGGCATGGCACCGGCATGGCACCGGCATGGCACGGCATGGCACCGGCATGGCACGGCATGGCACCGGCATGGCACGGCATGGCACGGCATGGCACCGGCATGGCACGGCATGGCACCGGCATGGCACCGGCATGGCACCGGCATGGCACGGCATGGAATGGCATGGAATGGCATGGAATGGCATGGAATGGCATGGAATGGCATGGAATGGCATGGAATGGCATGGAATGGCATGGAATGGCATGGAATGGCATGGAATGGCATGGAATGGCATGGAATGGCATGGAATGGCATGGAATGGCATGGAATGGCATGGAATGGCATGGAATGGCATGGAATGGCATGGAATGGCATGGAATGGCATGGAATGGCATGGAATGGCATGGAATGGCATGGAATGGCATGGAATGGCATGGAATGGCATGAAATGGCATGGAATGGCATGGAATGGCATGGCACGGCATGGCACCGGCATGGCACGGCATGGCACCGGCATGGCACGGCATGGCACCGGCATGGCACCGGCATGGCACGGCATGGCACCGGCATGGCACGGCATGGCACCGGCATGGCACGGCATGGCACCGGCATGGCACGGCATGGCACCGGCATGGCACGGCATGGCACCGGCATGGCACGGCATGGCACCGGCATGGCACGGCATGGCACGGCATGGCACGGCATTGAATGGCATGGAATGGCATGGAATGGCATGGAATGGCATGGAATGGCATGGCACCGGCATGGCACGGCATGGCACCGGCATGGCACGGCATGGCACCGGCATGGCACGGCATGGCACCGGCATGGCACCGGCATGGCACCGGCATGGCACGGCATGGCACGGCATGGTACGGCATGGAATGGCATGGAATGGCATGGAATGGCATGGAATGGCATGGAATGGCATGGAATGGCATGGAATGGCATGGAATGGCATGGAATGGCATGGAATGGCATGGAATGGCATGGAATGGCATGGAATGGCATGGAATGGCATGGAATGGCATGGAATGGCATGGAATGGCATGGAATGGCATGGAATGGCATGGAATGGCATGGAATGGCATGGAATGGCATGGAATGGCATGGAATGGCATGGAATGGCATGGAATGGAATGGCATGAAATGGCATGGAATGGCATGGAATGGCATGGAATGGCATGGAATGGCATGGAATGGCATGGAATGGCATGGAATGGCATGGAATGGCATGGAATGGCATGGAATGGCATGGAATGGCATGGAATGGCATGGAATGGCATGGCACGGCATGGCACCGGCATGGCACGGCATGGCACCGGCATGGCACGGCATGGCACCGGCATGGCACGGCATGGCACCGGCATGGCACGGCATGGCACCGGCATGGCACGGCATGGCACCGGCATGGCACGGCATGGCACCGGCATGGCACGGCATGGCACCGGCATGGCACGGCATGGCACGGCATGGCACCGGCATGGCACGGCATGGCACCGGCATGGCACGGCATGGCACCGGCATGGCACGGCTTGGAATGGCATTGAATGGCATGGAATGGCATGGAATGGCATGGAATGGCATGGAATGGCATGGAATGGCATGGAATGGCATGGAATGGCATGGAATGGCATGGAATGGCATGGAATGGCATGGAATGGCATGGAATGGCATGGAATGGCATGGAATGGCATGGAATGGCATGGAATGGCATGGAATGGCATGGAATGGCATGGAATGGCATGGAATGGCATGCAATGGCATGGAATGGCATGGAATGGCATGGAATGGCATGGAATGGCATGGAATGGCATGGAATGGCATGGAATGGCATGGAATGGCATGGAATGGCATGGAATGGCATGAAATGGCATGGAATGGCATGGAATGGCATGGCACGGCATGGCACGGCATGGCACGGCATGGCACCGGCATGGCACCGGCATGGCACCGGCATGGCACGGCATGGCACGGCATGGCACGGCATGGAATGGCATGGAATGGCATGGAATGGCATGGAATGACATGGAATGGCATGGAATGGCATGGAATGGCATGGCACCGCATGGCACGGCATGGCACGGCATGGCACGGCATGGCACGGCATGGCACGGCATGGCACGGCATGGCACGGCATGGCACGGCATGGCACCGGCATGGCACGGCATGGCACCGGCATGGCACGGCATGGCACCGGCATGGCACGGCATGGCACCGGCATGGCACGGCATGGCACCGGCATGGCACGGCATGGCACCGGCATGGCACGGCATGGCACCGGCATGGCACGGCATGGCACCGGCATGGCACGGCATGGCACCGGCATGGCACGGCATGGCACCGGCATGGCACGGCATGGCACCGGCATGGCACGGCATGGCACCGGCATGGCACCGGCATGGCACGGCATGGCACCGGCATGGCACGGCATGGCACCGGCATGGCACGGCATGGCACGGCATGGCACCGGCATGGCACCGGCATGGCACCGGCATGGCACCGGCATGGCACGGCATGGAATGGCATGGAATGGCATGGAATGGCATGGAATGGCATGGAATGGCATGGAATGGCATGGAATGGCATGGAATGGCATGGAATGGCATGGAATGGCATGGAATGGCATGGAATGGCATGGAATGGCATGGAATGGCATGGAATGGCATGGAATGGCATGGAATGGCATGGAATGGCATGGAATGGCATGGAATGGCATGGAATGGCATGGAATGGCATGGAATGGCATGGAATGGCATGGAATGGCATGGAATGGCATGGAATGGCATGGAATGGCATGGAATGGCATGGAATGGCATGGAATGGCATGGAATGGCATGGAATGGCATGGAATGGCATGAAATGGCATGGAATGGCATGGAATGGCATGGAATGGCATGGAATGGCATGGAATGGCATGGAATGGCATGGAATGGCATGGAATGGCATGGAATGGCATGGAATGGCATGAAATGGCATGGAATGGCATGGAATGGCATGGAATGGCATGGAATGGCATGGAATGGCATGGAATGGCATGGAATGGCATGGAATGGCATGGCACGGCATGGCACCGGCATGGCACGGCATGGCACCGGCATGGCACGGCATGGCACCGGCATGGCACGGCATGGCACCGGCATGGCACGGCATGGCACCGGCATGGCACGGCATGGCACCGGCATGGCACGGCATGGCACGGCATGGCACCGGCATGGCACGGCATGGCACCGGCATGGCACGGCATGGCACCGGCATGGCACGGCATGGCACCGGCATGGCACGGCATGGCACCGGCATGGCACGGCATGGAATGGCATGGCACGGCATGGAATGGCATGGAATGGCATGGAATGGCATGGAATGGCATGGAATGGCATGGAATGACATGGAATGACATGGAATGGCATGGAATGGCATGGCACCGCATGGAATGGCATGGCACGGCATGGCACGGCATGGCACGGCATGGCACGGCATGGCACGGCATGGCACGGCATGGCACGGCATGGCACGGCATGGCACGGCATGGCACGGCATGGCACGGCATGGCACGGCATGGCACGGCATGGCACCGGCATGGCACGGCATGGCACCGGCATGGCACGGCATGGCACCGGCATGGCACCGGCATGGCACCGGCATGGCACGGCATGGCACCGGCATGGCACGGCATGGCACCGGCATGGCACGGCATGGCACCGGCATGGCACGGCATGGCACCGGCATGGCACGGCATGGCACCGGCATGGCACGGCATGGCACCGGCATGGCACGGCATGGCACCGGCATGGCACGGCATGGCACCGGCATGGCACGGCATGGCACCGGCATGGCACGGCATGGCACCGGCATGGCACGGCATGGCACCGGCATGGCACGGCATGGCACCGGCATGGCACGGCATGGCACCGGCATGGCACGGCATGGCACCGGCATGGCACGGCATGGCACCGGCATGGCACGGCATGGCACCGGCATGGCACGGCATGGCACGGCATGGCACGGCATGGCACGGCATGGCACGGCATTGAATGGCATGGAATGGCATGGAATGGCATGGAATGGCATGGAATGGCATGGAATGGCATGGAATGGCATGGAATGGCATGGCACCGGCATGGCACGGCATGGCACCGGCATGGCACGGCATGGCACCGGCATGGCACGGCATGGCACCGGCATAGCACGGCATGGCACCGGCATGGCACGGCATGGCACGGCATGGCACGGCATTGAATGGCATGGAATGGCATGGAATGGCATGGAATGGCATGGAATGGCATGGAATGGCATGGAATGGCATGGAATGGCATGGCACGGCATGGCACGGCATGGCACCGGCATGGCACCGGCATGGCACCGGCATGGCACGGCATGGCACGGCATGGCACGGCATGGAATGGCATGGAATGGCATGGAATGGCATGGAATGGCATGGAATGGCATGGAATGGCATGGAATGACATGGAATGACATGGAATGGCATGGAATGGCATGGCACCGCATGGCACGGCATGGCACGGCATGGCACGGCATGGCACGGCATGGCACGGCATGGCACCGGCATGGCACCGCATGGCACGGCATGGCACGGCATGGCACGGCATGGCACGGCATGGCACGGCATGGCACGGCATGGCACCGGCATGGCACGGCATGGCACCGGCATGGCACGGCATGGCACCGGCATGGCACGGCATGGCACGGCATGGCACGGCATGGCACGGGCATGGCACGGCATGGCACGGGCATGGCACGGCATGGCACCGGCATGGCACGGCATGGCACCGGCATGGCACGGCATGGCACCGGCATGGCACGGCATGGCACCGGCATGGCACGGCATGGCACCGGCATGGCACGGCATGGCACCGGCATGGCACGGCATGGCACCGGCATGGCACGGCATGGCACCGGCATGGCACGGCATGGCACCGGCATGGCACGGCATGGCACGGCATGGCACCGGCATGGCACGGCATGGCACCGGCATGGCACGGCATGGCACCGGCATGGCACGGCATGGCACCGGCATGGCACGGCATGGCACCGGCATGGCACGGCATGGCACCGGCATGGCACGGCTTGGAATGGCATTGAATGGCATGGAATGGCATGGAATGGCATGGAATGGCATGGAATGGCATGGAATGGCATGGAATGGCATGGAATGGCATGGAATGGCATGGAATGGCATGGAATGGCATGGAATGGCATGGAATGGCATGGAATGGCATGGAATGGCATGGAATGGCATGGAATGGCATGGAATGGCATGGAATGGCATGGAATGGCATGGCACGGCATGGCACCGGCATGGCACGGCATGGCACCGGCATGGCACGGCATGGCACCGGCATGGCACGGCATGGCACCGGCATGGCACGGCATGGCACCGGCATGGCACGGCATGGCACCGGCATGGCACGGCATGGCACCGGCATGGCACGGCATGGCACCGGCATGGCACGGCATGGCACCGGCATGGCACGGCATGGCACGGCATGGCACCGGCATGGCACGGCATGGCACCGGCATGGCACGGCATGGCACCGGCATGGCACGGCATGGCACCGGCATGGCACGGCATGGCACCGGCATGGCACGGCTTGGAATGGCATTGAATGGCATGGAATGGCATGGAATGGCATGGAATGGCATGGAATGGCATGGAATGGCATGGAATGGCATGGAATGGCATGGAATGGCATGGAATGGCATGGCACGGCATGGCACGGCATGGCACGGGCATGGCACGGCATGGCACGGGCATGGCACGGCATGGCACCGGCATGGCACGGCATGGCACCGGCATGGCACGGCATGGCACGGCATGGCACGGCATGGCACCGGCATGGCACGGCATGGCACGGCATGGAATGGCATGGAATGGCATGGAATGGCATGGAATGGCATGGAATGGCATGGAATGGCATGGAATGGCATGGAATGGCATGGAATGGCATGGAATGGCATGGAATGGCATGGAATGGCATGGAATGGCATGGAATGGCATGGAATGGCATGGAATGGCATGGAATGGCATGGAATGGCATGGAATGGCATGGCACCGCATGGCACGGCATGGCACCGGCATTGAATGGCATGGAATGGCATGGAATGGCATGGAATGGCATGGAATGGCATGGCACCGCATGGCACGGCATGGCACCGGCATGGCACGGCATGGCACCGGCATGGCACGGCATGGCACCGGCATGGCACGGCATGGCACCGGCATGGCACGGCATGGCACAGGCATGGCACGGCATGGCACCGGCATGGCACGGCATGGCACCGGCATGGCACGGCATGGCACGGCATGGCACCGGCATGGCACGGCATGGCACCGGCATGGCACGGCATGGCACCGGCATGGCACGGCATGGCACCGGCATGGCACGGCATGGAATGGCATTCAATGGCACGGAATGGCACGGCATGGCACGGCATGGCACCGCATTGAGTGGCATGGAATGGCATGGAATGGCATGGACTGGCATGGACTGGCATGGACTGGCATGGAATGGCATGGAGTGGCATGGCACGGCATGGCACGGCATGGCACGGCATGGCACCGGCATGGCACGGCATGGCACCGGCATGGCACGGCATGGCACCGGCATGGCACGGCATGGCACCGGCATGGCACGGCATGGCACCGGCATGGCACGGCATGGCACCGGCATGGCACGGCATGGCACCGGCATGGCACGGCATGGCACGGCATGGCACGGCATGGAATGGCATGGAATGGCATGGAATGGCATGGAATGGCATGGAATGGCATGGAATGGCATGGAATGGCATGGAATGGCATGGAATGGCATGGAATGGCATGGAATGGCATGGAATGGCATGGAATGGCATGGAATGGCATGGAATGGCATGGAATGGCATGGAATGGCATGGAATGGCATGGAATGGCATGGAATGGCATGGAATGGCATGGAATGGCATGGAATGGCATGGAATGGCATGGCACGGCATGGCACCGGCATGGCACGGCATGGCACCGGCATGGCACGGCATGGCACGGCATGGCACCGGCATGGCACGGCATGGCACCGGCATGGCACGGCATGGCACCGGCATGGCACGGCATGGCACGGCATGGCACGGCATGGCACCGGCATGGCACGGCATGGCACCGGCATGGCACGGCATGGCACCGGCATGGCACGGCATGGCACCGGCATGGCACGGCATGGCACCGGCATGGCACGGCATGGCACCGGCATGGCACGGCATGGCACGGCATGGCACGGCATGGCACCGGCATGGCACGGCATGGCACCGGCATGGCACGGCATGGCACCGGCATGGCACGGCATGGCACCGGCATGGCACGGCATGGCACCGGCATGGCACGGCATGGCACGGCATGGCACCGGCATGGCACGGCATGGCACCGGCATGGCACGGCATGGCACCGGCATGGCACGGCATGGCACGGCATGGCACCGGCATGGCACGGCATGGCACCGGCATGGCACGGCATGGCACCGGCATGGCACGGCATGGCACCGGCATGGCACGGCATGGCACGGCATGGCACCGGCATGGCACGGCATGGCACCGGCATGGCACGGCATGGCACCGGCATGGCACGGCATGGCACGGCATGGCACCGGCATGGCACGGCATGGCACCGGCATGGCACGGCATGGCACCGGCATGGCACCGGCATGGCACCGGCATGGCACGGCATGGCACCGGCATGGCACGGCATGGCACCGGCATGGCACGGCATGGCACCGGCATGGCACGGCATGGCACCGGCATGGCACGGCATGGCACCGGCATGGCACGGCATGGCACCGGCATGGGACGGCATGGCACCGGCATGGCACCGGCATGGCACCGGCATGGCACGGCATGGAATGGCATGGAATGGCATGGAATGG
This sequence comes from Cryptus armator, assembly GCA_963971235.1. Taxonomy (NCBI): domain Eukaryota; kingdom Metazoa; phylum Arthropoda; class Insecta; order Hymenoptera; family Ichneumonidae; genus Cryptus; species Cryptus armator. The sequence goes on along the minus strand of CAXARG010000199.1, from coordinate 141,498 downwards.
CATGGAATGGCATGGAATGGCATGGAATGGCATGGAATGACATGGAATGACATGGAATGGCATGGAATGGCATGGCACCGCATGGCACGGCATGGCACGGCATGGCACGGCATGGCACGGCATGGCACGGCATGGCACGGCATGGCACGGCATGGCACCGGCATGGCACGGCATGGCACCGGCATGGCACGGCATGGCACCGGCATGGCACGGCATGGCACCGGCATGGCACGGCATGGCACCGGCATGGCACGGCATGGCACCGGCATGGCACGGCATGGCACCGGCATGGCACGGCATGGCACCGGCATGGCACGGCATGGCACCGGCATGGCACGGCATGGCACCGGCATGGCACCGGCATGGCACGGCATGGCACGGCATGGCACGGCATGGCACGGCATGGCACGGCATGGCACGGCATGGCACGGCATGGCACGGCATTGAATGGCATGGAATGGCATGGAATGGCATGGAATGGCATGGAATGGCATGGAATGGCATGGAATGGCATGGAATGGCATGGAATGGCATGGAATGGCATGGAATGGCATGGAATGGCATGGAATGGCATGGAATGACATGGAATGGCATGGAATGACATGGAATGACATGGAATGGCATGGAATGGCATGGAATGGCATGGCACCGCATGGCACGGCATGGCACGGCATGGCACGGCATGGCACGGCATGGCACGGCATGGCACGGCATGGCACCGGCATGGCACGGCATGGCACCGGCATGGCACCGGCATGGCACGGCATGGCACCGGCATGGCACGGCATGGCACCGGCATGGCTCGGCATGGCACCGGCATGGCACGGCATGGCACCGGCATGGCACGGCATGGCACCGGCATGGCACCGGCATGGCACGGCATGGCACCGGCATGGCACGGCATGGCACCGGCATGGCACCGGCATGGCACCGGCATGGCACGGCATGGCACGGCATGGCACGGCATGGAATGGCATGGAATGGCATGGAATGGCATGGAATGGCATGGAATGGCATGGAATGGCATGGAATGGCATGGAATGGCATGGAATGGCATGGAATGGCATGGAATGGCATGGAATGGCATGGAATGGCATGGAATGGCATGGAATGGCATGGAATGGCATGGAATGGCATGGAATGGCATGGAATGGCATGGAATGGCATGGAATGGCATGGAATGGCATGGAATGGCATGGAATGGCATGGAATGGCATGGAATGGCATGAAATGGCATGGAATGGCATGGAATGGCATGGAATGGCATGGAATGGCATGGAATGGCATGGAATGGCATGGAATGGCATGGAATGGCATGGAATGGCATGAAATGGCATGGAATGGCATGGAATGGCATGGAATGGCATGGAATGGCATGGAATGGCATGGAATGGCATGGAATGGCATGGAATGGCATGGAATGGCATGGAATGGCATGGCACCGGCATGGCACGGCATGGCACCGGCATGGCACGGCATGGCACCGGCATGGCACGGCATGGCACCGGCATGGCACGGCATGGCACGGCATGGCACCGGCATGGCACGGCATGGCACCGGCATGGCACGGCATGGCACCGGCATGGCACGGCATGGCACCGGCATGGCACCGGCATGGCACGGCATGGCACCGGCATGGCACGACATGGCACCGGCATGGCACGGCATGGCACCGGCATGGCACGGCATGGCACCGGCATGGCACGGCATGGCACCGGCATGGCACGGCATGGCACCGGCATGGCACCGGCATGGCACCGGCATGGCACGGCATGGAATGGCATGGCACGGCATGGAATGGCATGGAATGGCATGGAATGGCATGGAATGGCATGGAATGGCATGGAATGGCATGGAATGACATGGAATGACATGGAATGGCATGGAATGGCATGGCACCGCATGGAATGGCATGGCACCGCATGGCACGGCATGGCACGGCATGGCACGGCATGGCACGGCATGGCACGGCATGGCACGGCATGGCACGGCATGGCACGGCATGGCACCGGCATGGCACGGCATGGCACCGGCATGGCACGGCATGGCACCGGCATGGCACGGCATGGCACCGGCATGGCACGGCATGGCACCGGCATGGCACGGCATGGCACCGGCATGGCACCGGCATGGCACCGGCATGGCACGGCATGGCACCGGCATGGCACGGCATGGCACCGGCATGGCATGGCACGGCATGGCACCGGCATGGCACGGCATGGCACCGGCATGGCACGGCATGGCACCGGCATGGCACCGGCATGGCACCGGCATGGCACCGGCATGGCACCGGCATGGCACGGCATGGCACCGGCATGGCACGGCATGGCACCGGCATGGCACGGCATGGCACCGGCATGGCACGGCATGGCACCGGCATGGCACCGGCATGGCACCGGCATGGCACGGCATGGCACGGCATGGCACGGCATGGAATGGCATGGAATGGCATGGAATGGCATGGAATGGCATGGAATGACATGGAATGACATGGAATGGCATGGAATGGCATGGCACCGCATGGCACGGCATGGCACGGCATGGCACGGCATGGCACGGCATGGCACGGCATGGCACGGCATGGCACGGCATGGCACGGCATGGCACGGCATGGCACCGGCATGGCACGGCATGGCACCGGCATGGCACGGCATGGCACCGGCATGGCACGGCATGGCACCGGCATGGCACGGCATGGCACCGGCATGGCACGGCATGGCACCGGCATGGCACGGCATGGCACCGGCATGGCACGGCATGGCACCGGCATGGCACGGCATGGCACCGGCATGGCACGGCATGGCACCGGCATGGCACCGGCATGGCACCGGCATGGCACGGCATGGCACGGCATGGCACGGCATGGAATGGCATGGCACGGCATGGAATGGCATGGAATGGCATGGAATGGCATGGAATGGCATGGAATGGCATGGAATGGCATGGAATGGCATGGAATGACATGGAATGACATGGAATGGCATGGAATGACATGGAATGGCATGGAATGGCATGGCACCGCATGGCACGGCATGGCACGGCATGGCACCGGCATGGCACGGCATGGCACCGGCATGGCACGGCATGGCACCGGCATGGCACGGCATGGCACCGGCATGGCACGGCATGGCACCGGCATGGCACGGCATGGCACCGGCATGGCACGGCACGGCATGGCACCGGCATGGCACGGCATGGCACCGGCATGGCACGGCATGGCACCGGCATGGCACGGCATGGCACCGGCATGGCACCGGCATGGCACGGCATGGCACGGCATGGCACGCCATGGAATGGCATTGAATGGCATGGAATGGCATGGAATGGCATGGAATGGCATGGAATGGCATGGAATGGCATGGAATGGCATGGAATGGCATGGAATGGCATGGAATGGCATGGAATGGCATGGAATGGCATGGAATGGCATGGAATGGCATGGAATGGCATGGAATGGCATGGCACCGCATGGCACGGCATGGCACCGCATGGCACGGCATGGCACCGGCATGGAATGGCATGGAATGGCATGGAATGGCATGGAATGGCATGGAATGGCATGGAATGGCATGGCACGGCATGGCACGGCATGGCACGGCATGGCACCGGCATGGCACGGCATGGCACCGGCATGGCACGGCATGGCACGGCATGGCACCGGCATGGCACGGCATGGCACCGGCATGGCACGGCATGGCACCGGCATGGCACGGCATGGCACCGGCATGGCACCGGCATGGCACGGCATGGCACCGGCATGGCACGGCATGGCACCGGCATGGCACGGCATGGCACCGGCATGGCACGGCATGGCACCGGCATGGCACGGCATGGCACCGGCATGGCACGGCATGGCACCGGCATGGCACGGCATGGCACCGGCATGGCACGGCATGGCACCGGCATGGCACGGCATGGCACCGGCATGGCACGGCATGGCACCGGCATGGCACGGCATGGCACGGCATGGCACGGCATGGCACGGCATGGCACGGCATGGCACGGCATGGAATGGCATTGAATGGCATGGAATGGCATGGAATGGCATGGAATGGCATGGAATGGCATGGAATGGCATGGAATGGCATGGAATGGCATGGAATGGCATGGCACCGGCATGGCACGGCATGGCACCGGCATGGCACGGCATGGCACCGGCATGGCACGGCATGGCACCGGCATGGCACGGCATGGCACCGGCATGGCACGGCATGGCACCGGCATGGCACGGCATGGCACCGGCATGGCACCGGCATGGCACGGCATGGCACCGGCATGGCACGGCATGGCACGGCATGGCACGGCATGGCACGGCATGGCACGGCATTGAATGGCATGGAATGGCATGGAATGGCATGGAATGGCATGGAATGGCATGGAATGGCATGGAATGGCATGGAATGGCATGGAATGGCATGGAATGGCATGGAATGGCATGGAATGGCATGGAATGGCATGGAATGGCATGGAATGGCATGGAATGGCATGGAATGGCATGGAATGGCATGGAATGGCATGGAATGGCATGGAATGGCATGGAATGGCATGGAATGGCATGGAATGGCATGGAATGGCATGGAATGGCATGGAATGGCATGGAATGACATGGAATGGCATGGAATGACATGGAATGACATGGAATGGCATGGAATGGCATGGAATGGCATGGCACCGCATGGCACGGCATGGCACGGCATGGCACGGCATGGCACGGCATGGCACGGCATGGCACCGGCATGGCACGGCATGGCACCGGCATGGCACGGCATGGCACCGGCATGGCACGGCATGGCACGGCATGGCACGGCATTGAATGGCATGGAATGGCATGGAATGGCATGGAATGGCATGGAATGGCATGGCACCGGCATGGCACGGCATGGCACCGGCATGGCACGGCATGGCACCGGCCCGGCACGGCATGGCACCGGCATGGCACCGGCATGGCACCGGCATGGCACGGCATGGCACGGCATGGCACGGCATGGAATGGCATGGAATGGCATGGAATGGCATGGAATGGCATGGAATGGCATGGAATGGCATGGCACGGCATGGCACGGCATGGCACCGGCATGGCACGGCATGACACCGGCATGGCACGGCATGGCACGGCATGGCACCGGCATGGCACGGCATGGCACCGGCATGGCACGGCATGGCACGGCATGGCACGGCATGGCACCGGCATGGCACGGCATGGCACCGGCATGGCACGGCATGGCACCGGCATGGCACGGCATGGCACCGGCATGGCACGGCATGGCACCGGCATGGCACGGCATGGCACGGCATGGCACCGGCATGGCACCGGCATGGCACGGCATGGCACCGGCATGGCACGGCATGGCACCGGCATGGCACGGCATGGCACCGGCATGGCACGGCATGGCACCGGCATGGCACGGCATGGCACCGGCATGGCACGGCATGGCACCGGCATGGCACCGGCATGGCACCGGCATGGCACGGCATGGAATGGCATGGAATGGCATGGAATGGCATGGAATGGCATGGAATGGCATGGAATGGCATGGAATGACATGGAATGACATGGAATGGCATGGAATGGCATGGCACCGCATGGCACGGCATGGCACGGCATGGCACGGCATGGCACGGCATGGCACGGCATGGCACCGGCATGGCACGGCATGGCACCGGCATGGCACCGGCATGGCACGGCATGGCACCGGCATGGCACGGCATGGCACCGGCATGGCACGGCATGGCACCGGCATGGCACGGCATGGCACCGGCATGGCACCGGCATGGCACGGCATGGCACCGGCATGGCACCGGCATGGCAGGGCATGGCACCGGCATGGCACGGCATGGCACCGGCATGGCACGGCATGGCACCGGCATGGCACGGCATGGCACCGGCATGGCACGGCATGGCACCGGCATGGCACGGCATGGCACCGGCATGGCACGGCATGGCACCGGCATGGCACCGGCATGGCACGGCATGGCACGGCATGGCACGGCATTGAATGGCATGGAATGGCATGGAATGGCATGGAATGGCATGGAATGGCATGGAATGGCATGGAATGGCATGGAATGGCATGGAATGGCATGGAATGGCATGGAATGGCATGGAATGGCATGGAATGGCATGGAATGGCATGGAATGGCATGGAATGGCATGGAATGGCATGGAATGGCATGGAATGGCATGGAATGGCATGGAATGGCATGGAATGGCATGGAATGGCATGGAATGGCATGGAATGGCATGGAATGGCATGGAATGGCATGGAATGGCATGGAATGGCATGGAATGGCATGGAATGGCATGGAATGGCATGGAATGGCATGGAATGGCATGGAATGGCATGGAATGGCATGGAATGGCATGGAATGGCATGGAATGGCATGGAATGGCATGGAATGGCATGGAATGACATGGAATGGCATGGAATGACATGGAATGGCATGGAATGGCATGGAATGGCATGGAATGGCATGGAATGGCATGGCACGGCATGGCACGGCATGGCACGGCATGGCACGGCATGGCACCGGCATGGCACGGAATGGCACCGGCATGGCACGGCATGGCACGGCATGGCACCGGCATGGCACGGCATGGCACCGGCATGGCACAGCATGGCACCGGCATGGCACGGCATGGCACCGGCATGGCACGGCATGGCACCGGCATGGCACGGCATGGCACCGGCATGGCACGGCATGGCACCGGCATGGCACGGCATGGCACCGGCATGGCACGGCATGGCACCGGCATGGCACGGCATGGCACCGGCATGGCACGGCATGGCACCGGCATGGCACGGCATGGCACCGGCATGGCACGGCATGGCACCGGCATGGCACAGCATGGCACCGGCATGGCACGGCATGGCACCGGCATGGCACGGCATGGCACCGGCATGGCACGGCATGGCACCGGCATGGCACGGCATGGCACCGGCATGGCACGGCATGGCACCGGCATGGCACGGCATGGCACCGGCATGGCACGGCATGGCACCGGCATGGCACCGGCATGGCACGGCATGGCACGGCATGGCACCGGCATGGCACGGCATGGCACCGGCATGGCACCGGCATGGCACGGCATGGCACCGGCATGGCACGGCATGGCACCGGCATGGCACGGCATGGCACCGGCATGGCACGGCATGGCACCGGCATGGAATGGCATTGAATGGCATGGAATGGCATGGAATGGCATGGAATGGCATGGAATGGCATGGAATGGCATGGAATGGCATGGAATGGCATGGAATGGCATGGAATGGCATGGAATGGCATGGAATGGCATGGAATGGCATGGAATGGCATGGAATGGCATGGAATGGCATGGAATGGCATGGAATGGCATGGAATGACATGGAATGGCATGGAATGACATGGAATGGCATGGAATGGCATGGAATGGCATGGAATGGCATGGAATGGCATGGCACGGCATGGCACGGCATGGCACGGCATGGCACCGGCATGGCACGGAATGGCACCGGCATGGCACGGCATGGCACGGCATGGCACCGGCATGGCACGGCATGGCACCGGCATGGCACAGCATGGCACCGGCATGGCACGGCATGGCACCGGCATGGCACGGCATGGCACCGGCATGGCACGGCATGGCACCGGCATGGCACGGCATGGCACCGGCATGGCACGGCATGGCACCGGCATGGCACGGCATGGCACCGGCATGGCACGGCATGGCACCGGCATGGCACGGCATGGCACCGGCATGGCACGGCATGGCACCGGCATGGCACGTCATGGCACCGGCATGGCACGGCATGGCACCGGCATGGCACGGCATGGCACCGGCATGGCACGGCATGGCACGGCATGGCACCGGCATGGCACGGCATGGCACCGGCATGGCACGGCATGGCACCGGCATGGCACGGCATGGCACCGGCATGGCACGGCATGGCACCGGCATGGCACGGCATGGCACCGGCATGGCACGGCATGGCACCGGCATGGCACGGCATGGCACCGGCATGGCACGGCATGGCACCGGCATGGCACGGCATGGCACCGGCATGGCACGGCATGGCACCGGCATGGCACGGCATGGAATGGCATTGAATGGCATGGAATGGCATGGAATGGCATGGAATGGCATGGAATGGCATGGAATGGCATGGAATGGCATGGAATGGCATGGAATGGCATGGAATGGCATGGAATGGCATGGAATGGCATGGAATGGCATGGAATGGCATGGAATGGCATGGAATGGCATGGAATGGCATGGAATGACATGGAATGGCATGGAATGGCATGGAATGGCATGGAATGGCATGGCACGGCATGGCACGGCATGGCACGGCATGGCACGGCATGGCACCGGCATGGCACGGAATGGCACCGGCATGGCACGGCATGGCACGGCATGGCACCGGCATGGCACGGCATGGCACCGGCATGGCACGGCATGGCACCGGCATGGAATGGCATTGAATGGCATGGAATGGCATGGAATGGCATGGAATGGCATGGAATGGCATGGAATGGCATGGAATGGCATGGAATGGCATGGAATGGCATGGAATGGCATGGAATGGCATGGAATGGCATGGAATGGCATGGAATGGCATGGAATGGCATGGAATGACATGGAATGGCATGGAATGACATGGAATGGCATGGAATGGCATGGAATGGCATGGAATGGCATGGAATGGCATGGAATGGCATGGAATGGCATGGCACGGCATGGCACGGCATGGCACGGCATGGCACGGCATGGCACCGGCATGGCACGGAATGGCACCGGCATGGCACGGCATGGCACGGCATGGCACCGGCATGGCACGGCATGGCACCGGCATGGCACAGCATGGCACCGGCATGGCACGGCATGGCACCGGCATGGCACGGCATGGCACCGGCATGGCACGGCATGGCACCGGCATGGCACGGCATGGCACCGGCATGGCACGGCATGGCACCGGCATGGCACGGCATGGCACCGGCATGGCACGGCATGGCACCGGCATGGCACGGCATGGCACCGGCATGGCACCGGCATGGCACGGCATGGCACGGCATGGCACCGGCATGGCACGGCATGGCACCGGCATGGCACGGCATGGCACCGGCATGGCACCGGCATGGCACGGCATGGCACCGGCATGGCACGGCATGGCACCGGCATGGCACGGCATGGCACCGGCATGGCACGTCATGGCACCGGCATGGAATGGCATTGAATGGCATGGAATGGCATGGAATGGCATGGAATGGCATGGAATGGCATGGAATGGCATGGAATGGCATGGAATGGCATGGAATGGCATGGAATGGCATGGAATGGCATGGAATGGCATGGAATGGCATGGAATGGCATGGAATGGCATGGAATGGCATGGAATGGCATGGAATGGCATGGAATGGCATGGAATGGCATGGAATGGCATGGAATGGCATGGAATGGCATGGAATGGCATGGAATGGCATGGAATGGCATGGAATGACATGGAATGGCATGGAATGACATGGAATGGCATGGAATGGCATGGAATGGCATGGAATGGCATGGAATGGCATGGCACGGCATGGCACGGCATGGCACGGCATGGCACGGCATGGCACCGGCATGGCACGGAATGGCACCGGCATGGCACGGCATGGCACGGCATGGCACCGGCATGGCACGGCATGGCACCGGCATGGCACAGCATGGCACCGGCATGGCACGGCATGGCACCGGCATGGCACGGCATGGCACCGGCATGGCACGGCATGGCACCGGCATGGCACGGCATGGCACCGGCATGGCACGGCATGGCACCGGCATGGCACCGGCATGGCACGGCATGGCACCGGCATGGCACGGCATGGCACCGGCATGGCACGGCATGGCACCGGCATGGCACGTCATGGCACCGGCATGGATCGGCATGGCACCGGCATGGCACGGCATGGCACCGGCATGGCACGGCATGGCACGGCATGGCACCGGCATGGCACGGCATGGCACCGGCATGGCACGGCATGGCACCGGCATGGCACGGCATGGCACCGGCATGGCACGGCATGGCACCGGCATGGCACGGCATGGCACCGGCATGGCACGGCATGGCACCGGCATGGCACGGCATGGCACCGGCATGGCACGGCATGGCACCGGCATGGCACGGCATGGAATGGCATTGAATGGCATGGAATGGCATGGAATGGCATGGAATGGCATGGAATGGCATGGAATGGCATGGAATGGCATGGAATGGCATGGAATGGCATGGAATGGCATGGAATGGCATGGAATGGCATGGAATGGCATGGAATGGCATGGAATGGCATGGAATGGCATGGAATGACATGGAATGGCATGGAATGGCATGGAATGGCATGGAATGGGATGGAATGGCATGGAATGGCATGGCACGGCATGGCACGGCATGGCACGGCATGGCACGGCATGGCACCGGCATGGCACGGAATGGCACCGGCATGGCACGGCATGGCACGGCATGGCACCGGCATGGCACGGCATGGCACCGGCATGGCACGGCATGGCACCGGCATGGCACAGCATGGCACCGGCATGGCACGGCATGGCACCGGCATGGCACGGCATGGCACCGGCATGGCACGGCATGGCACCGGCATGGCACGGCATGGCACCGGCATGGCACGGCATGGCACCGGCATGGCACGGCATGGCACCGGCATGGCACGGCATGGCACCGGCATGGCACGGCATGGCACCGGCATGGCACGGCATGGCACCGGCATGGCACGTCATGGCACCGGCATGGCACGGCATGGCACCGGCATGGCACGGCATGGCACCGGCATGGCACGGCATGGCACCGGCATGGCACGGCATGGCACCGGCATGGCACGGCATGGCACGGCATGGCACCGGCATGGCACGGCATGGCACCGGCATGGCACGGCATGGCACCGGCATGGCACGGCATGGCACCGGCATGGCACGGCATGGCACCGGCATGGCACGGCATGGCACCGGCATGGCACGGCATGGCACCGGCATGGCACGGCATGGCACCGGCATGGCACGGCATGGCACCGGCATGGCACGGCATGGCACCGGCATGGAATGGCATTGAATGGCATGGAATGGCATGGAATGGCATGGAATGGCATGGAATGGCATGGAATGGCATGGAATGGCATGGAATGGCATGGAATGGCATGGAATGGCATGGAATGGCATGGAATGGCATGGAATGGCATGGAATGGCATGGAATGGCATGGAATGGCATGGAATGGCATGGAATGGCATGGAATGGCATGGAATGGCATGGAATGGCATGGAATGGCATGGAATGACATGGAATGGCATGGAATGACATGGAATGGCATGGAATGGCATGGAATGGCATGGAATGGCATGGAATGGCATGGCACGGCATGGCACGGCATGGCACGGCATGGCACCGGCATGGCACGGAATGGCACCGGCATGGCACGGCATGGCACGGCATGGCACCGGCATGGCACGGCATGGCACCGGCATGGCACGGCATGGCACCGGCATGGCACAGCATGGCACCGGCATGGCACGGCATGGCACCGGCATGGCACGGCATGGCACCGGCATGGCACGGCATGGCACCGGCATGGCACGGCATGGCACCGGCATGGCACGTCATGGCACCGGCATGGCACGGCATGGCACCGGCATGGCACCGGCATGGCACGGCATGGCACGGCATGGCACCGGCATGGCACGGCATGGCACGGCATGGCACCGCCATGGCACGGCATGGCACCGGCATGGCACGGCATGGAATGGCATGGAATGGCATGGAATGGCATGGAATGGCATGGAATGGCATGGAATGACATGGAATGACATGGAATGGCATGGAATGGCATGGAACCGCATGGCACGGCATGGCACGGCATGGCACGGCATGGCACGGCATGGCACGGCATGGCACCGGCATGGCACCGGCATGGCACGGCATGGCACCGGCATGGCACGGCATGGCACGGCATGGCACCGGCATGGCACCGGCATGGCACCGGCATGGCACCGGCATGGCACGGCATGGCACCGGCATGGCACGGCATGGCACCGGCATGGCACGGCATGGCACCGGCATGGCACGGCATGGCACCGGCATGGCACGGCATGGCACCGGCATGGCACGGCATGGCACCGGCATGGCACGGCATGGCACCGGCATGGCACGGCATGGCACCGGCATGGCACGGCATGGCACCGGCATGGCACCGGCATGGCACCGGCATGTCACGGCATGGCACCGGCATGGCACGGCATGGCACCGGCATGGCACGGCATGGCACCGGCATGGCACGGCATGGCACCGGCATGGCACGGCATGGCACCGGCATGGCACGGCATGGCACCGGCATGGCACGGCATGGCACCGGCATGGCACGGCATGGCACCGGCATGGCACGGCATGGCACCGGCATGGAATGGCATTGAATGGCATGGAATGGCATGGAATGGCATGGAATGGCATGGAATGGCATGGAATGGCACCGGCATGGCACGGCATGGCACCGGCATGGCACGGCATGGCACCGGCATGGCACGGCATGGCACCGGCATGGCACGTCATGGCACCGGCATGGCACGGCATGGCACCGGCATGGCACCGGCATGGCACGGCATGGCACGGCATGGCACGGCATGGCACGGCATGGCACCGGCATGGCACGGCATGGCACCGGCATGGCACGGCATGGCACCGGCATGGCACGGCATGGCACGGCATGGCACCGGCATGGCACGCCATGGAATGGCATTGAATGGCATGGAATGGCATGGAATGGCATGGAATGGCATGGAATGGCATGGAATGGCATGGAATGGCATGGAATGGCATGGAATGGCATGGAATGGCATGGAATGGCATGGAATGGCATGGAATGGCATGGAATGGCATGGAATGGCATGGCACCGCATGGCACGGCATGGCACCGGCATGGAATGGCATGGAATGGCATGGAATGGCATGGAATGGCATGGAATGGCATGGAATGGCATGGAATGGCATGGCACGGCATGGCACGGCATGGCACGGCATGGCACCGGCATGGCACGGCATGGCACCGGCATGGCACGGCATGGCACGGCATGGCACCGGCATGGCACGGCATGGCACCGGCATGGCACGGCATGGCACCGGCATGGCACGGCATGGCACGGCATGGCACCGGCATGGCACGGCATGGCACCGGCATGGCACGGCATGGCACCGGCATGGCACGGCATGGCACGGCATGGCACGGCATGGCACGGCATGGCACGGCATGGCACGGCATGGAATGGCATTGAATGGCATGGAATGGCATGGAATGGCATGGAATGGCATGGAATGGCATGGAATGGCATGGAATGGCATGGAATGGCATGGAATGGCATGGAATGGCATGGAATGGCATGGCACCGGCATGGCACGGCATGGCACCGGCATGGCACGGCATGGCACCGGCATGGCACGGCATGGCACCGGCATGGCACGGCATGGCACCGGCATGGCACGGCATGGCACCGGCATGGCACCGGCATGGCACGGCATGGCACCGGCATGGCACGGCATGGCACCGGCATGGAATGGCATTGAATGGCATGGAATGGCATGGAATGGCATGGAATGGCATGGAATGGCATGGAATGGCATGGAATGGCATGGAATGGCATGGAATGGCATGGAATGGCATGGAATGGCATGGAATGGCATGGAATGGCATGGAATGGCATGGAATGGCATGGAATGGCATGGAATGGCATGGAATGGCATGGAATGGCATGGAATGGCATGGAATGGCATGGAATGGCATGGAATGGCATGGAATGGCATGGAATGGCATGGAATGGCATGGAATGGCATGGAATGGCATGGAATGGCATGGAATGGCATGGAATGACATGGAATGGCATGGAATGACATGGAATGGCATGGAATGGCATGGAATGGCATGGAATGGCATGGAATGGCATGGAATGGCATGGAATGGCATGGCACGGCATGGCACGGCATGGCACGGCATGGCACGGCATGGCACCGGCATGGCACGGAATGGCACCGGCATGGCACGGCATGGCACGGCATGGCACCGGCATGGCACGGCATGGCACCGGCATGGCACAGCATGGCACCGGCATGGCACGGCATGGCACCGGCATGGCACGGCATGGCACCGGCATGGCACGGCATGGCACCGGCATGGCACGGCATGGCACCGGCATGGCACGGCATGGCACCGGCATGGCACGGCATGGCACCGGCATGGCACGGCATGGCACCGGCATGGCACGGCATGGCACCGGCATGGCACGGCATGGCACCGGCATGGCACCGGCATGGCACGGCATGGCACGGCATGGCACCGGCATGGCACGGCATGGCACCGGCATGGCACGGCATGGCACCGGCATGGCACCGGCATGGCACGGCATGGCACCGGCATGGCACGGCATGGCACCGGCATGGCACGGCATGGCACCGGCATGGCACGGCATGGCACCGGCATGGAATGGCATTGAATGGCATGGAATGGCATGGAATGGCATGGAATGGCATGGAATGGCATGGAATGGCATGGAATGGCATGGAATGGCATGGAATGGCATGGAATGGCATGGAATGGCATGGAATGGCATGGAATGGCATGGAATGGCATGGAATGGCATGGAATGGCATGGAATGGCATGGAATGGCATGGAATGGCATGGAATGGCATGGAATGGCATGGAATGGCATGGAATGGCATGGAATGGCATGGAATGGCATGGAATGACATGGAATGGCATGGAATGACATGGAATGGCATGGAATGGCATGGAATGGCATGGCACGGCATGGCACGGCATGGCACGGCATGGCACGGCATGGCACGGCATGGCACGGCATGGCACCGGCATGGCACGGAATGGCACCGGCATGGCACGGCATGGCACGGCATGGCACCGGCATGGCACGGCATGGCACCGGCATGGCACAGCATGGCACCGGCATGGCACGGCATGGCACCGGCATGGCACGGCATGGCACCGGCATGGCACGGCATGGCACCGGCATGGCACGGCATGGCACCGGCATGGCACGGCATGGCACCGGCATGGCACGGCATGGCACCGGCATGGCACGGCATGGCACCGGCATGGCACGGCATGGCACCGGCATGGCACGTCATGGCACCGGCATGGCACGGCATGGCACCGGCATGGCACGGCATGGCACCGGCATGGCACGGCATGGCACGGCATGGCACCGGCATGGCACGGCATGGCACCGGCATGGCACGGCATGGCACCGGCATGGCACGGCATGGCACCGGCATGGCACGGCATGGCACCGGCATGGCACGGCATGGCACCGGCATGGCACGGCATGGCACCGGCATGGCACGGCATGGCACCGGCATGGCACGGCATGGCACCGGCATGGCACGGCATGGCACCGGCATGGCACGGCATGGCACCGGCATGGCACGGCATGGAATGGCATTGAATGGCATGGAATGGCATGGAATGGCATGGAATGGCATGGAATGGCATGGAATGGCATGGAATGGCATGGAATGGCATGGAATGGCATGGAATGGCATGGAATGGCATGGAATGGCATGGAATGGCATGGAATGGCATGGAATGGCATGGAATGGCATGGAATGGCATGGAATGGCATGGAATGACATGGAATGGCATGGAATGGCATGGAATGGCATGGAATGGCATGGAATGGCATGGAATGGCATGGCACGGCATGGCACGGCATGGCACGGCATGGCACGGCATGGCACCGGCATGGCACGGAATGGCACCGGCATGGCACGGCATGGCACGGCATGGCACCGGCATGGCACGGCATGGCACCGGCATGGCACGGCATGGCACCGGCATGGCACGGCATGGCACCGGCATGGCACGGCATGGCACCGGCATGGCACGGCATGGCACCGGCATGGCACGGCATGGCACCGGCATGGCACGGCATGGCACCGGCATGGCACGGCATGGCACCGGCATGGCACGGCATGGCACCGGCATGGCACGGCATGGCACCGGCATGGCACGGCATGGCACCGGCATGGCACGGCATGGCACCGGCATGGCACGGCATGGCACCGGCATGGCACGTCATGGCACCGGCATGGCACGGCATGGCACCGGCATGGCACGGCATGGCACCGGCATGGCACGGCATGGCACCGGCATGGCACGGCATGGCACCGGCATGGCACGGCATGGCACGGCATGGCACCGGCATGGCACGGCATGGCACCGGCATGGCACGGCATGGCACCGGCATGGCACGGCATGGCACCGGCATGGCACGGCATGGCACCGGCATGGCACGGCATGGCACCGGCATGGCACGGCATGGCACCGGCATGGCACGGCATGGCACCGGCATGGCACGGCATGGCACCGGCATGGCACGGCATGGCACCGGCATGGCACGGCATGGCACCGGCATGGCACGGCATGGCACCGGCATGGAATGGCATTGAATGGCATGGAATGGCATGGAATGGCATGGAATGGCATGGAATGGCATGGAATGGCATGGAATGGCATGGAATGGCATGGAATGGCATGGAATGGCATGGAATGGCATGGAATGGCATGGAATGGCATGGAATGGCATGGAATGGCATGGAATGGCATGGAATGGCATGGAATGGCATGGAATGGCATGGAATGACATGGAATGACATGGAATGACATGGAATGGCATGGAATGGCATGGAACCGCATGGCACGGCATGGCACGGCATGGCACGGCATGGCACGGCATGGCACGGCATGGCACCGGCATGGCACCGGCATGGCACGGCATGGCACCGGCATGGCACGGCATGGCACGGCATGGCACCGGCATGGCACCGGCATGGCACCGGCATGGCACCGGCATGGCACCGGCATGGCACGGCATGGCACCGGCATGGCACGGCATGGCACCGGCATGGCACGGCATGGCACCGGCATGGCACGGCATGGCACCGGCATGGCACGGCATGGCACCGGCATGGCACGGCATGGCACCGGCATGGCACGGCATGGCACCGGCATGGCACGGCATGGCACCGGCATGGCACGGCATGGCACCGGCATGGCACGGCATGGCACCGGCATGGAATGGCATTGAATGGCATGGAATGGCATGGAATGGCATGGAATGGCATGGAATGGCATGGAATGGCACCGGCATGGCACGGCATGGCACCGGCATGGCACGGCATGGCACCGGCATGGCACGGCATGGCACCGGCATGGCACGTCATGGCACCGGCATGGCACGGCATGGCACCGGCATGGCACCGGCATGGCACGGCATGGCACGGCATGGCACGGCATGGCACGGCATGGCACGGCATGGCACCGGCATGGCACGGCATGGCACCGGCATGGCACGGCATGGCACCGGCATGGCACGGCATGGCACGGCATGGCACCGGCATGGCACGCCATGGAATGGCATTGAATGGCATGGAATGGCATGGAATGGCATGGAATGGCATGGAATGGCATGGAATGGCATGGAATGGCATGGAATGGCATGGAATGGCATGGAATGGCATGGAATGGCATGGAATGGCATGGAATGGCATGGAATGGCATGGAATGGCATGGAATGGCATGGAATGGCATGGAATGGCATGGAATGGCATGGAATGGCATGGAATGGCATGGCACCGCATGGCACGGCATGGCACCGGCATGGAATGGCATGGAATGGCATGGAATGGCATGGAATGGCATGGAATGGCATGGAATGGCATGGCACGGCATGGCACGGCATGGCACGGCATGGCACCGGCATGGCACGGCATGGCACCGGCATGGCACGGCATGGCACGGCATGGCACCGGCATGGCACGGCATGGCACCGGCATGGCACGGCATGGCACCGGCATGGCACGGCATGGCACCGGCATGGCACCGGCATGGCACGGCATGGCACCGGCATGGCACGGCATGGCACCGGCATGGCACGGCATGGCACCGGCATGGCACGGCATGGCACCGGCATGGCACGGCATGGCACCGGCATGGCACGGCATGGCACCGGCATGGCACGGCATGGCACCGGCATGGCACGGCATGGCACCGGCATGGCACGGCATGGCACCGGCATGGCACGGCATGGCACCGGCATGGCACGGCATGGCACGGCATGGCACGGCATGGCACGGCATGGCACGGCATGGCACGGCATGGAATGGCATTGAATGGCATGGAATGGCATGGAATGGCATGGAATGGCATGGAATGGCATGGAATGGCATGGAATGGCATGGAATGGCATGGAATGGCATGGAATGGCATGGCACCGGCATGGCACGGCATGGCACCGGCATGGCACGGCATGGCACCGGCATGGCACGGCATGGCACCGGCATGGCACGGCATGGCACCGGCATGGCACGGCATGGCACCGGCATGGCACGGCATGGCACCGGCATGGCACCGGCATGGCACGGCATGGCACCGGCATGGCACGGCATGGCACGGCATGGCACGGCATGGCACGGCATGGCACGGCATTGAATGGCATGGAATGGCATGGAATGGCATGGAATGGCATGGAATGGCATGGAATGGCATGGAATGGCATGGAATGGCATGGAATGGCATGGAATGGCATGGAATGGCATGGAATGGCATGGAATGGCATGGAATGGCATGGAATGGCATGGAATGGCATGGAATGGCATGGAATGGCATGGAATGGCATGGAATGGCATGGAATGGCATGGAATGGCATGGAATGGCATGGAATGGCATGGAATGACATGGAATGGCATGGAATGACATGGAATGACATGGAATGGCATGGAATGGCATGGAATGGCATGGCACCGCATGGCACGGCATGGCACGGCATGGCACGGCATGGCACGGCATGGCACGGCATGGCACCGGCATGGCACGGCATGGCACCGGCATGGCACGGCATGGCACCGGCATGGCACGGCATGGCACGGCATGGCACGGCATTGAATGGCATGGAATGGCATGGAATGGCATGGAATGGCATGGAATGGCATGGCACCGGCATGGCACGGCATGGCACCGGCATGGCACGGCATGGCACCGGCCCGGCACGGCATGGCACCGGCATGGCACCGGCATGGCACCGGCATGGCACGGCATGGCACGGCATGGCACGGCATGGAATGGCATGGAATGGCATGGAATGGCATGGAATGGCATGGAATGGCATGGAATGGCATGGCACGGCATGGCACGGCATGGCACCGGCATGGCACGGCATGACACCGGCATGGCACGGCATGGCACGGCATGGCACCGGCATGGCACGGCATGGCACCGGCATGGCACGGCATGGCACGGCATGGCACGGCATGGCACCGGCATGGCACGGCATGGCACCGGCATGGCACGGCATGGCACCGGCATGGCACGGCATGGCACCGGCATGGCACGGCATGGCACCGGCATGGCACGGCATGGCACGGCATGGCACCGGCATGGCACCGGCATGGCACGGCATGGCACCGGCATGGCACGGCATGGCACCGGCATGGCACGGCATGGCACCGGCATGGCACGGCATGGCACCGGCATGGCACGGCATGGCACCGGCATGGCACGGCATGGCACCGGCATGGCACCGGCATGGCACCGGCATGGCACGGCATGGAATGGCATGGAATGGCATGGAATGGCATGGAATGGCATGGAATGGCATGGAATGGCATGGAATGACATGGAATGACATGGAATGGCATGGAATGGCATGGCACCGCATGGCACGGCATGGCACGGCATGGCACGGCATGGCACGGCATGGCACGGCATGGCACCGGCATGGCACGGCATGGCACCGGCATGGCACCGGCATGGCACGGCATGGCACCGGCATGGCACGGCATGGCACCGGCATGGCACGGCATGGCACCGGCATGGCACGGCATGGCACCGGCATGGCACCGGCATGGCACGGCATGGCACCGGCATGGCACCGGCATGGCAGGGCATGGCACCGGCATGGCACGGCATGGCACCGGCATGGCACGGCATGGCACCGGCATGGCACGGCATGGCACCGGCATGGCACGGCATGGCACCGGCATGGCACGGCATGGCACCGGCATGGCACGGCATGGCACCGGCATGGCACCGGCATGGCACGGCATGGCACGGCATGGCACGGCATTGAATGGCATGGAATGGCATGGAATGGCATGGAATGGCATGGAATGGCATGGAATGGCATGGAATGGCATGGAATGGCATGGAATGGCATGGAATGGCATGGAATGGCATGGAATGGCATGGAATGGCATGGAATGGCATGGAATGGCATGGAATGGCATGGAATGGCATGGAATGGCATGGAATGGCATGGAATGGCATGGAATGGCATGGAATGGCATGGAATGGCATGGAATGGCATGGAATGGCATGGAATGGCATGGAATGGCATGGAATGGCATGGAATGGCATGGAATGACATGGAATGGCATGGAATGACATGGAATGACATGGAATGGCATGGAATGGCATGGAATGGCATGGCACCGCATGGCACGGCATGGCACGGCATGGCACGGCATGGCACGGCATGGCACGGCATGGCACGGCATGGCACGGCATGGCACGGCATGGAATGGCATGGAATGGCATGGAATGGCATGGAATGGCATGGAATGGCATGGAATGGCATGGAATGGCATGGAATGGCATGGAATGGCATGGAATGGCATGGAATGGCATGGAATGGCATGGAATGGCATGGAATGGCATGGAATGGCATGGAATGGCATGGAATGGCATGGAATGGCATGGCACCGCATGGCACGGCATGGCACCGGCATGGAATGGCATGGAATGGCATGGAATGGCATGGAATGGCATGGAATGGCATGGAATGGCATGGAATGGCATGGCACGGCATGGCACGGCATGGCACGGCATGGCACCGGCATGGCACGGCATGGCACCGGCATGGCACGGCATGGCACGGCATGGCACCGGCATGGCACGGCATGGCACCGGCATGGCACGGCATGGCACCGGCATGGCACGGCATGGCACCGGCATGGCACCGGCATGGCACGGCATGGCACCGGCATGGCACGGCATGGCACCGGCATGGCACGGCATGGCACCGGCATGGCACGGCATGGCACCGGCATGGCACGGCATGGCACCGGCATGGCACGGCATGGCACCGGCATGGCACGGCATGGCACGGCATGGCACGGCATGGCACGGCATGGCACGGCATGGAATGGCATTGAATGGCATGGAATGGCATGGAATGGCATGGAATGGCATGGAATGGCATGGAATGGCATGGAATGGCATGGAATGGCATGGAATGGCATGGAATGGCATGGAATGGCATGGAATGGCATGGAATGGCATGGAATGGCATGGAATGGCATGGAATGGCATGGCACCGGCATGGCACGGCATGGCACCGGCATGGCACGGCATGGCACCGGCATGGCACGGCATGGCACCGGCATGGCACGGCATGGCACCGGCATGGCACGGCATGGCACCGGCATGGCACGGCATGGCACCGGCATGGCACGGCATGGCACCGGCATGGCACCGGCATGGCACGGCATGGCACCGGCATGGCACGGCATGGCACGGCATGGCACGGCATGGCACGGCATGGCACGGCATGGCACGGCATGGCACGGCATTGAATGGCATGGAATGGCATGGAATGGCATGGAATGGCATGGAATGGCATGGAATGGCATGGAATGGCATGGAATGGCATGGAATGGCATGGAATGGCATGGAATGGCATGGAATGGCATGGAATGGCATGGAATGGCATGGAATGGCATGGAATGGCATGGAATGGCATGGAATGGCATGGAATGGCATGGAATGGCATGGAATGGCATGGAATGGCATGGAATGGCATGGAATGGCATGGAATGGCATGGAATGGCATGGAATGGCATGGAATGGCATGGAATGGCATGGAATGGCATGGAATGGCATGGAATGGCATGGAATGGCATGGAATGGCATGGAATGGCATGGAATGGCATGGAATGACATGGAATGGCATGGAATGACATGGAATGACATGGAATGGCATGGAATGGCATGGAATGGCATGGCACCGCATGGCACGGCATGGCACGGCATGGCACGGCATGGCACGGCATGGCACGGCATGGCACGGCATGGCACGGCATGGCACCGGCATGGCACGGCATGGCACCGGCATGGCACGGCATGGCACCGGCATGGCACGGCATGGCACGGCATGGCACGGCATTGAATGGCATGGAATGGCATGGAATGGCATGGAATGGCATGGAATGGCATGGCACCGGCATGGCACGGCATGGCACCGGCCCGGCACGGCATGGCACCGGCATGGCACCGGCATGGCACCGGCATGGCACGGCATGGCACGGCATGGCACGGCATGGAATGGCATGGAATGGCATGGAATGGCATGGAATGGCATGGAATGGCATGGAATGGCATGGAATGGCATGGAATGGCATGGAATGGCATGGCACCGGCATGGCACGGCATGGCACCGGCATGGCACCGGCATGGCACCGGCATGGCACGGCATGGCACCGGCATGGCACGGCATGGCACCGGCATGGCACCGGCATGGCACGGCATGGCACCGGCATGGCACGGCATGGCACGGCATGGCACGGCATGGCACCGGCATGGCACGGCATGGCACCGGCATGGCACGGCATGGCACCGGCATGGCACGGCATGGCACCGGCATGGCACGGCATGGCACGGCATGGCACGGCATGGCACGGCATGGCACGGCATGGCACGGCATGGAATGGCATTGAATGGCATGGAATGGCATGGAATGGCATGGAATGGCATGGAATGGCATGGAATGGCATGGAATGGCATGGAATGGCATGGAATGGCATGGAATGGCATGGAATGGCATGGCACCGGCATGGCACGGCATGGCACCGGCATGGCACGGCATGGCACCGGCATGGCACGGCATGGCACCGGCATGGCACGGCATGGCACCGGCATGGCACCGGCATGGCACGGCATGGCACCGGCATGGCACGGCATGGCACGGCATGGCACGGCATGGCACGGCATGGCACGGCATGGCACGGCATGGCACGGCATTGAATGGCATGGAATGGCATGGAATGGCATGGAATGGCATGGAATGGCATGGAATGGCATGGAATGGCATGGAATGGCATGGAATGGCATGGAATGGCATGGAATGGCATGGAATGGCATGGAATGGCATGGAATGGCATGGAATGGCATGGAATGGCATGGAATGGCATGGAATGGCATGGAATGACATGGAATGACATGGAATGGCATGGAATGACATGGAATGACATGGAATGGCATGGAATGGCATGGAATGGCATGGCACCGCATGGCACGGCATGGCACGGCATGGCACGGCATGGCACGGCATGGCACGGCATGGCACCGGCATGGCACGGCATGGCACCGGCATGGCACGGCATGGCACCGGCATGGCACGGCATGGCACGGCATGGCACGGCATTGAATGGCATGGAATGGCATGGAATGGCATGGAATGGCATGGAATGGCATGGCACCGGCATGGCACGGCATGGCACCGGCATGGCACGGCATGGCACCGGCCCGGCACGGCATGGCACCGGCATGGCACCGGCATGGCACCGGCATGGCACGGCATGGCACGGCATGGCACGGCATGGAATGGCATGGAATGGCATGGAATGGCATGGAATGGCATGGAATGGCATGGCACGGCATGGCACGGCATGGCACCGGCATGGCACGGCATGACACCGGCATGGCACGGCATGGCACGGCATGGCACCGGCATGGCACGGCATGGCACCGGCATGGCACGGCATGGCACGGCATGGCACGGCATGGCACCGGCATGGCACGGCATGGCACCGGCATGGCACGGCATGGCACCGGCATGGCACGGCATGGCACCGGCATGGCACGGCATGGCACCGGCATGGCACGGCATGGCACGGCATGGCACCGGCATGGCACCGGCATGGCACGGCATGGCACCGGCATGGCACGGCATGGCACCGGCATGGCACGGCATGGCACCGGCATGGCACGGCATGGCACCGGCATGGCACGGCATGGCACCGGCATGGCACGGCATGGCACCGGCATGGCACCGGCATGGCACCGGCATGGCACGGCATGGAATGGCATGGAATGGCATGGAATGGCATGGAATGGCATGGAATGGCATGGAATGGCATGGAATGACATGGAATGACATGGAATGGCATGGAACGGCATGGCACCGCATGGCACGGCATGGCACGGCATGGCACGGCATGGCACGGCATGGCACGGCATGGCACCGGCATGGCACGGCATGGCACCGGCATGGCACCGGCATGGCACGGCATGGCACCGGCATGGCACGGCATGGCACCGGCATGGCACGGCATGGCACCGGCATGGCACGGCATGGCACCGGCATGGCACCGGCATGGCACGGCATGGCACCGGCATGGCACCGGCATGGCAGGGCATGGCACCGGCATGGCACGGCATGGCACCGGCATGGCACGGCATGGCACCGGCATGGCACGGCATGGCACCGGCATGGCACGGCATGGCACCGGCATGGCACGGCATGGCACCGGCATGGCACGGCATGGCACCGGCATGGCACGGCATGGCACCGGCATGGCACCGGCATGGCACGGCATGGCACGGCATGGCACGGCATTGAATGGCATGGAATGGCATGGAATGGCATGGAATGGCATGGAATGGCATGGAATGGCATGGAATGGCATGGAATGGCATGGAATGGCATGGAATGGCATGGAATGGCATGGAATGGCATGGAATGGCATGGAATGGCATGGAATGGCATGGAATGGCATGGAATGGCATGGAATGGCATGGAATGGCATGGAATGGCATGGAATGGCATGGAATGGCATGGAATGGCATGGAATGGCATGGAATGGCATGGAATGGCATGGAATGGCATGGAATGGCATGGAATGGCATGGAATGGCATGGAATGGCATGGAATGGCATGGAATGACATGGAATGGCATGGAATGACATGGAATGGCATGGAATGGCATGGAATGGCATGGAATGGCATGGCACCGCATGGCACGGCATGGCACGGCATGGCACGGCATGGCACGGCATGGCACGGCATGGCACGGCATGGCACGGCATGGCACGGCATGGCACGGCATGGCACGGCATGGAATGGCATGGAATGGCATGGAATGGCATGGAATGGCATGGAATGGCATGGAATGGCATGGAATGGCATGGAATGGCATGGAATGGCATGGAATGGCATGGAATGGCATGGAATGGCATGGAATGGCATGGAATGGCATGGAATGGCATGGAATGGCATGGAATGGCATGGCACCGCATGGCACGGCATGGCACCGGCATGGAATGGCACCGGCATGGAATGGCATGGAATGGCATGGAATGGCATGGAATGGCATGGAATGGCATGGCACGGCATGGCACGGCATGGCACGGCATGGCACCGGCATGGCACGGCATGGCACCGGCATGGCACGGCATGGCACGGCATGGCACCGGCATGGCACGGCATGGCACCGGCATGGCACGGCATGGCACCGGCATGGCACGGCATGGCACCGGCATGGCACGGCATGGCACCGGCATGGCACCGGCATGGCACGGCATGGCACCGGCATGGCACGGCATGGCACCGGCATGGCACGGCATGGCACCGGCATGGCACGGCATGGCACCGGCATGGCACGGCATGGCACCGGCATGGCACGGCATGGCACCGGCATGGCACGGCATGGCACGGCATGGCACGGCATGGCACGGCATGGCACGGCATGGAATGGCATTGAATGGCATGGAATGGCATGGAATGGCATGGAATGGCATGGAATGGCATGGAATGGCATGGAATGGCATGGAATGGCATGGAATGGCATGGAATGGCATGGAATGGCATGGAATGGCATGGAATGGCATGGAATGGCATGGAATGGCATGGCACCGGCATGGCACGGCATGGCACCGGCATGGCACGGCATGGCACCGGCATGGCACGGCATGGCACCGGCATGGCACGGCATGGCACCGGCATGGCACGGCATGGCACCGGCATGGCACGGCATGGCACCGGCATGGCACCGGCATGGCACGGCATGGCACCGGCATGGCACGGCATGGCACGGCATGGCACGGCATGGCACGGCATGGCACGGCATGGCACGGCATGGCACGGCATGGCACGGCATTGAATGGCATGGAATGGCATGGAATGGCATGGAATGGCATGGAATGGCATGGAATGGCATGGAATGGCATGGAATGGCATGGAATGGCATGGAATGGCATGGAATGGCATGGAATGGCATGGAATGGCATGGAATGGCATGGAATGGCATGGAATGGCATGGAATGGCATGGAATGGCATGGAATGGCATGGAATGGCATGGAATGGCATGGAATGGCATGGAATGGCATGGAATGGCATGGAATGGCATGGAATGGCATGGAATGGCATGGAATGGCATGGAATGGCATGGAATGGCATGGAATGACATGGAATGGCATGGAATGACATGGAATGACATGGAATGGCATGGAATGGCATGGAATGGCATGGCACCGCATGGCACGGCATGGCACGGCATGGCACGGCATGGCACGGCATGGCACGGCATGGCACGGCATGGCACGGCATGGCACCGGCATGGCACGGCATGGCACCGGCATGGCACGGCATGGCACCGGCATGGCACGGCATGGCACCGGCATGGCACGGCATGGCACGGCATGGCACGGCATTGAATGGCATGGAATGGCATGGAATGGCATGGAATGGCATGGAATGGCATGGCACCGGCATGGCACGGCATGGCACCGGCCCGGCACGGCATGGCACCGGCATGGCACCGGCATGGCACCGGCATGGCACGGCATGGCACGGCATGGCACGGCATGGAATGGCATGGAATGGCATGGAATGGCATGGAATGGCATGGAATGGCATGGCACGGCATGGCACGGCATGGCACCGGCATGGCACGGCATGACACCGGCATGGCACGGCATGGCACGGCATGGCACCGGCATGGCACGGCATGGCACCGGCATGGCACGGCATGGCACGGCATGGCACGGCATGGCACCGGCATGGCACGGCATGGCACCGGCATGGCACGGCATGGCACCGGCATGGCACGGCATGGCACCGGCATGGCACGGCATGGCACCGGCATGGCACGGCATGGCACCGGCATGGCACGGCATGGCACCGGCATGGCACGGCATGGCACCGGCATGGCACGGCATGGCACCGGCATGGCACGGCATGGCACCGGCATGGCACGGCATGGCACCGGCATGGCACGGCATGGCACCGGCATGGCACGGCATGGCACCGGCATGGCACGGCATGGCACCGGCATGGCACGGCATGGCACGGCATGGCACCGGCATGGCACCGGCATGGCACGGCATGGCACCGGCATGGCACGGCATGGCACCGGCATGGCACGGCATGGCACCGGCATGGCACGGCATGGCACCGGCATGGCACGGCATGGCACCGGCATGGCACCGGCATGGCACCGGCATGGCACGGCATGGAATGGCATGGAATGGCATGGAATGGCATGGAATGGCATGGAATGGCATGGAATGGCATGGAATGACATGGAATGACATGGAATGGCATGGAATGGCATGGCACCGCATGGCACGGCATGGCACGGCATGGCACGGCATGGCACGGCATGGCACGGCATGGCACCGGCATGGCACGGCATGGCACCGGCATGGCACCGGCATGGCACGGCATGGCACCGGCATGGCACGGCATGGCACCGGCATGGCACGGCATGGCACCGGCATGGCACGGCATGGCACGGCATGGCACGGCATGGCACGGCATGGCACGGCATGGCACGGCATGGCACGGCATGGCACCGGCATGGCACGGCATGGCACCGGCATGGCACGGCATGGCACCGGCATGGCACGGCATGGCACGGCATGGCACGGCATTGAATGGCATGGAATGGCATGGAATGGCATGGAATGGCATGGAATGGCATGGCACCGGCATGGCACGGCATGGCACCGGCCCGGCACGGCATGGCACCGGCATGGCACCGGCATGGCACCGGCATGGCACGGCATGGCACGGCATGGCACGGCATGGAATGGCATGGAATGGCATGGAATGGCATGGAATGGCATGGAATGGCATGGCACGGCATGGCACGGCATGGCACCGGCATGGCACGGCATGACACCGGCATGGCACGGCATGGCACGGCATGGCACCGGCATGGCACGGCATGGCACCGGCATGGCACGGCATGGCACGGCATGGCACGGCATGGCACCGGCATGGCACGGCATGGCACCGGCATGGCACGGCATGGCACCGGCATGGCACGGCATGGCACCGGCATGGCACGGCATGGCACCGGCATGGCACGGCATGGCACCGGCATGGCACGGCATGGCACCGGCATGGCACGGCATGGCACCGGCATGGCACGGCATGGCACCGGCATGGCACGGCATGGCACGGCATGGCACCGGCATGGCACCGGCATGGCACCGGCATGGCACGGCATGGCACCGGCATGGCACGGCATGGCACCGGCATGGCACGGCATGGCACCGGCATGGCACGGCATGGCACCGGCATGGCACGGCATGGCACCGGCATGGCACCGGCATGGCACCGGCATGGCACGGCATGGAATGGCATGGAATGGCATGGAATGGCATGGAATGGCATGGAATGGCATGGAATGGCATGGAATGACATGGAATGACATGGAATGGCATGGAATGGCATGGCACCGCATGGCACGGCATGGCACGGCATGGCACGGCATGGCACGGCATGGCACGGCATGGCACCGGCATGGCACGGCATGGCACCGGCATGGCACCGGCATGGCACGGCATGGCACCGGCATGGCACGGCATGGCACCGGCATGGCACGGCATGGCACCGGCATGGCACGGCATGGCACCGGCATGGCACCGGCATGGCACGGCATGGCACCGGCATGGCACCGGCATGGCAGGGCATGGCACCGGCATGGCACGGCATGGCACCGGCATGGCACGGCATGGCACCGGCATGGCACGGCATGGCACCGGCATGGCACGGCATGGCACCGGCATGGCACGGCATGGCACCGGCATGGCACCGGCATGGCACCGGCATGGCACGGCATGGCACCGGCATGGCACGGCATGGCACCGGCATGGCACGGCATGGCACCGGCATGGCACGGCATGGCACCGGCATGGCACGGCATGGCACCGGCATGGCACCGGCATGGCACGGCATGGCACGGCATGGCACGGCATTGAATGGCATGGAATGGCATGGAATGGCATGGAATGGCATGGAATGGCATGGAATGGCATGGAATGGCATGGAATGGCATGGAATGGCATGGAATGGCATGGAATGGCATGGAATGGCATGGAATGGCATGGAATGGCATGGAATGGCATGGAATGGCATGGAATGGCATGGAATGGCATGGAATGGCATGGAATGGCATGGAATGGCATGGAATGGCATGGAATGGCATGGAATGGCATGGAATGGCATGGAATGGCATGGAATGACATGGAATGGCATGGAATGACATGGAATGACATGGAATGGCATGGAATGGCATGGAATGGCATGGCACCGCATGGCACGGCATGGCACGGCATGGCACGGCATGGCACGGCATGGCACGGCATGGCACGGCATGGCACGGCATGGCACGGCATGGAATGGCATGGAATGGCATGGAATGGCATGGAATGGCATGGAATGGCATGGAATGGCATGGAATGGCATGGAATGGCATGGAATGGCATGGAATGGCATGGAATGGCATGGAATGGCATGGAATGGCATGGAATGGCATGGAATGGCATGGAATGGCATGGAATGGCATGGAATGGCATGGAATGGCATGGAATGGCATGGAATGGCATGGAATGGCATGGAATGGCATGGAATGGCATGGAATGGCATGGAATGGCATGGAATGGCATGGAATGGCATGGAATGGCATGGAATGGCAGGGATGGCATGGAATGGCATGGAATGGCATGGAATGGCATGGAATGGCATGGAATGGCATGGAATGGCATGGAATGGCATGGAATGGCATGGAATGGCATGGAATGGCATGGAATGGCATGGAATGGCATGGAATGGCATGAAATGGCATGGAATGGCATGGAATGGCATGGAATGGCATGGAATGGCATGGAATGGCATGGAATGGCATGGAATGGCATGGAATGGCATGGAATGGCATGGAATGGCATGGAATGGCATGGAATGGCATGGAATGGCATGGAATGGCATGGAATGGCATGGAATGGCATGGAATGGCATGGAATGGTATGGAATGGCATGGAATGGCATGGAATGGCATGGAATGGCATGGAATGGCATGGAATGGCATGGAATGGCATGGAATGGCATGGAATGGCATGGAATGGCATGGAATGGCATGGAATGGCATGGAATGGCATGGAATGGCATGGAATGACATGGAATGGCATGGAATGACATGGAATGACATGGAATGGCATGGAATGGCATGGAATGGCATGGCACCGCATGGCACGGCATGGCACGGCATGGCACGGCATGGCACGGCATGGCACGGCATGGCACGGCATGGCACCGGCATGGCACGGCATGGCACCGGCATGGCACGGCATGGCACCGGCATGGCACGGCATGGCACGGCATGGCACGGCATTGAATGGCATGGAATGGCATGGAATGGCATGGAATGGCATGGAATGGCATGGAATGGCATGGAATGGCATGGAATGGCATGGAATGGCATGGAATGGCATGGAATGGCATGGAATGGCATGGCACCGGCATGGCACGGCATGGCACCGGCATGGCACGGCATGGCACCGGCATGGCACCGGCATGGCACCGGCATGGCACGGCATGGCACGGCATGGCACGGCATGGAATGGCATGGAATGGCATGGAATGGCATGGAATGGCATGGAATGGCATGGAATGGCATGGAATGGCATGGAATGGCATGGAATGGCATGGAATGGCATGGAATGGCATGGAATGGCATGGAATGGCATGGAATGGCATGGAATGGCATGGAATGGCATGGAATGGCATGGAATGGCATGGAATGGCATGGAATGGCATGGAATGGCATGGAATGGCATGGAATGGCATGGAATGGCATGGAATGGCATGGAATGGCATGGAATGGCATGGAATGGCATGGAATGGCATGGAATGGCATGGAATGGCATGAAATGGCATGGAATGGCATGGAATGGCATGGAATGGCATGGAATGGCATGGAATGGCATGGAATGGCATGGAATGGCATGGAATGGCATGGAATGGCATGGAATGGCATGGAATGGCATGGAATGGCATGGAATGGCATGGAATGGCATGGAATGGCATGGAATGGCATGGCACCGGCATGGCACGGCATGGCACCGGCATGGCACGGCATGGCACCGGCATGGCACGGCATGGCACCGGCATGGCACCGGCATGGCACCGGCATGGCACGGCATGGCACGGCATGGCACGGCATGGAATGGCATGGAATGGCATGGAATGGCATGGAATGGCATGGAATGGCATGGAATGGCATGGAATGGCATGGAATGGCATGGAATGGCATGGAATGGCATGGAATGGCATGGAATGGCATGGAATGGCATGGAATGGCATGGAATGGCATGGAATGGCATGGAATGGCATGGAATGGCATGGAATGGCATGGAATGGCATGGAATGGCATGGAATGGCATGGAATGGCATGGAATGGCATGGAATGGCATGGAATGGCATGGAATGGCATGGAATGGCATGGAATGGCATGAAATGGCATGGAATGGCATGGAATGGCATGGAATGGCATGGAATGGCATGGAATGGCATGGAATGGCATGGAATGGCATGGAATGGCATGGAATGGCATGGAATGGCATGGAATGGCATGGAATGGCATGGCACGGCATGGCACCGGCATGGCACGGCATGGCACCGGCATGGCACGGCATGGCACCGGCATGGCACGGCATGGCACCGGCATGGCACGGCATGGCACGGCATGGCACCGGCATGGCACGGCATGGCACCGGCATGGCACGGCATGGCACCGGCATGGCACCGGCATGGCACGGCATGGCACCGGCATGGCACGGCATGGCACCGGCATGGCACGGCATGGCACCGGCATGGCACGGCATGGCACCGGCATGGAATGGCATTGAATGGCATGGAATGGCATGGAATGGCATGGAATGGCATGGAATGGCATGGAATGGCATGGCACGGCATGGCACGGCATGGCACGGCATGGCACGGCATGGCACCGGCATGGCACGGAATGGCACCGGCATGGCACGGAATGGCACCGGCATGGCACGGCATGGCACGGCATGGCACCGGCATGGCACGGCATGGCACCGGCATGGCACGGCATGGCACCGGCATGGCACAGCATGGCACCGGCATGGCACGGCATGGCACCGGCATGGCACGGCATGGCACCGGCATGGCACCGGCATGGCACCGGCATGGCACGGCATGGCACGGCATGGCACGGCATGGAATGGCATGGAATGGCATGGAATGGCATGGAATGGCATGGCACCGGCATGGCACGGCATGGCACCGGCATGGCACGGCATGGCACCGGCATGGCACGGCATGGCACCGGCATGGCACCGGCATGGCACGGCATGGCACCGGCATGGCACGGCATGGCACCGGCATGGCACGGCATGGCACCGGCATGGCACCGGCATGGCACGGCATGGCACCGGCATGGCACGGCATGGCACCGGCATGGCACGGCATGGCACCGGCATGGCACGGCATGGCACCGGCATGGCACGGCATGGCACCGGCATGGCACGGCATGGCACCGGCATGGCACGGCATGGCACCGGCATGGCACGGCATGGCACCGGCATGGCACGGCATGGCACCGGCATGGCACGGCATGGCACCGGCATGGCACGGCATGGCACGGCATGGCACCGGCATGGCACGGCATAGCACCGGCATGGCACCGGCATGGCACGGCATGGCACGGCATGGCACGGCATGGAATGGCATGGAATGGCATGGAATGGCATGGAATGGCATGGCACGGCATGGCACGGCATGGCACCGGCATGGCACGGCATGGCACGGCATGGCACGGCATGGCACGGCATGGCACCGGCATGGCACGGCATGGCACGGGCATGGCACGGCATGGCACCGGCATGGCACGGCATGGCACCGGCATGGCACGGCATGGCACCGGCATGGCACGGCATGGCACCGGCATGGCACGGCATGGCACCGGCATGGCACGGCATGGCACCGGCATGGCACGGCATGGCACCGGCATGGCACCGGCATGGCACGGCATGGCACCGGCATGGCACGGCATGGCACGGCATGGCACGGCATGGAATGGCATGGAATGGCATGGAATGGCATGGAATGGCATGGAATGGCATGGAATGGCATGGAATGGCATGGAATGGCATGGAATGGCATGGAATGGCATGGAATGGCATGGAATGGCATGGAATGGCATGGAATGGCATGGAATGGCATGGAATGGCATGGAATGGCATGGAATGGCATGGAATGGCATGGAATGGCATGGAATGGCATGGAATGGCATGGAATGGCATGGAATGGCATGGAATGGCATGGAATGGCATGGAATGGCATGGAATGGCATGGAATGGCATGGCACGGCATGGCACGGCATGGCACCGGCATGGCACGGCATGGCACGGCATGGCACGGCATGGCACGGCATGGCACGGCATGGCACCGGCATGGCACGGCATGGCACCGGCATGGCACGGCATGCCACCGGCATGGCACGGCATGGCACCGGCATGGCACGGCATGGCACGGCATGGCACGGCATGGCACCGGCATGGCACGGCATGGCACCGGCATGGCACGGCATGGCACCGGCATGGCACGGCATGGCACCGGCATGGCACGGCATGGCACCGGCATGGCACGGCATGGCACCGGCATGGCACGGCATGGCACCGGCATGGCACGGCATGGCACCGGCATGGCACGGCATGGCACCGGCATGGCACGGCATGGCACCGGCATGGCACCGGCATGGCACGGCATGGCACCGGCATGGCACGGCATGGCACCGGCATGGCACGGCATGGCACCGGCATGGCACCGGCATGGCACGGCATGGCACCGGCATGGCACGGCATGGCACCGGCATGGCACGGCATGGCACCGGCATGGCACGGCATGGCACCGGCATGGCACGGCATGGCACCGGCATGGCACGGCATGGCACCGGCATGGCACGGCATGGCACCGGCATGGCACGGCATGGCACCGGCATGGCACGGCATGGCACCGGCATGGCACGGCATGGCACCGGCATGGCACGGCATGGCACCGGCATGGCACGGCATGGCACCGGCATGGCACGTCATGGCACCGGCATGGCACGGCATGGCACCGGCATGGCACGGCATGGCACGGCATGGCACCGGCATGGCACGGCATGGCACCGGCATGGCACGGCATGGCACCGGCATGGCACGGCATGGCACCGGCATGGCACGGCATGGCACCGGCATGGCACGGCATGGCACCGGCATGGCACGGCATGGAATGGCATTGAATGGCATGGAATGGCATGGAATGGCATTGAATGGCATTGAATGGCATGGAATGGCATGGAATGGCATGGAATGGCATGGAATGGCATGGAATGGCATGGAATGGCATGGAATGGCATGGAATGGCATGGAATGGCATGGAATGGCATGGAATGGCATGGAATGGCATGGAATGGCATGGAATGGCATGGAATGGCATGGAATGGCATGGAATGGCATGGAATGGCATGGAATGGCATGGAATGGCATGGAATGGCATGGAATGGCATGGAATGGCATGGAATGGCATGGCACGGCATGGAATGGCATGGCATGGAATGGCATGGAATGGCATGGAATGGCATGGAATGGCATGGAATGGCATGGAATGGCATGGAATGGCATGGAATGGCATGGAATGGCATGGAATGGCATGGAATGGCATGGAATGGCATGGAATGGCATGGAATGGCATGGAATGGCATGGAATGGCATGGAATGGCATGGAATGGCATGGAATGGCATGGAATGGCATGGCACGGCATGGCACGGCATGGCACCGGCATGGCACGGCATGGCACGGCATGGCACGGCATGGCACGGCATGGCACGGCATGGCACCGGCATGGCACGGCATGGCACCGGCATGGCACGGCATGCCACCGGCATGGCACGGCATGGCACCGGCATGGCACGGCATGGCACGGCATGGCACGGCATGGCACCGGCATGGCACGGCATGGCACCGGCATGGCACGGCATGGCACCGGCATGGCACGGCATGGCACCGGCATGGCACGGCATGGCACCGGCATGGCACGGCATGGCACCGGCATGGCACGGCATGGCACCGGCATGGCACGGCATGGCACCGGCATGGCACGGCATGGCACCGGCATGGCACGGCATGGCACCGGCATGGCACCGGCATGGCACGGCATGGCACCGGCATGGCACGGCATGGCACCGGCATGGCACGGCATGGCACCGGCATGGCACCGGCATGGCACGGCATGGCACCGGCATGGCACCGGCATGGCACGGCATGGCACCGGCATGGCACGGCATGGCACCGGCATGGCACGGCATGGCACCGGCATGGCACGGCATGGCACCGGCATGGCACGGCATGGCACCGGCATGGCACGGCATGGCACCGGCATGGCACGGCATGGCACCGGCATGGCACGGCATGGCACCGGCATGGCACGGCATGGCACCGGCATGGCACGGCATGGCACCGGCATGGCACGTCATGGCACCGGCATGGCACGGCATGGCACCGGCATGGCACGGCATGGCACGGCATGGCACCGGCATGGCACGGCATGGCACCGGCATGGCACGGCATGGCACCGGCATGGCACGGCATGGCACCGGCATGGCACGGCATGGCACCGGCATGGCACGGCATGGCACCGGCATGGCACGGCATGGCACCGGCATGGCACGGCATGGCACCGGCATGGCACGGCATGGCACCGGCATGGCACGGCATGGCACCGGCATGGCACGGCATGGCACCGGCATGGCACGGCATGGAATGGCATTGAATGGCATGGAATGGCATGGAATGGCATTGAATGGCATGGAATGGCATGGAATGGCATGGAATGGCATGGAATGGCATGGAATGGCATGGAATGGCATGGAATGGCATGGAATGGCATGGAATGGCATGGAATGGCATGGAATGGCATGGAATGGCATGGAATGGCATGGAATGGCATGGAATGGCATGGAATGGCATGGAATGGCATGGAATGGCATGGAATGGCATGGAATGGCATGGAATGGCATGGAATGGCATGGCACGGCATGGAATGGCATGGCATGGAATGGCATGGAATGGCATGGAATGGCATGGAATGGCATGGAATGGCATGGAATGGCATGGAATGGCATGGAATGGCATGGAATGGCATGGAATGGCATGGAATGGCATGGAATGGCATGGAATGGCATGGAATGGCATGGAATGGCATGGAATGGCATGGAATGGCATGGAATGGCATGGAATGGCATGAAATGGCATGGAATGGCATGGAATGGCATGGAATGGCATGGAATGGCATGGAATGGCATGGAATGGCATGGAATGGCATGGAATGGCATGGAATGGCATGGAATGGCATGGAATGGCATGGAATGGCATGGAATGGCATGGAATGGCATGGAATGGCATGGAATGGCATGGAATGGCATGGAATGGCATGGAATGGCATGGAATGGCATGGAATGGCATGGAATGGCATGGAATGGCATGGAATGGCATGGCACGGCATGGCACGGCATGGCACGGCATGGCACGGCATGGCACCGGCATGGCACGGAATGGCACCGGCATGGCACGGCATGGCACGGCATGGCACCGGCATGGCACGGCATGGCACCGGCATGGCACGGCATGGCACCGGCATGGCACGGCATGGCACCGGCATGGCACAGCATGGCACCGGCATGGCACGGCATGGCACCGGCATGGCACGGCATGGCACCGGCATGGCACGGCATGGCACCGGCATGGCACGGCATGGCACCGGCATGGCACGGCATGGCACCGGCATGGCACGGCATGGCACCGGCATGGCACGGCATGGCACCGGCATGGCACGGCATGGCACCGGCATGGCACGTCATGGCACCGGCATGGCACGGCATGGCACCGGCATGGCACGGCATGGCACCGGCATGGCACGGCATGGCACGGCATGGCACCGGCATGGCACGGCATGGCACCGGCATGGCACGGCATGGCACGGCATGGCACCGGCATGGCACGGCATGGCACCGGCATGGCACGGCATGGCACCGGCATGGCACGGCATGGCACCGGCATGGCACGGCATGGCACCGGCATGGCACGGCATGGCACCGGCATGGCACGGCATGGAATGGCATTGAATGGCATGGAATGGCATGGAATGGCATGGAATGGCATGGAATGGCATGGAATGGCATGGAATGGCATGGAATGGCATGGAATGGCATGGAATGGCATGGAATGGCATGGAATGGCATGGAATGGCATGGAATGGCATGGAATGGCATGGAATGGCATGGAATGGCATGGAATGGCATGGAATGGCATGGAATGGCATGAAATGGCATGGAATGGCATGGAATGGCATGGAATGGCATGGAATGGCATGGAATGGCATGGAATGGCATGGAATGGCATGGAATGGCATGGAATGGCATGGAATGGCATGGAATGGCATGGAATGGCATGGAATGGCATGGAATGGCATGGAATGGCATGGAATGGCATGGAATGGCATGGAATGGCATGGAATGGCATGGAATGGCATGGAATGGCATGGAATGGTATGGAATGGCATGGAATGGCATGGAATGGCATGGAATGGCATGGAATGGCATGGAATGGCATGGAATGGCATGGAATGGCATGGAATGGCATGGAATGGCATGGAATGGCATGGAATGGCATGGAATGGCATGGAATGGCATGGAATGACATGGAATGGCATGGAATGACATGGAATGACATGGAATGGCATGGAATGGCATGGAATGGCATGGCACGGCATGGCACGGCATGGCACGGCATGGCACGGCATGGCACGGCATGGCACGGCATGGCACCGGCATGGCACGGCATGGCACCGGCATGGCACGGCATGGCACCGGCATGGCACGGCATGGCACGGCATGGCACGGCATTGAATGGCATGGAATGGCATGGAATGGCATGGAATGGCATGGAATGGCATGGAATGGCATGGAATGGCATGGAATGGCATGGAATGGCATGGAATGGCATGGCACCGGCATGGCACGGCATGGCACCGGCATGGCACGGCATGGCACCGGCATGGCACGGCATGGCACCGGCATGGCACCGGCATGGCACCGGCATGGCACGGCATGGCACGGCATGGCACGGCATGGAATGGCATGGAATGGCATGGAATGGCATGGAATGGCATGGAATGGCATGGAATGGCATGGAATGGCATGGAATGGCATGGAATGGCATGGAATGGCATGGAATGGCATGGAATGGCATGGAATGGCATGGAATGGCATGGAATGGCATGGAATGGCATGGAATGGCATGGAATGGCATGGAATGGCATGGAATGGCATGGAATGGCATGGAATGGCATGGAATGGCATGGAATGGCATGGAATGGCATGGAATGGCATGGAATGGCATGGAATGGCATGGAATGGCATGGAATGGCATGGAATGGCATGGAATGGCATGGAATGGCATGAAATGGCATGGAATGGCATGGAATGGCATGGAATGGCATGGAATGGCATGGAATGGCATGGAATGGCATGGAATGGCATGGAATGGCATGGAATGGCATGGAATGGCATGGAATGGCATGGAATGGCATGGAATGGCATGGCACCGGCATGGCACGGCATGGCACCGGCATGGCACGGCATGGCACCGGCATGGCACGGCATGGCACCGGCATGGCACCGGCATGGCACCGGCATGGCACGGCATGGCACGGCATGGCACGGCATGGAATGGCATGGAATGGCATGGAATGGCATGGAATGGCATGGAATGGCATGGAATGGCATGGAATGGCATGGAATGGCATGGAATGGCATGGAATGGCATGGAATGGCATGGAATGGCATGGAATGGCATGGAATGGCATGGAATGGCATGGAATGGCATGGAATGGCATGGAATGGCATGGAATGGCATGGAATGGCATGGAATGGCATGGAATGGCATGGAATGGCATGGAATGGCATGGAATGGCATGGAATGGCATGGAATGGCATGGAATGGCATGGAATGGCATGGAATGGCATGGAATGGCATGAAATGGCATGGAATGGCATGGAATGGCATGGAATGGCATGGAATGGCATGGAATGGCATGGAATGGCATGGAATGGCATGGAATGGCATGGAATGGCATGGAATGGCATGGAATGGCATGGAATGGCATGGAATGGCATGGCACGGCATGGCACCGGCATGGCACGGCATGGCACCGGCATGGCACGGCATGGCACCGGCATGGCACGGCATGGCACCGGCATGGCACGGCATGGCACGGCATGGCACCGGCATGGCACGGCATGGCACCGGCATGGCACCGGCATGGCACCGGCATGGCACGGCATGGCACCGGCATGGCACCGGCATGGCACGGCATGGCACCGGCATGGCACGGCATGGCACCGGCATGGCACGGCATGGCACCGGCATGGCACGGCATGGCACCGGCATGGAATGGCATTGAATGGCATGGAATGACATGGAATGGCATGGAATGACATGGAATGGCATGGAATGGCATGGAATGGCATGGAATGGCATGGAATGGCATGGAATGGCATGGAATGGCATGGAATGGCATGGAATGGCATGGCACGGCATGGCACGGCATGGCACGGCATGGCACGGCATGGCACCGGCATGGCACGGAATGGCACCGGCATGGCACGGCATGGCACGGCATGGCACCGGCATGGCACGGCATGGCACCGGCATGGCACGGCATGGCACCGGCATGGCACAGCATGGCACCGGCATGGCACGGCATGGCACCGGCATGGCACGGCATGGCACCGGCATGGCACCGGCATGGCACCGGCATGGCACGGCATGGCACGGCATGGCACGGCATGGAATGGCATGGAATGGCATGGAATGGCATGGAATGGCATGGAATGGCATGGAATGGCATGGAATGGCATGGAATGGCATGGAATGGCATGGAATGGCA
The DNA here is from genome assembly GCA_963971235.1 of Cryptus armator. NCBI lineage: Eukaryota > Metazoa > Arthropoda > Insecta > Hymenoptera > Ichneumonidae > Cryptus > Cryptus armator. The sequence continues at coordinate 101,122 of CAXARG010000199.1, read as the reverse complement.
TGGAATGGCATGGAATGGCATGGAATGGCATGGAATGGCATGGAATGGCATGGAATGGCATGGAATGGCATGGAATGGCATGGAATGGCATGGAATGGCATGGAATGGCATGGAATGGCATGGAATGGCATGGAACGGCATGGAATGGCATGGCACGGCATGGCACGGCATGGCACCGGCATGGCACGGCATGGCACGGCATGGCACGGCATGGCACGGCATGGCACGGCATGGCACCGGCATGGCACGGCATGGCACCGGCATGGCACGGCATGGCACCGGCATGGCACGGCATGGCACCGGCATGGCACGGCATGCCACCGGCATGGCACGGCATGGCACCGGCATGGCACGGCATGGCACGGCATGGCACGGCATGGCACCGGCATGGCACGGCATGGCACCGGCATGGCACGGCATGGCACCGGCATGGCACGGCATGGCACCGGCATGGCACGGCATGGCACCGGCATGGCACGGCATGGCACCGGCATGGCACGGCATGGCACCGGCATGGCACGGCATGGCACCGGCATGGCACGGCATGGCACCGGCATGGCACGGCATGGCACCGGCATGGCACCGGCATGGCACGGCATGGCACCGGCATGGCACGGCATGGCACCGGCATGGCACGGCATGGCACCGGCATGGCACCGGCATGGCACGGCATGGCACCGGCATGGCACCGGCATGGCACGGCATGGCACCGGCATGGCACGGCATGGCACCGGCATGGCACGGCATGGCACCGGCATGGCACGGCATGGCACCGGCATGGCACGGCATGGCACCGGCATGGCACGGCATGGCACCGGCATGGCACGGCATGGCACCGGCATGGCACGGCATGGCACCGGCATGGCACGGCATGGCACCGGCATGGCACGGCATGGCACCGGCATGGCACGGCATGGCACCGGCATGGCACGGCATGGCACCGGCATGGCACGTCATGGCACCGGCATGGCACGGCATGGCACCGGCATGGCACGGCATGGCACGGCATGGCACCGGCATGGCACGGCATGGCACCGGCATGGCACGGCATGGCACCGGCATGGCACGGCATGGCACCGGCATGGCACGGCATGGCACCGGCATGGCACGGCATGGCACCGGCATGGCACGGCATGGCACCGGCATGGCACGGCATGGCACCGGCATGGCACGGCATGGAATGGCATTGAATGGCATGGAATGGCATGGAATGGCATTGAATGGCATGGAATGGCATGGAATGGCATGGAATGGCATGGAATGGCATGGAATGGCATGGAATGGCATGGAATGGCATGGAATGGCATGGAATGGCATGGAATGGCATGGAATGGCATGGAATGGCATGGAATGGCATGGAATGGCATGGAATGGCATGGAATGGCATGGAATGGCATGGAATGGCATGGAATGGCATGGAATGGCATGGAATGGCATGGAATGGCATGGAATGGCATGGCACGGCATGGAATGGCATGGCATGGAATGGCATGGAATGGCATGGAATGGCATGGAATGGCATGGAATGGCATGGAATGGCATGGAATGGCATGGAATGGCATGGAATGGCATGGAATGGCATGGAATGGCATGGAATGGCATGGAATGGCATGGAATGGCATGGAATGGCATGGAATGGCATGGAATGGCATGGAATGGCATGGAATGGCATGGAATGGCATGGAATGGCATGGAATGGCATGGAATGGCATGGAATGGCATGGAATGGCATGGAATGGCATGGAATGGCATGGCACGGCATGGCACGGCATGGCACCGGCATGGCACGGCATGGCACGGCATGGCACGGCATGGCACGGCATGGCACGGCATGGCACCGGCATGGCACGGCATGGCACCGGCATGGCACGGCATGCCACCGGCATGGCACGGCATGGCACCGGCATGGCACGGCATGGCACGGCATGGCACGGCATGGCACCGGCATGGCACGGCATGGCACCGGCATGGCACGGCATGGCACCGGCATGGCACGGCATGGCACCGGCATGGCACGGCATGGCACCGGCATGGCACGGCATGGCACCGGCATGGCACGGCATGGCACCGGCATGGCACGGCATGGCACCGGCATGGCACGGCATGGCACCGGCATGGCACGGCATGGCACCGGCATGGCACCGGCATGGCACGGCATGGCACCGGCATGGCACGGCATGGCACCGGCATGGCACGGCATGGCACCGGCATGGCACCGGCATGGCACGGCATGGCACCGGCATGGCACCGGCATGGCACGGCATGGCACCGGCATGGCACGGCATGGCACCGGCATGGCACGGCATGGCACCGGCATGGCACGGCATGGCACCGGCATGGCACGGCATGGCACCGGCATGGCACGGCATGGCACCGGCATGGCACGGCATGGCACCGGCATGGCACGGCATGGCACCGGCATGGCACGGCATGGCACCGGCATGGCACGGCATGGCACCGGCATGGCACGGCATGGCACCGGCATGGCACGTCATGGCACCGGCATGGCACGGCATGGCACCGGCATGGCACGGCATGGCACGGCATGGCACCGGCATGGCACGGCATGGCACCGGCATGGCACGGCATGGCACCGGCATGGCACGGCATGGCACCGGCATGGCACGGCATGGCACCGGCATGGCACGGCATGGCACCGGCATGGCACGGCATGGCACCGGCATGGCACGGCATGGCACCGGCATGGCACGGCATGGCACCGGCATGGCACGGCATGGCACCGGCATGGCACGGCATGGAATGGCATTGAATGGCATGGAATGGCATGGAATGGCATTGAATGGCATGGAATGGCATGGAATGGCATGGAATGGCATGGAATGGCATGGAATGGCATGGAATGGCATGGAATGGCATGGAATGGCATGGAATGGCATGGAATGGCATGGAATGGCATGGAATGGCATGGAATGGCATGGAATGGCATGGAATGGCATGGAATGGCATGGAATGGCATGGAATGGCATGGAATGGCATGGAATGGCATGGAATGGCATGGAATGGCATGGAATGGCATGGAATGGCATGGAATGGCATGGAATGGCATGGAATGGCATGGAATGGCATGGAATGGCATGGAATGGCATGGAATGGCATGGCACGGCATGGAATGGCATGGCATGGAATGGCATGGAATGGCATGGAATGGCATGGAATGGCATGGAATGGCATGGAATGGCATGGAATGGCATGGAATGGCATGGAATGGCATGGAATGGCATGGAATGGCATGGAATGGCATGGAATGGCATGGAATGGCATGGAATGGCATGGAATGGCATGGAATGGCATGGAATGGCATGGAATGGCATGGAATGGCATGGAATGGCATGGAATGGCATGGCACGGCATGGCACGGCATGGCACCGGCATGGCACGGCATGGCACGGCATGGCACGGCATGGCACGGCATGGCACGGCATGGCACCGGCATGGCACGGCATGGCACCGGCATGGCACGGCATGGCACCGGCATGGCACGGCATGGCACCGGCATGGCACGGCATGGCACGGCATGGCACGGCATGGCACCGGCATGGCACGGCATGGCACCGGCATGGCACGGCATGGCACCGGCATGGCACGGCATGGCACCGGCATGGCACGGCATGGCACCGGCATGGCACGGCATGGCACCGGCATGGCACGGCATGGCACCGGCATGGCACGGCATGGCACCGGCATGGCACGGCATGGCACCGGCATGGCACGGCATGGCACCGGCATGGCACGGCATGGCACCGGCATGGCACCGGCATGGCACGGCATGGCACCGGCATGGCACGGCATGGCACCGGCATGGCACGGCATGGCACCGGCATGGCACCGGCATGGCACGGCATGGCACCGGCATGGCACCGGCATGGCACGGCATGGCACCGGCATGGCACGGCATGGCACCGGCATGGCACGGCATGGCACCGGCATGGCACGGCATGGCACCGGCATGGCACGGCATGGCACCGGCATGGCACGGCATGGCACCGGCATGGCACGGCATGGCACCGGCATGGCACGGCATGGCACCGGCATGGCACGGCATGGCACCGGCATGGCACGGCATGGCACCGGCATGGCACGTCATGGCACCGGCATGGCACGGCATGGCACCGGCATGGCACGGCATGGCACGGCATGGCACCGGCATGGCACGGCATGGCACGGCATGGCACCGGCATGGCACGGCATGGCACCGGCATGGCACGGCATGGCACCGGCATGGCACGGCATGGCACCGGCATGGCACGGCATGGCACCGGCATGGCACGGCATGGCACCGGCATGGCACGGCATGGCACCGGCATGGCACGGCATGGCACCGGCATGGCACGGCATGGCACCGGCATGGCACGGCATGGCACCGGCATGGCACGGCATGGCACCGGCATGGCACGGCATGGAATGGCATTGAATGGCATGGAATGGCATGGAATGGCATTGAATGGCATGGAATGGCATGGAATGGCATGGAATGGCATGGAATGGCATGGAATGGCATGGAATGGCATGGAATGGCATGGAATGGCATGGAATGGCATGGAATGGCATGGAATGGCATGGAATGGCATGGAATGGCATGGAATGGCATGGAATGGCATGGAATGGCATGGAATGGCATGGAATGGCATGGAATGGCATGGAATGGCATGGAATGGCATGGAATGGCATGGAATGGCATGGCACGGCATGGAATGGCATGGCATGGAATGGCATGGAATGGCATGGAATGGCATGGAATGGCATGGAATGGCATGGAATGGCATGGAATGGCATGGAATGGCATGGAATGGCATGGAATGGCATGGAATGGCATGGAATGGCATGGAATGGCATGGAATGGCATGGAATGGCATGGAATGGCATGGAATGGCATGGAATGGCATGGAATGGCATGGAATGGCATGGAATGGCATGAAATGGCATGGAATGGCATGGAATGGCATGGAATGGCATGGAATGGCATGGAATGGCATGGAATGGCATGGAATGGCATGGAATGGCATGGAATGGCATGGAATGGCATGGAATGGCATGGAATGGCATGGAATGGCATGGAATGGCATGGAATGGCATGGAATGGCATGGAATGGCATGGAATGGCATGGAATGGCATGGAATGGCATGGAATGGCATGGAATGGCATGGCACGGCATGGCACGGCATGGCACGGCATGGCACGGCATGGCACCGGCATGGCACGGAATGGCACCGGCATGGCACGGCATGGCACGGCATGGCACCGGCATGGCACGGCATGGCACCGGCATGGCACGGCATGGCACCGGCATGGCACGGCATGGCACCGGCATGGCACAGCATGGCACCGGCATGGCACGGCATGGCACCGGCATGGCACGGCATGGCACCGGCATGGCACGGCATGGCACCGGCATGGCACGGCATGGCACCGGCATGGCACGGCATGGCACCGGCATGGCACGGCATGGCACCGGCATGGCACGGCATGGCACCGGCATGGCACGGCATGGCACCGGCATGGCACGTCATGGCACCGGCATGGCACGGCATGGCACCGGCATGGCACGGCATGGCACCGGCATGGCACGGCATGGCACGGCATGGCACCGGCATGGCACGGCATGGCACCGGCATGGCACGGCATGGCACCGGCATGGCACGGCATGGCACCGGCATGGCACCGGCATGGCACGGCATGGCACCGGCATGGCACGGCATGGAATGGCATTGAATGGCATGGAATGGCATGGAATGGCATGGAATGGCATGGAATGGCATGGAATGGCATGGAATGGCATGGAATGGCATGGAATGGCATGGAATGGCATGGAATGGCATGGAATGGCATGGAATGGCATGGAATGGCATGGAATGGCATGGAATGGCATGGAATGGCATGGAATGGCATGGAATGGCATGGAATGGCATGGAATGGCATGAAATGGCATGGAATGGCATGGAATGGCATGGAATGGCATGGAATGGCATGGAATGGCATGGAATGGCATGGAATGGCATGGAATGGCATGGAATGGCATGGAATGGCATGGAATGGCATGGAATGGCATGGAATGGCATGGAATGGCATGGAATGGCATGGAATGGCATGGAATGGCATGGAATGGCATGGAATGGCATGGAATGGCATGGAATGGTATGGAATGGCATGGAATGGCATGGAATGGCATGGAATGGCATGGAATGGCATGGAATGGCATGGAATGGCATGGAATGGCATGGAATGGCATGGAATGGCATGGAATGGCATGGAATGGCATGGAATGGCATGGAATGGCATGGAATGGCATGGAATGGCATGGAATGACATGGAATGGCATGGAATGACATGGAATGACATGGAATGGCATGGAATGGCATGGAATGGCATGGCACCGCATGGCACGGCATGGCACGGCATGGCACGGCATGGCACGGCATGGCACGGCATGGCACGGCATGGCACCGGCATGGCACGGCATGGCACCGGCATGGCACGGCATGGCACCGGCATGGCACGGCATGGCACGGCATGGCACGGCATTGAATGGCATGGAATGGCATGGAATGGCATGGAATGGCATGGAATGGCATGGAATGGGAATGGCATGGAATGGCATGGAATGGCATGGAATGGCATGGAATGGCATGGCACCGGCATGGCACGGCATGGCACCGGCATGGCACGGCATGGCACCGGCATGGCACGGCATGGCACCGGCATGGCACCGGCATGGCACCGGCATGGCACGGCATGGCACGGCATGGCACGGCATGGAATGGCATGGAATGGCATGGAATGGCATGGAATGGCATGGAATGGCATGGAATGGCATGGAATGGCATGGAATGGCATGGAATGGCATGGAATGGCATGGAATGGCATGGAATGGCATGGAATGGCATGGAATGGCATGGAATGGCATGGAATGGCATGGAATGGCATGGAATGGCATGGAATGGCATGGAATGGCATGGAATGGCATGGAATGGCATGGAATGGCATGGAATGGCATGGAATGGCATGGAATGGCATGGAATGGCATGGAATGGCATGGAATGGCATGGAATGGCATGGAATGGCATGAAATGGCATGGAATGGCATGGAATGGCATGGAATGGCATGGAATGGCATGGAATGGCATGGAATGGCATGGAATGGCATGGAATGGCATGGAATGGCATGGAATGGCATGGAATGGCATGGAATGGCATGGAATGGCATGGAATGGCATGGCACCGGCATGGCACGGCATGGCACGGCATGGCACCGGCATGGCACGGCATGGCACCGGCATGGCACGGCATGGCACCGGCATGGCACGGCATGGCACCGGCATGGCACCGGCATGGCACCGGCATGGCACGGCATGGCACGGCATGGCACGGCATGGAATGGCATGGAATGGCATGGAATGGCATGGAATGGCATGGAATGGCATGGAATGGCATGGAATGGCATGGAATGGCATGGAATGGCATGGAATGGCATGGAATGGCATGGAATGGCATGGAATGGCATGGAATGGCATGGAATGGCATGGAATGGCATGGAATGGCATGGAATGGCATGGAATGGCATGGAATGGCATGGAATGGCATGGAATGGCATGGAATGGCATGGAATGGCATGGAATGGCATGGAATGGCATGGAATGGCATGAAATGGCATGGAATGGCATGGAATGGCATGGAATGGCATGGAATGGCATGGAATGGCATGGAATGGCATGGAATGGCATGGAATGGCATGGAATGGCATGGAATGGCATGGAATGGCATGGAATGGCATGGAATGGCATGGAATGGCATGGCACGGCATGGCACCGGCATGGCACGGCATGGCACCGGCATGGCACGGCATGGCACCGGCATGGCACGGCATGGCACCGGCATGGCACGGCATGGCACGGCATGGCACCGGCATGGCACGGCATGGCACCGGCATGGCACCGGCATGGCACCGGCATGGCACGGCATGGCACCGGCATGGCACCGGCATGGCACGGCATGGCACCGGCATGGCACGGCATGGCACCGGCATGGCACGGCATGGCACCGGCATGGCACGGCATGGCACCGGCATGGAATGGCATTGAATGGCATGGAATGACATGGAATGGCATGGAATGACATGGAATGGCATGGAATGGCATGGAATGGCATGGAATGGCATGGAATGGCATGGAATGGCATGGAATGGCATGGAATGGCATGGAATGGCATGGCACGGCATGGCACGGCATGGCACGGCATGGCACGGCATGGCACCGGCATGGCACGGAATGGCACCGGCATGGCACGGCATGGCACGGCATGGCACCGGCATGGCACGGCATGGCACCGGCATGGCACGGCATGGCACCGGCATGGCACAGCATGGCACCGGCATGGCACGGCATGGCACCGGCATGGCACGGCATGGCACCGGCATGGCACCGGCATGGCACCGGCATGGCACGGCATGGCACGGCATGGCACGGCATGGAATGGCATGGAATGGCATGGAATGGCATGGAATGGCATGGAATGGCATGGAATGGCATGGAATGGCATGGAATGGCATGGAATGGCATGGAATGGCATGGAATGGCATGGAATGGCATGGAATGGCATGGAATGGCATGGAATGGCATGGAATGGCATGGAATGGCATGGAATGGCATGGAATGGCATGGAATGGCATGGAATGGCATGGAATGACATGGAATGGCATGGAATGGCATGGAATGGCATGGAATGGCATGGAATGGCATGGAATGGCATGGCACGGCATGGCACGGCATGGCACGGCATGGCACGGCATGGCACCGGCATGGCACGGAATGGCACCGGCATGGCACGGCATGGCACGGCATGGCACCGGCATGGCACGGCATGGCACCGGCATGGCACGGCATGGCACCGGCATGGCACAGCATGGCACCGGCATGGCACGGCATGGCACCGGCATGGCACGGCATGGCACCGGCATGGCACCGGCATGGCACCGGCATGGCACGGCATGGCACGGCATGGCACGGCATGGAATGGCATGGAATGGCATGGAATGGCATGGAATGGCATGGAATGGCATGGAATGGCATGGAATGGCATGGAATGGCATGGAATGGCATGGAATGGCATGGAATGGCATGGAATGGCATGGAATGGCATGGAATGGCATGGAATGGCATGGAATGGCATGGAATGGCATGGAATGACATGGAATGGCATGGAATGGCATGGAATGGCATGGAATGGCATGGAATGGCATGGAATGGCATGGAATGGCATGGCACGGCATGGCACGGCATGGCACGGCATGGCACGGCATGGCACCGGCATGGCACGGAATGGCACCGGCATGGCACGGCATGGCACGGCATGGCACCGGCATGGCACGGCATGGCACCGGCATGGCACGGCATGGCACCGGCATGGCACGGCATGGCACCGGCATGGCACAGCATGGCACCGGCATGGCACGGCATGGCACCGGCATGGCACGGCATGGCACCGGCATGGCACGGCATGGCACCGGCATGGCACGGCATGGCACCGGCATGGCACGGCATGGCACCGGCATGGCACGGCATGGCACCGGCATGGCACGGCATGGCACCGGCATGGCACGGCATGGCACCGGCATGGCACGTCATGGCACCGGCATGGCACGGCATGGCACCGGCATGGCACGGCATGGCACCGGCATGGCACGGCATGGCACGGCATGGCACCGGCATGGCACGGCATGGCACCGGCATGGCACGGCATGGCACCGGCATGGCACGGCATGGCACCGGCATGGCACGGCATGGAATGGCATTGAATGGCATGGAATGGCATGGAATGGCATGGAATGGCATGGAATGGCATGGAATGGCATGGCACCGGCATGGCACGGCATGGCACCGGCATGGCACGGCATGGCACCGGCATGGCACGGCATGGCACGGCATGGCACCGGCATGGCACGGCATGGCACCGGCATGGCACCGGCATGGCACCGGCATGGCACGGCATGGCACCGGCATGGCACCGGCATGGCACGGCATGGCACCGGCATGGCACGGCATGGCACCGGCATGGCACGGCATGGCACCGGCATGGCACCGGCATGGCACGGCATGGCACCGGCATGGCACGGCATGGCACCGGCATGGCACGGCATGGCACCGGCATGGCACGGCTTGGAATGGCATTGAATGGCATGGAATGGCATGGAAGGGCATGGAATGGCATGGAATGGCATGGAATGGCATGGAATGGCATGGAATGGCATGGAATGGCATGGAATGGCATGGAATGGCATGGAATGGCATGGAATGGCATGGAATGGCATGGCACGGCATGGCACGGCATGGCACGGGCATGGCACGGCATGGCACCGGCATGGCACGGCATGGCACCGGCATGGCACGGCATGGCACGGCATGGCACGGCATGGCACGGCATGGCACCGGCATGGCACGGCATGGCACCGGCATGGCACGGCATGGCACGGCATGGCACCGGCATGGCACGGCATGGCACCGGCATGGCACGGCATGGCACCGGCATGGCACGGCATGGCACCGGCATGGCACGGCATGGCACCGGCATGGCACGGCATGGCACCGGCATGGCACGGCATGGCACCGGCATGGCACGGCATGGCACCGGCATGGCACGGCATGGCACCGGCATGGCACGGCATGGCACCGGCATGGCACGGCATGGCACCGGCATGGCACGGCATGGCACCGGCATGGCACGGCATGGCACCGGCATGGCACGGCATGGCACCGGCATGGCACGGCATGGCACCGGCATGGCACGGCATGGCACCGGCATGGCACGGCATGGCACCGGCATGGCACGGCATGGCACGGCATGGCACCGGCATGGCACGGCATGGCACCGGCATGGCACGGCATGGCACGGCATGGCACCGGCATGGCACGGCATGGCACCGGCATGGCACGGCATGGCACCGGCATGGCACGGCATGGCACCGGCATGGCACGGCATGGCACCGGCATGGCACGGCATGGCACCGGCATGGCACGGCATGGCACCGGCATGGCACGGCATGGCACCGGCATGGCACGGCATGGCACCGGCATGGCACGGCATGGCACCGGCATGGCACGGCATGGCACGGCATGGCACCGGCATGGCACCGGCATGGCACGGCATGGCACCGGCATGGCACGGCATGGCACCGGCATGGCACGGCATGGCACCGGCATGGCACGGCATGGCACCGGCATGGCACCGGCATGGCACCGGCATGGCACGGCATGGAATGGCATGGAATGGCATGGAATGGCATGGAATGGCATGGAATGGCATGGAATGGCATGGAATGGCATGGAATGGCATGGAATGACATGGAATGACATGGAATGACATGGAATGGCATGGAATGGCATGGCACCGCATGGCACGGCATGGCACGGCATGGCACGGCATGGCACGGCATGGCACGGCATGGCACCGGCATGGCACGGCATGGCACCGGCATGGCACCGGCATGGCACGGCATGGCACGGCATGGCACCGGCATGGCACGGCATGGCACCGGCATGGCACGGCATGGCACCGGCATGGCACGGCATGGCACCGGCATGGCACGGCATGGCACCGGCATGGCACGGCATGGCACCGGCATGGCACGGCATGGCACCGGCATGGCACCGGCATGGCACGGCATGGCACGGCATGGCACGGCATTGAATGGCATGGAATGGCATGGAATGGCATGGAATGGCATGGAATGGCATGGAATGGCATGGAATGGCATGGAATGGCATGGAATGGCATGGAATGGCATGGAATGGCATGGAATGGCATGGAATGGCATGGAATGGCATGGAATGGCATGGAATGGCATGGAATGGCATGGAATGGCATGGAATGGCATGGAATGGCATGGAATGGCATGGAATGGCATGGAATGGCATGGAATGGCATGGAATGGCATGGAATGGCATGGAATGGCATGGAATGGCATGGAATGGCATGGAATGGCATGGAATGGCATGGAATGGCATGGAATGGCATGGAATGGCATGGAATGGCATGGAATGGCATGGAATGGCATGGAATGGCATGGAATGGCATGGAATGGCATGGAATGGCATGGAATGGCATGGAATGGCATGGAATGGCATGGAATGGCATGGAATGTCATGGAATGGCATGGAATGGCATGGAATGGCATGGAATGGCATGGAATGGCATGGAATGGCATGGAATGGCATGGAATGACATGGAATGGCATGGAATGACATGGAATGGCATGGAATGGCATGGAATGGCATGGAATGGCATGGAATGGCATGGAATGGCATGGCACGGCATGGCACGGCATGGCACGGCATGGCACGGCATGGCACCGGCATGGCACGGAATGGCACCGGCATGGCACGGCATGGCACGGCATGGCACCGGCATGGCACGGCATGGCACCGGCATGGCACGGCATGGCACCGGCATGGCACGGCATGGCACCGGCATGGCACGGCATGGCACCGGCATGGCACGGCATGGCACCGGCATGGCACGGCATGGCACCGGCATGGCACGTCATGGCACCGGCATGGCACGGCATGGCACCGGCATGGCACGGCATGGCACCGGCATGGCACGGCATGGCACGGCATGGCACCGGCATGGCACGGCATGGCACCGGCATGGCACGGCATGGCACCGGCATGGCACGGCATGGCACCGGCATGGCACGGCATGGCACCGGCATGGCACGGCATGGCACCGGCATGGCACGGCATGGCACCGGCATGGCACGGCATGGCACCGGCATGGCACGGCATGGCACCGGCATGGCACGGCATGGCACCGGCATGGCACGGCATGGCACCGGCATGGCACGGCATGGCACCGGCATGGCACGGCATGGAATGGCATTGAATGGCATGGAATGGCATGGAATGGCATGGAATGGCATGGAATGGCATGGAATGGCATGGAATGGCATGGAATGGCATGGAATGGCATGGAATGGCATGGAATGGCATGGAATGGCATGGAATGGCATGGAATGGCATGGAATGGCATGGAATGGCATGGAATGGCATGGAATGGCATGGAATGGCATGGAATGGCATGGAATGGCATGGAATGGCATGGAATGGCATGGAATGGCATGGAATGGCATGGAATGGCATGGAATGGCATGGAATGGCATGGAATGGCATGGAATGGCATGGAATGGCATGGAATGGCATGGAATGGCATGGAATGGCATGGAATGGCATGGAATGGCATGGAATGGCATGGAATGGCATGGAATGGCATGGAATGGCATGGAATGGCATGGAATGGCATGGAATGGCATGGAATGGCATGGAATGGCATGGAATGGCATGGAATGGCATGGAATGGCATGGAATGGCATGGAATGGCATGGAATGGCATGGAATGGCATGGAATGGCATGGAATGGCATGGAATGGCATGGAATGACATGGAATGGCATGGAATGGCATGGAATGGCATGGAATGGCATGGAATGGCATGAAATGGCATGGAATGGCATGGAACGGCATGGAATGGCATGGAACGGCATGGCACCGCATGGCACGGCATGGCACCGGCATTGAATGGCATGGAATGGCATGGAATGGCATGGAATGGCATGGAATGGCATGGAATGGCATGGAATGGCATGGAATGGCATGGAATGGCATGGAATGGCATGGAATGGCATGGAATGGCATGGAATGGCATGGCACGGCATGGAATGGCATGGCACGGCATGGCACGGCATGGCACCGGCATGGCACGGCATGGCACCGGCATGGCACGGCATGGCACCGGCATGGCACGGCATGGCACCGGCATGGCACGGCATGGCACCGGCATGGCACGGCATGGCACCGGCATGGCACGGCATGGCACCGGCATGGCACGGCATGGCACCGGCATGGCACGGCATGGCACCGGCATGGCACCGGCATGGCACGGCATGGCACCGGCATGGCACGGCATGGCACGGCATGGCACGGGCATGGCACGGCATGGCACCGGCATGGCACGGCATGGCACCGGCATGGCACGGCATGGCACGGCATGGCACGGCATGGCACGGCATGGCACCGGCATGGCACGGCATGGCACCGGCATGGCACGGCATGGCACCGGCATGGCACGGCATGGCACGGCATGGCACCGCCATGGCACGGCATGGCACCGGCATGGCACGGCATGGCACCGGCATGGCACGGCATGGCACCGGCATGGCACGGCATGGCACCGGCATGGCACGGCATGGCACCGGCATGGCACGGCATGGCACCGGCATGGCACGGCATGGCACCGGCATGGCACGGCATGGCACCGGCATGGCACGGCATGGCACCGGCATGGCACGGCATGGCACCGGCATGGCACGGCATGGCACCGGCATGGCACGGCATGGCACCGGCATGGCACGGCATGGCACCGGCATGGCACGGCATGGCACCGGCATGGCACGGCATGGCACCGGCATGGCACGGCATGGCACCGGCATGGCACGGCATGGCACGGCATGGCACCGGCATGGCACGGCATGGCACCGGCATGGCACGGCATGGCACGGCATGGCACCGGCATGGCACGGCATGGCACCGGCATGGCACGGCATGGCACCGGCATGGCACGGCATGGCACCGGCATGGCACGGCATGGCACCGGCATGGCACGGCATGGCACCGGCATGGCACGGCATGGCACCGGCATGGCACGGCATGGCACCGGCATGGCACGGCATGGCACCGGCATGGCACGGCATGGCACCGGCATGGCACGGCATGGCACCGGCATGGCACGGCATGGCACCGGCAAGGCACGGCATGGCACCGGCATGGCACCGGCATGGCACGGCATGGCACGGCATGGAATGGCATGGAATGGCATGGAATGGCATGGAATGGCATGGAATGGCATGGAATGGCATGGAATGGCATGGAATGGCATGGAATGGCACCGGCATGGCACGGCATGGCACCGGCATGGCACGGCATGGCACCGGCATGGCACGGCATGGCACCGGCATGGCACGGCATGGCACCGGCATGGCACGGCATGGCACCGGCATGGCACGTCATGGCACCGGCATGGCACGGCATGGCACCGGCATGGCACCGCCATGGCACGGCATGGCACCGGCATGGCACGGCATGGAATGGCATGGAATGGCATGGAATGGCATGGAATGGCATGGAATGGCATGGAATGACATGGAATGACATGGAATGGCATGGAATGGCATGGCACCGCATGGCACGGCATGGCACGGCATGGCACGGCATGGCACGGCATGGCACGGCATGGCACGGCATGGCACCGGCATGGCACCGGCATGGCACGGCATGGCACCGGCATGGCACGGCATGGCACGGCATGGCACCGGCATGGCACCGGCATGGCACCGGCATGGCACCGGCATGGCACCGGCATGGCACCGGCATGGCACGGCATGGCACCGGCATGGCACGGCATGGCACCGGCATGGCACGGCATGGCACCGGCATGGCACGGCATGGAATGGCATGGAATGGCATGGAATGGCATGGCACCGCATGGCACGGCATGGCACCGGCATTGAATGGCATGGAATGGCATGGAATGGCATGGAATGGCATGGAATGGCATGGAATGGCATGGAATGGCATGGCACGGCATGGCACGGCATGGCACGGCATGGCACCGGCATGGCACGGCATGGCACCGGCATGGCACGGCATGGCATGGCATGGCACCGGCATGGCACGGCATGGCACCGGCATGGCACGGCATGGCACCGGCATGGCACGGCATGGCACCGGCATGGCACCGGCATGGCACGGCATGGCACCGGCATGGCACGGCATGGCACCGGCATGGCACGGCATGGCACCGGCATGGCACGGCATGGCACCGGCATGGCACGGCATGGCACCGGCATGGCACGGCATGGCACCGGCATGGCACGGCATGGCACCGGCATGGCACGGCATGGCACCGGCATGGCACGGCATGGCACGGCATGGCACGGCATGGCACGGCATGGAATGGCATTGAATGGCATGGAATGGCATGGAATGGCATGGAATGGCATGGAATGGCATGGAATGGCATGGAATGGCATGGAATGGCATGGAATGGCATGGAATGGCATGGAATGGCATGGAATGGCATGGAATGGCATGGAATGGCATGGAATGGCATGGAATGGCATGGAATGGCATGGCACCGCATGGCACGGCATGGCACGGCATGGCACGGCATGGCACGGCATGGCACGGCATGGCACCGGCATGGCACGGCATGGCACCGGCATGGCACGGCATGGCACCGGCATGGCACGGCATGGCACGGCATGGCACGGCATTGAATGGCATGGAATGGCATGGAATGGCATGGAATGGCATGGAATGGCATGGCACCGGCATGGCACGGCATGGCACCGGCATGGCACGGCATGGCACCGGCCCGGCACGGCATGGCACCGGCATGGCACCGGCATGGCACCGGCATGGCACGGCATGGCACGGCATGGCACGGCATGGAATGGCATGGAATGGCATGGAATGGCATGGAATGGCATGGAATGGCATGGCACGGCATGGCACGGCATGGCACCGGCATGGCACGGCATGACACCGGCATGGCACGGCATGGCACGGCATGGCACCGGCATGGCACGGCATGGCACCGGCATGGCACGGCATGGCACGGCATGGCACGGCATGGCGCCGGCATGGCACGGCATGGCACCGGCATGGCACGGCATGGCACCGGCATGGCACGGCATGGCACCGGCATGGCACGGCATGGCACCGGCATGGCACGGCATGGCACCGGCATGGCACGGCATGGCACGGCATGGCACCGGCATGGCACCGGCATGGCACGGCATGGCACCGGCATGGCACGGCATGGCACCGGCATGGCACGGCATGGCACCGGCATGGCACCGGCATGGCACCGGCATGGCACGGCATGGAATGGCATGGAATGGCATGGAATGGCATGGAATGGCATGGAATGGCATGGAATGACATGGAATGACATGGAATGGCATGGAATGGCATGGCACCGCATGGCACGGCATGGCACGGCATGGCACGGCATGGCACGGCATGGCACGGCATGGCACGGCATGGCACCGGCATGGCACGGCATGGCACCGGCATGGCACCGGCATGGCACGGCATGGCACGGCATGGCACCGGCATGGCACGGCATGGCACCGGCATGGCACGGCATGGCACCGGCATGGCACGGCATGGCACCGGCATGGCACGGCATGGCACCGGCATGGCACGGCATGGCACCGGCATGGCACCGGCATGGCACGGCATGGCACGGCATTGAATGGCATGGAATGGCATGGAATGGCATGGAATGGCATGGAATGGCATGGAATGGCATGGAATGGCATGGAATGGCATGGAATGGCATGGAATGGCATGGAATGGCATGGAATGGCATGGAATGGCATGGAATGGCATGGAATGGCATGGAATGGCATGGAATGGCATGGAATGGCATGGAATGGCATGGAATGGCATGGAATGGCATGGAATGGCATGGAATGGCATGGAATGGCATGGAATGGCATGGAATGGCATGGAATGGCATGGAATGACATGGAATGGCATGGAATGACATGGAATGACATGGAATGGCATGGAATGGCATGGAATGGCATGGCACCGCATGGCACGGCATGGCACGGCATGGCACGGCATGGCACGGCATGGCACGGCATGGCACGGCATGGCACGGCATGGAATGGCATGGAATGGCATGGAATGGCATGGAATGGCATGGAATGGCATGGAATGGCATGGAATGGCATGGAATGGCATGGAATGGCATGGAATGGCATGGAATGGCATGGAATGGCATGGAATGGCATGGAATGGCATGGAATGGCATGGGATGGCATGGAATGGCATGGAATGGCATGGAATGGCATGGAATGGCATGGAATGGCATGGAATGGCATGGAATGGCATGGAATGACATGGAATGGCATGGAATGGCATGGAATGGCATGGCACCGCATGGCACGGCATGGCACGGCATGGCACGGCATGGCACGGCATGGCACGGCATGGCACGGCATGGCACGGCATGGCACGGCATGGCACCGGCATGGCACGGCATGGCACCGGCATGGCACCGGCATGGCACGGCATGGCACCGGCATGGCACGGCATGGCACCGGCATGGCACGGCATGGCACCGGCATGGCACGGCATGGCACCGGCATGGCACGGCATGGCACCGGCATGGCACCGGCATGGCAGGGCATGGCACCGGCATGGCACGGCATGGCACCGGCATGGCACGGCATGGCACCGGCATGGCACGGCATGGCACCGGCATGGCACGGCATGGCACCGGCATGGCACGGCATGGCACCGGCATGGCACGGCATGGCACCGGCATGGCACGGCATGGCACCGGCATGGCACGGCATGGCACCGGCATGGCACGGCATGGCACCGGCATGGCACCGGCATGGCACGGCATGGCACGGCATGGCACGGCATTGAATGGCATGGAATGGCATGGAATGGCATGGAATGGCATGGAATGGCATGGAATGGCATGGAATGGCATGGAATGGCATGGAATGGCATGGAATGGCATGGAATGGCATGGAATGGCATGGAATGGCATGGAATGGCATGGAATGGCATGGAATGGCATGGAATGGCATGGAATGGCATGGAATGGCATGGAATGGCATGGAATGGCATGGAATGGCATGGAATGGCATGGAATGGCATGGAATGGCATGGAATGGCATGGAATGGCATGGAATGACATGGAATGGCATGGAATGACATGGAATGACATGGAATGGCATGGAATGGCATGGAATGGCATGGCACCGCATGGCACGGCATGGCACGGCATGGCACGGCATGGCACGGCATGGCACGGCATGGCACGGCATGGCACGGCATGGAATGGCATGGAATGGCATGGAATGGCATGGAATGGCATGGAATGGCATGGAATGGCATGGAATGGCATGGAATGGCATGGAATGGCATGGAATGGCATGGAATGGCATGGAATGGCATGGAATGGCATGGAATGGCATGGAATGGCATGGAATGGCATGGAATGGCATGGCACCGCATGGCACGGCATGGCACGGCATGGCACGGCATGGCACGGCATGGCACGGCACGGCATGGCACGGCATGGCACGGCATGGCACCGGCATGGCACGGCATGGCACCGGCATGGCACGGCATGGCACGGCATGGCACGGCATTGAATGGCATGGAATGGCATGGAATGGCATGGCACCGGCATGGCACGGCATGGCACCGGCATGGCACGGCATGGCACCGGCATGGCACCGGCATGGCACCGGCATGGCACGGCATGGAATGGCATGGAATGGCATGGAATGGCATGGAATGGCATGGAATGGCATGGAATGGCATGGAATGGCATGGAATGGCATGGAATGGCATGGAATGGCATGGAATGGCATGGAATGGCATGGAATGGCATGGAATGGCATGGAATGGCATGGAATGGCATGGAATGGCATGGAATGGCATGGAATGGCATGGAATGGCATGGAATGGCATGGAATGGCATGGAATGGCATGGAATGGCATGGAATGGCATGGAATGGCATGGAATGGCATGGAATGGCATGGAATGGCATGGAATGGCATGGAATGGCATGGAATGACATGGAATGGCATGGAATGGCATGGAATGGCATGGAATGGCATGGAATGGCATGGAATGGCATGGAATGGCATGGAATGGCATGGAATGGCATGGAATGGCATGGAATGGCATGGAATGGCATGGAATGGCATGGAATGGCATGGAATGGCATGGAATGGCATGGAATGGCATGGAATGGCATGGAATGACATGGAATGGCATGGAATGACATGGAATGACATGGAATGGCATGGAATGGCATGGAATGGCATGGAATGGCATGGAATGGCATGGCACCGCATGGCACGGCATGGCACGGCATGGCACGGCATGGCACGGCATGGCACGGCATGGCACCGGCATGGCACGGCATGGCACCGGCATGGCACGGCATGGCACCGGCATGGCACGGCATGGCACGGCATGGCACGGCATTGAATGGCATGGAATGGCATGGAATGGCATGGAATGGCATGGCACCGGCATGGCACGGCATGGCACCGGCATGGCACGGCATGGCACCGGCATGGCACGGCATGGCACCGGCATGGCACGGCATGGCACCGGCATGGCACCGGCATGGCACCGGCATGGCACGGCATGGCACGGCATGGAATGGCATGGAATGGCATGGAATGGCATGGAATGGCATGGAATGGCATGGAATGGCATGGAATGGCATGGAATGGCATGGAATGGCATGGAATGGCATGGAATGGCATGGAATGGCATGGAATGGCATGGAATGGCATGGAATGGCATGGAATGGCATGGAATGGCATGGAATGGCATGGAATGGCATGGAATGGCATGGAATGGCATGGAATGGCATGGAATGGCATGGAATGGCATGGAATGGCATGGAATGGCATGGAATGGCATGAAATGGCATGGAATGGCATGGAATGGCATGGAATGGCATGGAATGGCATGGAATGGCATGGAATGGCATGGAATGGCATGGAATGGCATGGAATGGCATGGAATGGCATGGAATGGCATGGAATGGCATGGAATGGCATGGAATGGCATGGAATGGCATGGAATGGCATGGCACGGCATGGCACCGGCATGGCACGGCATGGCACCGGCATGGCACGGCATGGCACCGGCATGGCACGGCATGGCACCGGCATGGCACGGCATGGCACCGGCATGGCACGGCATGGCACCGGCATGGCACGGCATGGCACCGGCATGGCACGGCATGGCACCGGCATGGCACGGCATGGCACCGGCATGGCACGGCATGGCACCGGCATGGCACGGCATGGCACCGGCATGGCACGGCATGGCACCGGCATGGCACGGCATGGCACCGGCATGGCACGGCATGGCACCGGCATGGCACGGCATGGCACCGGCATGGCACGGCATGGCACGGCATGGCACCGGCATGGCACCGGCATGGCACGGCATGGCACCGGCATGGCACGGCATGGCACCGGCATGGCACGGCATGGCACCGGCATGGCACGGCATGGCACCGGCATGGCACGGCATGGCACCGGCATGGCACCGGCATGGCACCGGCATGGCACGGCATGGAATGGCATGGAATGGCATGGAATGGCATGGAATGGCATGGAATGGCATGGAATGGCATGGAATGGCATGGAATGGCATGGAATGACATGGAATGACATGGAATGACATGGAATGACATGGAATGGCATGGAATGGCATGGCACCGCATGGCACGGCATGGCACGGCATGGCACGGCATGGCACGGCATGGCACGGCATGGCACGGCATGGCACCGGCATGGCACGGCATGGCACCGGCATGGCACCGGCATGGCACGGCATGGCACGGCATGGCACCGGCATGGCACGGCATGGCACCGGCATGGCACGGCATGGCACCGGCATGGCACGGCATGGCACCGGCATGGCACGGCATGGCACCGGCATGGCACGGCATGGCACCGGCATGGCACGGCATGGCACCGGCATGGCACGGCATGGCACCGGCATGGCACCGGCATGGCACGGCATGGCACGGCATGGCACGGCATTGAATGGCATGGAATGGCATGGAATGGCATGGAATGGCATGGAATGGCATGGAATGGCATGGAATGGCATGGAATGGCATGGAATGGCATGGAATGGCATGGAATGGCATGGAATGGCATGGAATGGCATGGAATGGCATGGAATGGCATGGAATGGCATGGAATGGCATGGAATGGCATGGAATGGCATGGAATGGCATGGAATGGCATGGAATGGCATGGAATGGCATGGAATGGCATGGAATGGCATGGAATGGCATGGAATGGCATGGAATGGCATGGAATGGCATGGAATGGCATGGAATGGCATGGAATGGCATGGAATGGCATGGAATGGCATGGAATGGCATGGAATGGCATGGAATGGCATGGAATGGCATGGAATGGCATGGAATGGCATGGAATGGCATGGAATGGCATGGAATGGCATGGAATGGCATGGAATGGCATGGAATGGCATGGAATGACATGGAATGGCATGGAATGACATGGAATGGCATGGAATGGCATGGAATGGCATGGAATGGCATGGAATGGCATGGCACGGCATGGCACGGCATGGCACGGCATGGCACGGCATGGCACCGGCATGGCACGGAATGGCACCGGCATGGCACGGCATGGCACGGCATGGCACCGGCATGGCACGGCATGGCACCGGCATGGCACGGCATGGCACCGGCATGGCACGGCATGGCACCGGCATGGCACGGCATGGCACCGGCATGGCACGGCATGGCACCGGCATGGCACGTCATGGCACCGGCATGGCACCGGCATGGCACGGCATGGCACCGGCATGGCACGGCATGGCACGGCATGGCACCGGCATGGCACGGCATGGCACCGGCATGGCACGGCATGGCACCGGCATGGCACGGCATGGCACCGGCATGGCACGGCATGGCACCGGCATGGCACGGCATGGCACCGGCATGGCACGGCATGGCACCGGCATGGCACGGCATGGCACCGGCATGGCACGGCATGGCACCGGCATGGCACGGCATGGCACCGGCATGGCACGGCATGGCACCGGCATGGCACGGCATGGCACCGGCATGGCACGGCATGGCACCGGCATGGCACGGCATGGCACCGGCATGGCACGGCATGGAATGGCATTGAATGGCATGGAATGGCATGGAATGGCATGGAATGGCATGGAATGGCATGGAATGGCATGGAATGGCATGGAATGGCATGGAATGGCATGGAATGGCATGGAATGGCATGGAATGGCATGGAATGGCATGGAATGGCATGGAATGGCATGGAATGGCATGGAATGGCATGGAATGGCATGGAATGGCATGGAATGGCATGGAATGGCATGGAATGGCATGGAATGGCATGGAATGGCATGGAATGGCATGGAATGGCATGGAATGGCATGGAATGGCATGGAATGGCATGGAATGGCATGGAATGGCATGGAATGGCATGGAATGGCATGGAATGGCATGGAATGGCATGGAATGGCATGGAATGGCATGGAATGGCATGGAATGGCATGGAATGGCATGGAATGGCATGGAATGGCATGGAATGGCATGGAATGGCATGGAATGGCATGGAATGGCATGGAATGACATGGAATGGCATGGAATGGCATGGAATGGCATGGAATGGCATGGAATGGCATGAAATGGCATGGAATGGCATGGAATGGCATGGAATGGCATGGAACGGCATGGCACCGCATGGCACGGCATGGCACCGGCATTGAATGGCATGGAATGGCATGGAATGGCATGGAATGGCATGGAATGGCATGGAATGGCATGGAATGGCATGGAATGGCATGGAATGGCATGGAATGGCATGGAATGGCATGGAATGGCATGGAATGGCATGGCACGGCATGGAATGGCATGGCACGGCATGGCACGGCATGGCACCGGCATGGCACGGCATGGCACCGGCATGGCACGGCATGGCACCGGCATGGCACGGCATGGCACCGGCATGGCACGGCATGGCACCGGCATGGCACGGCATGGCACCGGCATGGCACGGCATGGCACCGGCATGGCACGGCATGGCACCGGCATGGCACCGGCATGGCACGGCATGGCACCGGCATGGCACGGCATGGCACGGCATGGCACCGGCATGGCACGGCATGGCACCGGCATGGCACGGCATGGCACGGCATGGCACGGCATGGCACGGCATGGCACCGGCATGGCACGGCATGGCACCGGCATGGCACGGCATGGCACCGGCATGGCACGGCATGGCACGGCATGGCACCGCCATGGCACGGCATGGCACCGGCATGGCACGGCATGGCACCGGCATGGCACGGCATGGCACCGGCATGGCACGGCATGGCACCGGCATGGCACGGCATGGCACCGGCATGGCACGGCATGGCACCGGCATGGCACGGCATGGCACCGGCATGGCACGGCATGGCACCGGCATGGCACGGCATGGCACCGGCATGGCACGGCATGGCACCGGCATGGCACGGCATGGCACCGGCATGGCACGGCATGGCACCGGCATGGCACGGCATGGCACCGGCATGGCACGGCATGGCACCGGCATGGCACGGCATGGCACCGGCATGGCACGGCATGGCACCGGCATGGCACGGCATGGCACCGGCATGGCACGGCATGGCACGGCATGGCACCGGCATGGCACGGCATGGCACCGGCATGGCACGGCATGGCACGGCATGGCACCGGCATGGCACGGCATGGCACGGCATGGCACGGCATGGCACGGCATGGCACCGGCATGGCACGGCATGGCACGGCATGGCACCGGCATGGCACGGCATGGCACCGGCATGGCACGGCATGGCACCGGCATGGCACGGCATGGCACCGGCATGGCACGGCATGGCACCGGCATGGCACGGCATGGCACCGGCATGGCACGGCATGGCACCGGCATGGCACGGCATGGCACCGGCATGGCACCGGCATGGAATGGCATGGAATGGCATGGAATGGCATGGAATGGCATGGAATGGCATGGAATGGCATGGAATGGCATGGAATGGCACCGGCATGGCACGGCATGGCACCGGCATGGCACGGCATGGCACCGGCATGGCACGGCATGGCACCGGCATGGCACGGCATGGCACCGGCATGGCACGTCATGGCACCGGCATGGCACGGCATGGCACCGGCATGGCACCGCCATGGCACGGCATGGCACCGGCATGGCACGGCATGGAATGGCATGGAATGGCATGGAATGGCATGGAATGGCATGGAATGGCATGGAATGACATGGAATGACATGGAATGGCATGGAATGGCATGGCACCGCATGGCACGGCATGGCACGGCATGGCACGGCATGGCACGGCATGGCACGGCATGGCACGGCATGGCACGGCATGGCACGGCATGGCACCGGCATGGCACCGGCATGGCACGGCATGGCACCGGCATGGCACGGCATGGCACGGCATGGCACCGGCATGGCACCGGCATGGCACCGGCATGGCACCGGCATGGCACCGGCATGGCACCGGCATGGCACGGCATGGCACCGGCATGGCACGGCATGGCACCGGCATGGCACGGCATGGCACCGGCATGGCACGGCATGGAATGGCATGGAATGGCATGGCACCGCATGGCACGGCATGGCACCGGCATTGAATGGCATGGAATGGCATGGAATGGCATGGAATGGCATGGAATGGCATGGAATGGCATGGAATGGCATGGAATGGCATGGCACGGCATGGCACGGCATGGCACGGCATGGCACCGGCATGGCACGGCATGGCACCGGCATGGCACGGCATGGCATGGCATGGCACCGGCATGGCACGGCATGGCACCGGCATGGCACGGCATGGCACCGGCATGGCACGGCATGGCACCGGCATGGCACCGGCATGGCACCGGCATGGCACGGCATGGCACCGGCATGGCACGGCATGGCACCGGCATGGCACGGCATGGCACCGGCATGGCACGGCATGGCACCGGCATGGCACGGCATGGCACGGCATGGCACGGCATGGCACGGCATGGAATGGCATTGAATGGCATGGAATGGCATGGAATGGCATGGAATGGCATGGAATGGCATGGAATGGCATGGAATGGCATGGAATGGCATGGAATGACATGGAATGGCATGGAATGACATGGAATGACATGGAATGGCATGGAATGGCATGGAATGGCATGGCACCGCATGGCACGGCATGGCACGGCATGGCACGGCATGGCACGGCATGGCACGGCATGGCACCGGCATGGCACGGCATGGCACCGGCATGGCACGGCATGGCACCGGCATGGCACGGCATGGCACGGCATGGCACGGCATTGAATGGCATGGAATGGCATGGAATGGCATGGAATGGCATGGAATGGCATGGAATGGCATGGCACCGGCATGGCACGGCATGGCACCGGCATGGCACGGCATGGCACCGGCATGGCACGGCATGGCACCGGCATGGCACCGGCATGGCACCGGCATGGCACGGCATGGCACGGCATGGAATGGCATGGAATGGCATGGAATGGCATGGAATGGCATGGAATGGCATGGAATGGCATGGAATGGCATGGAATGGCATGGAATGGCATGGAATGGCATGGAATGGCATGGAATGGCATGGAATGGCATGGAATGGCATGGAATGGCATGGAATGGCATGGAATGGCATGGAATGGCATGGAATGGCATGGAATGGCATGGAATGGCATGGAATGGCATGGAATGGCATGGAATGGCATGGAATGGCATGGAATGGCATGGAATGGCATGGAATGGCATGGAATGGCATGGAATGGCATGGAATGGCATGGAATGGCATGGAATGGCATGGAATGGCATGGAATGGCATGGAATGGCATGAAATGGCATGGAATGGCATGGAATGGCATGGAATGGCATGGAATGGCATGGAATGGCATGGAATGGCATGGAATGGCATGGAATGGCATGGAATGGCATGGAATGGCATGGAATGGCATGGAATGGCATGGAATGGCATGGAATGGCATGGAATGGCATGGAATGGCATGGAATGGCATGGCACGGCATGGCACCGGCATGGCACGGCATGGCACCGGCATGGCACGGCATGGCACCGGCATGGCACGGCATGGCACCGGCATGGCACGGCATGGCACCGGCATGGCACGGCATGGCACCGGCATGGCACGGCATGGCACCGGCATGGCACGGCATGGCACGGCATGGCACGGCATGGCACGGCATTGAATGGCATGGAATGGCATGGAATGGCATGGCACCGGCATGGCACGGCATGGCACCGGCATGGCACGGCATGGCACCGGCATGGCACCGGCATGGCACCGGCATGGCACGGCATGGAATGGCATGGAATGGCATGGAATGGCATGGAATGGCATGGAATGGCATGGAATGGCATGGAATGGCATGGAATGGCATGGAATGGCATGGAATGGCATGGAATGGCATGGAATGGCATGGAATGGCATGGAATGGCATGGAATGGCATGGAATGGCATGGAATGGCATGGAATGGCATGGAATGGCATGGAATGGCATGGAATGGCATGGAATGGCATGGAATGGCATGGAATGGCATGGAATGGCATGGAATGGCATGGAATGGCATGGAATGGCATGGAATGGCATGGAATGGCATGGAATGGCATGGAATGGCATGGAATGGCATGGAATGGCATGGAATGGCATGAAATGGCATGGAATGGCATGGAATGGCATGGAATGGCATGGAATGGCATGGAATGGCATGGAATGGCATGGAATGGCATGGAATGGCATGGAATGGCATGGAATGGCATGGAATGGCATGGAATGGCATGGAATGGCATGGAATGGCATGGAATGGCATGGCACCGGCATGGCACGGCATGGCACCGGCATGGCACGGCATGGCACCGGCATGGCACGGCATGGCACCGGCATGGCACGGCATGGCACCGGCATGGCACGGCATGGCACCGGCATGGCACGGCATGGCACCGGCATGGCACGGCATGGCACCGGCATGGCACGGCATGCCACCGGCATGGCACGGCATGGCACCGGCATGGCATGGCATGGAATGGCATGGAATGGCATGGAATGGCATGGAATGGCATGGAATGGCATGGAATGGCATGGAATGGCATGGAATGGCATGGAATGGCATGGAATGGCATGGAATGGCATGGAATGGCATGGAATGGCATGGCACGGCATGGCACGGCATGGCACGGGCATGGCACGGCATGGCACCGGCATGGCACGGCATGGCACCGGCATGGCACGGCATGGCACGGCATGGCACGGCATGGCACGGCATGGCACCGCCATGGCACGGCATGGCACCGGCATGGCACGGCATGGCACCGGCATGGCACGGCATGGCACCGGCATGGCACGGCATGGCACCGGCATGGCACGGCATGGCACCGGCATGGCACGGCATGGCACCGGCATGGCACGGCATGGCACCGGCATGGCACGGCATGGCACCGGCATGGCACGGCATGGCACCGGCATGGCACGGCATGGCACCGGCATGGCACGGCATGGCACCGGCATGGCACGGCATGGCACCGGCATGGCACGGCATGGCACCGGCATGGCACGGCATGGCACCGGCATGGCACGGCATGGCACCGGCATGGCACCGGCATGGCACCGGCATGGCACGGCATGGCACCGGCATGGCACGGCATGGCACCGGCATGGCACCGGCATGGCACCGGCATGGCACGGCATGGCACCGGCATGGCACGGCATGGCACCGGCATGGCACGGCATGGCACCGGCATGGCACGGCATGGCACCGGCATGGCACGGCATGGCACCGGCATGGCACGGCATGGCACCGGCATGGCACGGCATGGCACCGGCATGGCACCGGCATGGCACGGCATGGCACGGCATTGAATGGCATGGAATGGCATGGAATGGCATGGAATGGCATGGAATGGCATGGAATGGCATGGAATGGCATGGAATGGCATGGAATGGCATGGAATGGCATGGAATGGCATGGAATGGCATGGAATGGCATGGAATGGCATGGAATGGCATGGAATGGCATGGAATGGCATGGAATGGCATGGAATGGCATGGAATGGCATGGAATGGCATGGAATGGCATGGAATGGCATGGAATGGCATGGAATGGCATGGAATGGCATGGAATGGCATGGAATGGCATGGAATGGCATGGAATGGCATGGAATGGCATGGAATGGCATGGAATGGCATGGAATGGCATGGAATGGCATGGAATGGCATGGAATGGCATGGAATGGCATGGAATGGCATGGAATGGCATGGAATGGCATGGAATGGCATGGAATGGCATGGAATGGCATGGAATGGCATGGAATGGCATGGAATGGCATGGAATGACATGGAATGGCATGGAATGACATGGAATGACATGGAATGGCATGGAATGGCATGGAATGGCATGGCACCGCATGGCACGGCATGGCACGGCATGGCACCGGCATGGCACGGCATGGCACCGGCATGGCACGGCATGGCACCGGCATGGCACGGCATGGCACGGCATGGCACCGGCATGGCACGGCATGGCACCGGCATGGCACCGGCATGGCACCGGCATGGCACGGCATGGCACCGGCATGGCACCGGCATGGCACCGGCATGGCACGGCATGGCACGGCATGGCACCGGCATGGCACGGCATGGCACCGGCATGGCACGGCATGGCACCGGCATGGCACGGCATGGCACCGGCATGGCACGGCATGGCACCGGCATGGAATGGCATTGAATGGCATGGAATGACATGGAATGGCATGGAATGACATGGAATGGCATGGAATGGCATGGAATGGCATGGAATGGCATGGAATGGCATGGAATGGCATGGAATGGCATGGAATGGCATGGCACGGCATGGCACGGCATGGCACGGCATGGCACGGCATGGCACCGGCATGGCACGGAATGGCACCGGCATGGCACGGCATGGCACGGCATGGCACCGGCATGGCACGGCATGGCACCGGCATGGCACGGCATGGCACCGGCATGGCACAGCATGGCACCGGCATGGCACGGCATGGCACCGGCATGGCACGGCATGGCACCGGCATGGCACCGGCATGGCACCGGCATGGCACGGCATGGCACGGCATGGCACGGCATGGAATGGCATGGAATGGCATGGAATGGCATGGAATGGCATGGAATGGCATGGAATGGCATGGAATGGCATGGAATGGCATGGAATGGCATGGAATGGCATGGAATGGCATGGAATGGCATGGAATGGCATGGAATGGCATGGAATGGCATGGAATGGCATGGAATGGCATGGAATGGCATGGAATGGCATGGAATGGCATGGAATGGCATGGAATGGCATGGAATGGCATGGAATGGCATGGAACGGCATGGAATGGCATGGCACGGCATGGCACGGCATGGCACCGGCATGGCACGGCATGGCACGGCATGGCACGGCATGGCACGGCATGGCACGGCATGGCACCGGCATGGCACGGCATGGCACCGGCATGGCACGGCATGGCACCGGCATGGCACGGCATGGCACCGGCATGGCACGGCATGGCACGGCATGGCACGGCATGGCACGGCATGGCACCGGCATGGCACGGCATGGCACCGGCATGGCACGGCATGGCACCGGCATGGCACGGCATGGCACGGCATGGCACCGGCATGGCACGGCATGGCACCGGCATGGCACGGCATGGCACGGCATGGCACCGGCATGGCACGGCATGGCACCGGCATGGCACGGCATGGCACGGCATGGCACGGCATGGCACCGGCATGGCACGGCATGGCACCGGCATGGCACGGCATGGCACCGGCATGGCACGGCATGGCACCGGCATGGAATGGCATTGAATGGCATGGAATGGCATGGAATGGCATGGAATGGCATGGAATGGCATGGAATGGCATGGAATGGCATGGAATGGCATGGAATGGCATGGAATGGCATGGAATGGCATGGAATGGCATGGAATGGCATGGAATGACATGGAATGGCATGGAATGACATGGAATGGCATGGAATGACATGGAATGGCATGGAATGGCATGGAATGGCATGGAATGGCATGGAATGGCATGGCACGGCATGGCACGGCATGGCACGGCATGGCACCGGCATGGCACGGAATGGCACCGGCATGGCACGGCATGGCACGGCATGGCACCGGCATGGCACGGCATGGCACCGGCATGGCACAGCATGGCACCGGCATGGCACGGCATGGCACCGGCATGGCACGGCATGGCACCGGCATGGCACGGCATGGCACCGGCATGGCACGGCATGGCACCGGCATGGCACGGCATGGCACCGGCATGGCACGGCATGGCACCGGCATGGCACGTCATGGCACCGGCATGGCACGGCATGGCACCGGCATGGCACGGCATGGCACCGGCATGGCACGGCATGGCACGGCATGGCACCGGCATGGCACGGCATGGCACCGGCATGGCACGGCATGGCACCGGCATGGCACGGCATGGCACCGGCATGGCACGGCATGGCACCGGCATGGCACGGCATGGCACCGGCATGGCACGGCATGGCACCGGCATGGCACGGCATGGCACCGGCATGGCACGGCATGGCACCGGCATGGCACGGCATGGCACCGGCATGGCACGGCATGGCACCGGCATGGCACGGCATGGCACCGGCATGGCACGGCATGGCACCGGCATGGCACGGCATGGCACCGGCATGGCACGGCATGGCACGGCATGGCACCGGCATGGCACGGCATGGCACCGGCATGGCACGGCATGGAATGGCATTGAATGGCATGGAATGGCATGGAATGGCATGGAATGGCATGGAATGGCATGGAATGGCATGAAATGGCATGGAATGGCATGGAATGGCATGGAATGGCATGGAATGGCATGGAATGGCATGGAATGGCATGGAATGGCATGGAATGGCATGGAATGGCATGGCACGGCATGGCACGGCATGGCACCGGCATGGCACGGCATGGCACCGGCATGGCACGGCATGGCACCGGCATGGCACGGCATGGCACGGCATGGCATCGGCATGGCACGGCATGGCACCGGCATGGCACCGGCATGGCACCGGCATGGCACCGGCATGGCACGGCATGGCACCGGCATGGCACCGGCATGGCACGGCATGGCACCGGCATGGCACGGCATGGCACCGGCATGGCACCGGCATGGCACGGCATGGCACCGGCATGGCACCGGCATGGCACGGCATGGCACCGGCATGGCACGGCATGGCACCGGCATGGCACGGCATGGCACCGGCATGGCACGGCATGGTACCGGCATGGCACGGCATGGCACCGGCATGGCACGGCATGGCACCGGCATGGCACGGCATGGCACCGGCATGGCACCGGCATGGCACGGCATGGCACCGGCATGGCACGGCATGTAATGGCATTGAATGGCATGGAATGGCATGGAATGGCATGAAATGGCATGGAATGGCATGGAATGGCATGGAATGGCATGGAATGGCATGGAATGACATGGAATGTCATGGAATGGCATGGAATGGCATGGAATGGCATGGCACGGCATGGCACGGCATGGCACCGGCATGGCACGGCATGGCACCGGCATGGCACGGCATGGCACCGGCATGGCACGGCATGGCACCGGCATGGCACGGCATGGCACGGCATGGCACCGGCATGGCACGGCATGGCACCGGCATGGCACCGGCATGGCACCGGCATGGCACGGCATGGCACCGGCATGGCACCGGCATGGCACGGCATGGCACCGGCATGGCACGGCATGGCACCGGCATGGCACGGCATGGCACCGGCATGGCACCGGCCATGGCACCGGCATGGCACGGCATGGCACCGGCATGGCACGGCATGGCACCGGCATGGCACGGCATGGCACCGGCATGGCACGGCGTGGCACCGGCATGGCACGGCATGGTACCGGCATGGCACGGCATGGCACCGGCATGGCACGGCATGGCACCGGCATGGCACCGGCATGGCACCGGCATGGCACGGCATGGCACGGCATGGCACGGCATGGAATGGCATGGAATGGCATGGAATGGCATGGAATGGCATGGAATGGCATGGAATGGCATGGAATGGCATGGAATGACATGGAATGACATGGAATGGCATGGAATGGCATGGCACCGCATGGCACGGCATGGCACGGCATGGCACGGCATGGCACGGCATGGCACGGCATGGCACGGCATGGCACCGGCATGGCACGGCATGGCACCGGCATGGCACGGCATGGCACCGGCATGGCACCGGCATGGCACCGGCATGGCACGGCATGGCACCGGCATGGCACGGCATGGCACCGGCATGGCACGGCATGGCACCGGCATGGCACGGCATGGCACCGGCATGGCACGGCATGGCACCGGCATGGCACGGCATGGCACCGGCATGGCACGGCATGGCACCGGCATGGCACCGGCATGGCACGGCATGGCACCGGCATGGCACGGCATGGCACCGGCATGGCACGGCATGGCACCGGCATGGCACGGCATGGCACCGGCATGGCACGGCATGGCACCGGCATGGCACGGCATGGCACGGCATGGCACCGGCATGGCACGTCATGGCACCGGCATGGCACGGCATGGCACCGGCATGGCACGGCATGGCACCGGCATGGCACGGCATGGCACGGCATGGCACCGGCATGGCACGGCATGGCACCGGCATGGCACGGCATGGCACCGGCATGGCACCGGCATGGCACGGCATGGCACGGCATGGCACCGGCATGGCACGGCATGGCACGGCATGGCACCGGCATGGCACGGCATGGCACCGGCATGGCACGGCATGGCACCGGCATGGCACGGCATGGCACCGGCATGGCACGGCATGGAATGGCATTGAATGGCATGGAATGGCATGGAATGGCATGGAATGGCATGGAATGGCATGGAATGGCATGGAATGGCATGGAATGGCATGAAATGGCATGGAATGGCATGGAATGGCATGGAATGGCATGGCACGGCATGGCACGGCATGGCACCGGCATGGCACGGCATGGCACCGGCATGGCACGGCATGGCACCGGCATGGCACGGCATGGCACGGCATGGCACCGGCATGGCACGGCATGGCACCGGCATGGCACCGGCATGGCACGGCATGGCACCGGCATGGCACCGGCATGGCACGGCATGGCACCGGCATGGCACGGCATGGCACCGGCATGGCACGGCATGGCACCGGCATGGCACCGGCATGGCACGGCATGGCACCGGCATGGCACGGCATGGCACCGGCATGGCACGGCATGGCACCGGCATGGCACCGGCATGGCACGGCATGGCACCGGCATGGCACGGCATGGTACCGGCATGGCACGGCATGGCACCGGCATGGCACGGCATGGCACCGGCATGGCACGGCATGGCACCGGCATGGCACCGGCATGGCACGGCATGGCACGGCATGGCACCGGCATGGCACGGCATGGAATGGCATTGAATGGCATGGAATGGCATGGAATGGCATGGAATGGCATGAAATGGCATGGAATGGCATGGAATGGCATGGAATGACATGGAATGTCATGGAATGGCATGGAATGGCATGGAATGGCATGGCACGGCATGGCACGGCATGGCACCGGCATGGCACGGCATGGCACCGGCATGGCACGGCATGGCACCGGCATGGCACGGCATGGCACGGCATGGCACCGGCATGGCACGGCATGGCACCGGCATGGCACCGGCATGGCACCGGCATGGCACGGCATGGCACCGGCATGGCACGGCATGGCACCGGCATGGCACCGGCATGGCACCGGCATGGCACGGCATGGCACGGCATGGCACGGCATGGAATGGCATGGAATGGCATGGAATGGCATGGAATGGCATGGAATGGCATGGAATGGCATGGAATGGCATGGAATGGCATGGAATGGCATGGAATGGCATGGAATGGCATGGAATGGCATGGAATGGCATGGAATGGCATGGAATGGCATGGAATGGCATGGAATGGCATGGAATGGCATGGAATGGCATGGAATGGCATGGAATGGCATGGAATGGCATGGAATGGCATGGCACCGGCATGGCACGGCATGGCACCGGCATGGCACGGCATGGCACCGGCATGGCACCGGCATGGCCCGGCATGGCACCGGCATGGCACGGCATGGCACCGGCATGGCACGGCATGGCACCGGCATGGCACGGCATGGCACCGGCATGGCACCGGCATGGCACGGCATGGCACGGCATGGCACGGCATGGCACGGCATGGCACGGCATGGCACGGCATGGCACGGCATGGCACGGCATGGAATGGCATGGAATGGCATGGAATGGCATGGAATGGCATGGAATGGCATGGAATGGCATGGAATGGCATGGAATGGCATGGAATGGCATGGAATGGCATGGAATGGCATGGAATGGCATGGAATGGCATGGAATGGCATGGAATGGCATGGAATGGCATGGAATGGCATGGAATGGCATGGAATGGCATGGAATGGCATGGAATGGCATGGAATGGCATGGAATGGCATGGAATGGCATGGAATGGCATGGAATGGCATGGAATGGCATGGAATGGCATGGAATGGCATGGAATGGCATGGAATGGCATGGAATGGCATGGAATGGCATGGAATGGCATGGAATGGCATGGAATGGCATGGAATGGCATGGAATGGCATGGAATGGCATGGAATGGCATGGAATGGCATGGAATGGCATGGAATGGCATGGAATGGCATGGAATGGCATGGAATGGCATGGAATGGCATGGAATGGCATGGAATGACATGGAATGGCATGGAATGGCATGGAATGGCATGGCACCGCATGGCACGGCATGGCACGGCATGGCACGGCATGGCACGGCATGGCACGGCATGGCACGGCATGGCACCGGCATGGCACGGCATGGCACCGGCATGGCACGGCATGGCACGGCATGGCACCGGCATGGCACGGCATGGCACCGGCATGGCACGGCATGGCACCGGCATGGCACGGCATGGCACCGGCATGGCACCGGCATGGCACGGCATGGCACCGGCATGGCACGGCATGGCACCGGCATGGCACGGCATGGCACCGGCATGGCACGGCATGGCACCCGCATGGCACGGCATGGCACCGGCATGGCACGGCATGGCACGGCATGGCACCGGCATGGCACGGCATGGCACCGGCATGGCACGGCATGGCACCGGCATGGCACGGCATGGCACGGCATGGCACCGGCATGGCACGGCATGGCACGGCATGGCACCGGCATGGCACGGCATGGCACCGGCATGGCACGGCATGGCACGGCATGGCACCGGCATGGCACGGCATAGCACCGGCATGGCACGGCATGGCACCGGCATGGCACGGCATGGCACCGGCATGGCACCGGCATGGCACGGCATGGCACCGGCATGGCACGGCATGGCACCGGCATGGCACGGCATGGCACCGGCATGGCACGGCATGGCACCGGCATGGCACGGCATGGCACCGGCATGGCACGGCATGGCACCGGCATGGCACGGCATGGCACCGGCATGGCACGGCATGGCACGGCATGGCACGGCATGGAATGGCATTGAATGGCATGGAATGGCATGGAATGGCATGGAATGGCATGGAATGGCATGGAATGGCATGGAATGGCATGGAATGGCATGGAATGGCATGGAATGGCATGGAATGGCATGGAATGGCATGGAATGGCATGGAATGGCATGGAATGGCATGGAATGGCATGGAATGGCATGGAATGGCATGGAATGGCATGGAATGGCATGGAATGGCATGGAATGGCATGGAATGGCATGGAATGGCATGGAATGGCATGGAATGGCATGGAATGGCATGGCACCGGCATGGCACGGCATGGCACCGGCATGGCACGGCATGGCACCGGCATGGCACGGCATGGCACCGGCATGGCACGGCATGGCACCGGCATGGCACGGCATGGCACCGGCATGGCACGGCATGGCACGGCATGGCACCGGCATGGCACCGGCATGGCACGGCATGGCACCGGCATGGCACGGCATGGCACGGCATGGCACGGCATGGCACGGCATGGCACGGCATGGAATGGCATGGAATGGCATGGAATGGCATGGAATGGCATGGAATGGCATGGAATGGCATGGAATGGCATGGAATGGCATGGAATGGCATGGAATGGCATGGAATGGCATGGAATGGCATGGAATGGCATGGAATGGCATGGAATGGCATGGAATGGCATGGAATGGCATGGAATGGCATGGAATGGCATGGAATGGCATGGAATGGCATGGAATGGCATGGAATGGCATGGAATGGCATGGAATGGCATGGAATGGCATGGAATGGCATGGAATGGCATGGAATGGCATGGAATGGCATGGAATGGCATGGAATGGCATGGAATGGCATGGAATGGCATGGAATGGCATGGAATGGCATGGAATGGCATGGAATGGCATGGAATGGCATGGAATGGCATGGAATGGCATGGAATGGCATGGAATGGCATGGAATGGCATGGAATGGCATGGAATGGCATGGAATGGCATGGAATGGCATGGAATGGCATGGAATGGCATGGAATGGCATGGAATGGCATGGAATGGCATGGAATGGCATGGAATGGCATGGAATGGCATGGAATGGCATGGAATGGCATGGAATGGCATGGAATGGCATGGAATGGCATGGAATGGCATGGAATGGCATGGAATGGCATGGAATGGCATGGAATGGCATGGAATGGCATGGAATGGCATGGAATGGCATGGAATGGCATGGAATGGCATGGAATGGCATGGAATGACATGGAATGACATGGAATGGCATGGAATGGCATGGAATGGCATGGCACCGCATGGCACGGCATGGCACGGCATGGCACGGCATGGCACGGCATGGCACGGCATGGCACCGGCATGGCACGGCATGGCACCGGCATGGCACGGCATGGCACCGGCATGGCACGGCATGGCACGGCATGGCACGGCATTAAATGGCATGGAATGGCATGGAATGGCATGGAATGGCATGGAATGGCATGGCACCGGCATGGCACGGCATGGCACCGGCATGGCACGGCATGGCACCGGCCCGGCACGGCATGGCACCGGCATGGCACCGGCATGGCACCGGCATGGCACGGCATGGCACGGCATGGCACGGCATGGAATGGCATGGAATGGCATGGAATGGCATGGAATGGCATGGAATGGCATGGAATGGCATGGAATGGCATGGAATGGCATGGAATGGCATGGCACGGCATGGCACGGCATGGCACCGGCATGGCACGGCATGACACCGGCATGGCACGGCATGGCACGGCATGGCACCGGCATGGCACGGCATGGCACCGGCATGGCACGGCATGGCACGGCATGGCACCGGCATGGCACGGCATGGCACCGGCATGGCACGGCATGGCACCGGCATGGCACGGCATGGCACCGGCATGGCACGGCATGGCACCGGCATGGCACCGGCATGGCACGGCATGGCACCGGCATGGCACCGGCATGGCACGGCATGGCACCGGCATGGCACGGCATGGCACCGGCATGGCACGGCATGGCACCGGCATGGCACGGCATGGTACCGGCATGGCACGGCATGGCACCGGCATGGCACCGGCATGGCACCGGCATGGCACGGCATGGCACCGGCATGGCACGGCATGGCACCGGCATGGCACGGCATGGCACCGGCATGGCACGGCATGGCACCGGCATGGCACGGCATGGCACCGGCATGGCACGGCATGGCACCGGCATGGCACGGCATGGCACCGGCATGGCACGGCATGGCACCGGCATGGCACGGCATGGCACCGGCATGGCACGGCATGGCACCGGCATGGCACGGCATGGCACCGGCATGGCACGGCATGGCACCGGCATGGCACGGCATGGCACCGGCATGGCACGGCATGGCACCGGCATGGCACGGCATGGCACCGGCATGGCACGGCATGGCACGGCATGGCACCGGCATGGCACCGGCATGGCACGGCATGGCACCGGCATGGCACCGGCATGGCACCGGCATGGCACGGCATGGCACGGCATGGAATGGCATGGAATGGCATGGAATGGCATGGAATGGCATGGAATGGCATGGAATGGCATGGAATGGCATGGAATGGCATGGAATGGCATGGAATGGCATGGAATGGCACGGAATGGCATGGAATGGCACGGAATGGCATGGAATGGCACGGAATGGCACGGCATGGAATGGCATGGAATGGCATGGAATGACATGGAATGGCATGGAATGGCATGGAATGGCATGGAATGGCATGGAATGGCATGGAATGGCATGGCACGGCATGGCACGGCATGGCACCGGCATGGCACGGCATGGCACGGCATGGCACGGCATGGCACGGCATGGCACGGCATGGCACCGGCATGGCACGGCATGGCACCGGCATGGCACGGCATGGCACCGGCATGGCACGGCATGGCACCGGCATGGCACGGCATGGCACGGCATGGCACCGGCATGGCACCGGCATGGCACGGCATGGCACCGGCATGGCACGGCATGGCACCGGCATGGCACGGCATGGCACCGGCATGGCACGGCATGGCACCGGCATGGCACGGCATGGCACCGGCATGGCACCGGCATGGCACGGCATGGCACCGGCATGGCACGGCATGGCACCGGCATGGCACGGCATGGCACCGGCATGGCACGGCATGGCACCGGCATGGCACCGGCATGGCACGGCATGGCACCGGCATGGCACGGCATGGCACCGGCATGGCACGGCATGGCACCGGCATGGCACGGCATGGCACCGGCATGGCACGGCATGGCACCGGCATGGCACGGCATGGCACCGGCATGGCACGGCATGGCACCGGCATGGCACGGCATGGCACCGGCATGGCACGGCATGGCACCGGCATGGCACGGCATGGCACCGGCATGGCACGGCATGGCACCGGCATGGCACGGCATGGCACCGGCATGGCACGGCATGGCACCGGCATGGCACGGCATGGCACCGGCATGGCACGGCATGGCACCGGCATGGCACGGCATGGCACCGGCATGGCACGGCATGGCACCGGCATGGCACGGCATGGCACCGGCATGGCACGGCATGGCACCGGCATGGCACGGCATGGCACCGGCATGGCACCGGCATGGCACGGCATGGCACGGCATGGAATGGCATGGAATGGCATGGAATGGCATGGAATGGCATGGCACGGCATGGCACGGCATGGCACCGGCATGGCACGGCATGGCACCGGCATGGCACGGCATGGCACCGGCATGGCACGGCATGGCACGGCATGGCACGGCATGGCACCGGCATGGCACGGCATGGCACCGGCATGGCACGGCATGGCACCGGCATGGCACGGCATGGCACCGGCATGGCACGGCATGGCACCGGCATGGCACGGCATGGCACCGGCATGGCACGGCATGGCACCGGCATGGCACGGCATGGCACCGGCATGGCACGGCATGGAATGGCATTGAATGGCATGGAATGGCATGGAATGGCATGGAATGGCATGGAATGGCATGGAATGGCATGGAATGGCATGGAATGGCATGGAATGGCATGGAATGGCATGGAATGGCATGGAATGGCATGGAATGGCATGGAATGGCATGGAATGGCATGGAATGGCATGGAATGGCATGGAATGGCATGGAATGGCATGGAATGGCATGGAATGGCATGGAATGGCATGGAATGGCATGGAATGGCATGGAATGGCATGGAATGGCATGGAATGGCATGGAATGGCATGGAATGGCATGGAATGACATGGAATGGCATGGAATGGCATGGAATGGCATGGAATGGCATGGAATGGCATGAAATGGCATGGAATGGCATGGAATGGCATGGAATGGCATGGAACGGCATGGCACCGCATGGCACGGCATGGCACCGGCATTGAATGGCATGGAATGGCATGGAATGGCATGGAATGGCATGGAATGGCATGGAATGGCATGGAATGGCATGGAATGGCATGGAATGGCATGGCACGGCATGGAATGGCATGGCACGGCATGGAATGGCATGGCACGGCATGGCACGGCATGGCACCGGCATGGCACGGCATGGCACCGGCATGGCACGGCATGGCACCGGCATGGCACGGCATGGCACCGGCATGGCACGGCATGGCACCGGCATGGCACGGCATGGCACCGGCATGGCACGGCATGGCACCGGCATGGCACGGCATGGCACCGGCATGGCACGGCATGGCACCGGCATGGCACGGCATGGCACCGGCATGGCACGGCATGGCACCGGCATGGAATGGCATTGAATGGCATGGAATGGCATGGAATGGCATGGAATGGCATGGCACGGCATGGCACGGCATGGCACCGGCATGGCACGGCATGGCACCGGCATGGCACGGCATGGCACCGGCATGGCACGGCATGGCACGGCATGGCACCGGCATGGCACGGCATGGCACCGGCATGGCACCGGCATGGCACGGCATGGCACCGGCATGGCACCGGCATGGAACGGCATGGCACCGGCATGGCACGGCATGGCACCGGCATGGCACGGCATGGCACCGGCATGGCACCGGCATGGCACGGCATGGCACCGGCATGGCACGGCATGGCACCGGCATGGCACGGCATGGTACCGGCATGGAACGGCATGGCACCGGCATGGCACGGCATGGCACCGGCATGGCACGGCATGGCACCGGCATGGCACCGGCATGGCACGGCATGGCACCGGCATGGCACGGCATGGAATGGCATTGAATGGCATGGAATGGCATGGAATGGCATGAAATGGCATGGAATGGCATGGAATGGCATGGAATGGCATGGAATGGCATGGAATGACATGGAATGTCATGGAATGGCATGGAATGGCATGGAATGGCATGGCACGGCATGGCACGGCATGGCACCGGCATGGCACGGCATGGCACCGGCATGGCACGGCATGGCACCGGCATGGCACGGCATGGCACGGCATGGCACCGGCATGGCACGGCATGGCACCGGCATGGCACGGCATGGCACCGGCATGGCACCGGCATGGCACCGGCATGGCACGGCATGGCACCGGCATGGCACGGCATGGCACCGGCATGGCACGGCATGGCACCGGCATGGCACGGCATGGCACCGGCATGGCACCGGCATGGCACCGGCATGGCACGGCATGGCACGGCATGGCACGGCATGGAATGGCATGGAATGGCATGGAATGGCATGGAATGGCATGGAATGGCATGGAATGGCATGGAATGGCATGGAATGGCATGGAATGGCATGGAATGGCATGGAATGGCATGGAATGACATGGAATGACATGGAATGGCATGGAATGGCATGGCACCGCATGGCACGGCATGGCACGGCATGGCACGGCATGGCACGGCATGGCACGGCATGGCACCGGCATGGCACGGCATGGCACCGGCATGGCACGGCATGGCACCGGCATGGCACCGGCATGGCACCGGCATGGCACGGCATGGCACCGGCATGGCACGGCATGGCACCGGCATGGCACGGCATGGCACCGGCATGGCACGGCATGGCACCGGCATGGCACGGCATGGCACCGGCATGGCACGGCATGGCACCGGCATGGCACGGCATGGCACCGGCATGGCACGGCATGGCACCGGCATGGCACGGCATGGCAC
The DNA here is from genome assembly GCA_963971235.1 of Cryptus armator. NCBI lineage: Eukaryota > Metazoa > Arthropoda > Insecta > Hymenoptera > Ichneumonidae > Cryptus > Cryptus armator. The sequence continues at coordinate 58,760 of CAXARG010000199.1, read as the reverse complement.
CGGCATGGCACGGCATGGCACCGGCATGGCACGGCATGGCACCGGCATGGCACGGCATGGCACCGGCATGGCACCGGCATGGCACGGCATGGCACCGGCATGGCACGGCATGGCACCGGCATGGCACGGCATGGCACCGGCATGGCACGGCATGGCACCGGCATGGCACGGCATGGCACCGGCATGGCACCGGCATGGCACCGGCATGGCACGGCATGGCACGGCATGGCACGGCATGGAATGGCATGGAATGGCATGGAATGGCATGGAATGGCATGGAATGGCATGGAATGGCATGGAATGGCATGGAATGGCATGGAATGGCATGGAATGGCATGGAATGGCATGGAATGGCATGGAATGGCATGGAATGGCATGGAATGGCATGGAATGGCATGGAATGGCATGGAATGGCATGGAATGGCATGGAATGGCATGGAATGGCATGGAATGGCATGGAATGGCATGGAATGGCATGGAATGGCATGGAATGGCATGGAATGGCATGGAATGGCATGGAATGGCATGGAATGGCATGGAATGGCATGGAATGGCATGGAATGGCATGGAATGGCATGGAATGGCATGGAATGGCATGGCACCGCATGGCACGGCATGGCACCGGCATTGAATGGCATGGAATGGCATGGAATGGCATGGCACGGCATGGCACGGCATGGCACGGCATGGCACCGGCATGGCACGGCATGGCACCGGCATGGCACGGCATGGCACGGCATGGCACGGCATGGCACCGGCATGGCACGGCATGGCACCGGCATGGCACGGCATGGCACCGGCATGGCACGGCATGGCACCGGCATGGCACGGCATGGCACCGGCATGGCACGGCATGGCACCGGCATGGCACGGCATGGCACCGGCATGGCACGGCATGGCACCGGCATGGCACGGCATGGCACCGGCATGGCACGGCATGGCACCGGCATGGCACGGCATGGCACCGGCATGGCACGGCATGGCACGGCATGGCACGGCATGGCACGGCATGGCACGGCATGGCACGGCATGGCACGGCATGGCACGGCATGGCACGGCATGGCACGGCATGGCACGGCATGGCACGGCATTGAATGGCATGGAATGGCATGGAATGGCATGGAATGACATGGAATGACATGGAATGGCATGGAATGGCATGGAATGGCATGGAATGGCATGGAATGGCATGGAATGGCATGGCACGGCATGGCACGGCATGGCACGGCATGGCACGGCATGGCACGACATGGCACGGCATGGCACCGGCATGGCACGGCATGGCACCGGCATGGCACGGCATGGCACCGGCATGGCACGGCATGGCACGGCATGGCACGGCATTGAATGGCATGGAATGGCATGGAATGGCATGGCACCGGCATGGCACGGCATGGCACCGGCATGGCACGGCATGGCACGGCATGGCACGGCATGGCACGGCATGGCATGGCATGGCACCGGCATGGCACGGCATGGCACCGGCATGGCACGGCATGGCACCGGCATGGCACGGCATGGCACCGGCATGGCACGGCATTGAATGGCATGGAATGGCATGGAATGGCATGGAATGGCATGGAATGGCATGGCACCGGCATGGCACGGCATGGCACCGGCATGGCACGGCATGGCACCGGCATGGCACGGCATGGCACCGGCATGGCACCGGCATGGCACGGCATGGCACGGCATGGAATGGCATGGAATGGCATGGAATGGCATGGAATGGCATGGAATGGCATGGAATGGCATGGAATGGCATGGAATGGCATGGAATGGCATGGAATGGCATGGAATGGCATGGAATGGCATGGAATGGCATGGAATGGCATGGAATGGCATGGAATGGCATGGAATGGCATGGAATGGCATGGAATGGCATGGAATGGCATGGAATGGCATGGAATGGCATGGAATGGCATGGAATGGCATGGAATGGCATGGAATGGCATGGAATGGCATGGCACCGGCATTGAATGGCATGGAATGGCATGGAATGGCATGGAATGGCATGGAATGGCATGGAATGGCATGGAATGGCATGGAATGGCATGGAATGGCATGGCACTGCATGGCACGGCATGGCACGGCATGGCACGGCATGGCACGGCATGGCACCGGCATGGCACGGCATGGCACGGCATGGCACCGGCATGGCACGGCATGGCACCGGCATGGCACGGCATGGCACCGGCATGGCACGGCATGGCACGGCATGGCACCGGCATGGCACGGCATGGCACGGCATGGCACCGCCATGGCACGGCATGGCACCGGCATGGCACGCCATGGAATGGCATTGAATGGCATGGAATGGCATGGAATGGCATGGAATGGCATGGAATGGCATGGAATGGCATGGAATGGCATGGAATGGCATGGAATGGCATGGAATGGCATGGAATGGCATGGAATGGCATGGAATGGCATGGAATGGCATGGAATGGCATGGAATGGCATGGAATGGCATGGAATGGCATGGAATGGCATGGAATGGCATGGAATGGCATGGAATGGCATGGAATGGCATGGAATGGCATGGAATGGCATGGAATGGCATGGAATGGCATGGAATGGCATGGAATGGCATGGAATGGCATGGCACCGGCATGGCACGGCATGGCACCGGCATGGCACGGCATGGCACCGGCATGGCACGGCATGGCACCGGCATGGCACGTCATGGCACCGGCATGGCACGGCATGGCACCGGCATGGCACGGCATGGCACCGGCATGGCACGGCATGGCACGGCATGGCACCGGCATGGCACGGCATGGCACCGGCATGGCACGGCATGGCACCGGCATGGCACGGCATGGCACCGGCATGGCACGGCATGGCACCGGCATGGCACGGCATGGCACCGGCATGGCACGGCATGGCACCGGCATGGCACGGCATGGCACCGGCATGGCACGGCATGGCACGGCATGGCACCGGCATGGCACGGCATGGCACCGGCATGGAATGGCATTGAATGGCATGGAATGGCATGGAATGGCATGGAATGACATGGAATGGCATGGAATGGCATGGAATGGCATGGAATGGCATGGAATGGCATGGAATGGCATGGAATGGCATGGAATGGCATGGAATGGCATGGAATGGCATGGAATGGCATGGAATGGCATGGAATGGCATGGAATGGCATGGAATGGCATGGAATGGCATGGAATGGCATGGAATGGCATGGAATGGCATGGAATGGCATGGCACCGGCATTGAATGGCATGGAATGGCATGGAATGGCATGGAATGGCATGGAATGGCATGGAATGGCATGGAATGGCATGGAATGGCATGGAATGGCATGGCACTGCATGGCACGGCATGGCACGGCATGGCACGGCATGGCACGGCATGGCACCGGCATGGCACGGCATGGCACGGCATGGCACCGGCATGGCACGGCATGGCACCGGCATGGCACGGCATGGCACCGGCATGGCACGGCATGGCACCGGCATGGCACGGCATGGCACCGGCATGGCACGGCATGGCACCGGCATGGCACGGCATGGCACGGCATGGCACCGGCATGGCACGGCATGGCACCGGCATGGAATGGCATTGAATGGCATGGAATGGCATGGAATGGCATGGAATGACATGGAATGGCATGGAATGGCATGGAATGGCATGGAATGGCATGGAATGGCATGGAATGGCATGGAATGGCATGGAATGGCATGGAATGGCATGGAATGGCATGGAATGGCATGGAATGGCATGGAATGGCATGGAATGGCATGGAATGGCATGGAATGGCATGGAATGGCATGGAATGGCATGGAATGGCATGGAATGGCATGGAATGACATGGAATGGCATGGAATGACATGGAATGGCATGGAATGACATGGAATGGCATGGAATGACATGGAATGGCATGGAATGGCATGGAATGGCATGGAATGACATGGAATGGCATGGCACGGCATGGCACGGCATGGCACGGCATGGCACGGCATGGCACCGGCATGGCACGGAATGGCACCGGCATGGCACGGCATGGCACGGCATGGCACCGGCATGGCACGGCATGGCACCGGCATGGCACGGCATGGCACCGGCATGGCACGGCATGGCACCGGCATGGCACGGCATGGCACCGGCATGGCACGGCATGGCACCGGCATGGCACGGCATGGCACCGGCATGGCACGGCATGGCACCGGCATGGCACGGCATGGCACCGGCATGGCACGGCATGGCACCGGCATGGCACGGCATGGCACCGGCATGGCACGGCATGGCACCGGCATGGCACGGCATGGCACCGGCATGGCACGTCATGGCACCGGCATGGCACGGCATGGCACCGGCATGGCACGGCATGGCACCGGCATGGCACGGCATGGCACCGGCATGGCACGGCATGGCACGGCATGGTACCGGCATGGCACGGCATGGCACCGGCATGGCACCGGCATGGCACGGCATGGCACCGGCATGGCACGGCATGGAATGGCATTGAATGGCATGGAATGGCATGGAATGGCATGGAATGGCATGGAATGGCATGGAATGGCATGGAATGGCATGAAATGGCATGGAATGGCATGGAATGGCATGGAATGGCATGGAATGGCATGGAATGGCATGGCACGGCATGGCACGGCATGGCACCGGCATGGCACGGCATGGCACCGGCATGGCACGGCATGGCACCGGCATGGCACGGCATGGCACGGCATGGCACCGGCATGGCACGGCATGGCACCGGCATGGCACCGGCATGGCACCGGCATGGCACGGCATGGCACCGGCATGGCACCGGCATGGCACGGCATGACACCGGCATGGCACGGCATGGCACGGCATGGCACCGGCATGGCACCGGCATGGCACGGCATGGCACCGGCATGGCACGGCATGGCACCGGCATGGCACGGCATGGCACCGGCATGGCACGGCATGGCACCGGCATGGCACGGCATGGAATGGCATTGAATGGCATGGAATGGCATGGAATGGCATGGAATGGCATGGAATGGCATGGAATGGCATGAAATGGCATGGAATGGCATGGAATGGCATGGAATGGCATGGAATGGCATGGAATGGCATGGCACGGCATGGCACGGCATGGCACCGGCATGGCACGGCATGGCACCGGCATGGCACGGCATGGCACCGGCATGGCACGGCATGGCACGGCATGGCACCGGCATGGCACGGCATGGCACCGGCATGGCACCGGCATGGCACCGGCATGGCACGGCATGGCACCGGCATGGCACCGGCATGGCACGGCATGGCACCGGCATGGCACGGCATGGCACCGGCATGGCACGGCATGGCACCGGCATGGCACCGGCATGGCACGGCATGGCACCGGCATGGCACGGCATGGCACCGGCATGGCACGGCATGGCACCGGCATGGCACGGCATGGCACCGGCATGGCACGGCATGGTACCGGCATGGCACGGCATGGCACCGGCATGGCACGGCATGGCACCGGCATGGCACGGCATGGCACCGGCATGGCACCGGCATGGCACGGCATGGCACCGGCATGGCACGGCATGGAATGGCATTGAATGGCATGGAATGGCATGGAATGGCATGAAATGGCATGGAATGGCATGGAATGGCATGGAATGGCATGGAATGGCATGGAATGACATGGAATGTCATGGAATGGCATGGAATGGCATGGAATGGCATGGCACGGCATGGCACGGCATGGCACCGGCATGGCACGGCATGGCACCGGCATGGCACGGCATGGCACCGGCATGGCACGGCATGGCACGGCATGGCACCGGCATGGCACGGCATGGCACCGGCATGGCACCGGCATGGCACCGGCATGGCACGGCATGGCACCGGCATGGCACCGGCATGGCACGGCATGGCACCGGCATGGCACGGCATGGCACCGGCATGGCACGGCATGGCACCGGCATGGCACCGGCATGGCACGGCATGGCACCGGCATGGCACGGCATGGCACCGGCATGGCACGGCATGGCACCGGCATGGCACGGCATGGCACCGGCATGGCACGGCATGGCACCGGCATGGCACGGCGTGGCACCGGCATGGCACGGCATGGTACCGGCATGGCACGGCATGGCACCGGCATGGCACGGCATGGCACCGGCATGGCACGGCATGGCACCGGCATGGCACCGGCATGGCACCGGCATGGCACGGCATGGCACGGCATGGCACGGCATGGAATGGCATGGAATGGCATGGAATGGCATGGAATGGCATGGAATGGCATGGAATGGCATGGAATGACATGGAATGACATGGAATGGCATGGAATGGCATGGCACCGCATGGCACGGCATGGCACGGCATGGCACGGCATGGCACGGCATGGCACCGGCATGGCACGGCATGGCACCGGCATGGCACGGCATGGCACCGGCATGGCACCGGCATGGCACCGGCATGGCACGGCATGGCACCGGCATGGCACGGCATGGCACCGGCATGGCACGGCATGGCACCGGCATGGCACGGCATGGCACCGGCATGGCACGGCATGGCACCGGCATGGCACGGCATGGCACCGGCATGGCACGGCATGGCACCGGCATGGCACGGCATGGCACCGGCATGGCACGGCATGGCACCGGCATGGCACGGCATGGCACCGGCATGGCACGGCATGGCACCGGCATGGCACGGCATGGCACCGGCATGGCACGGCATGGCACCGGCATGGCACGTCATGGCACCGGCATGGCACGGCATGGCACCGGCATGGCACCGGCATGGCACGGCATGGCACGGCATGGCACCGGCATGGCACCGGCATGGCACGGCATGGCACCGGCATGGCACGGCATGGAATGGCATTGAATGGCATGGAATGGCATGGAATGGCATGGAATGGCATGGAATGGCATGGAATGGCATGGCACGGCATGGCACCGGCATGGCACGGCATGGCACCGGCATGGCACGGCATGGCACCGGCATGGCACGGCATGGCACCGGCATGGCACGGCATGGCACCGGCATGGCACGGCATGGCACCGGCATGGCACCGGCATGGCACGGCATGGCACCGGCATGGCACGGCATGGCACGGCATGGCACGGCATGGAATGGCATGGAATGGCATGGAATGGCATGGAATGGCATGGAATGGCATGGAATGGCATGGAATGGCATGGAATGGCATGGAATGGCATGGAATGGCATGGAATGGCATGGAATGGCATGGAATGGCATGGAATGGCATGGAATGGCATGGAATGGCATTGAATGGCATGGAATGGCATGGAATGGCATGGAATGGCATGGAATGGCATGGAATGGCATGGAATGGCATGGAATGGCATGGAATGGCATGGAATGGCATGGAATGGCATGGAATGGCATGGAATGGCATGGAATGGCATGGAATGGCATGGAATGGCATGGAATGGCATGGAATGGCATGGAATGGCATGGAATGGCATGGAATGGCATGGAATGGCATGGAATGGCATGGAATGGCATGGAATGGCATGGAATGGCATGGAATGGCATGGAATGGCATGGAATGGCATGGAATGGCATGGAATGGCATGGAATGGCATGGAATGGCATGGAATGGCATGGAATGGCATGGAATGGCATGGAATGGCATGGAATGGCATGGAATGGCATGAAATGGCATGGAATGGCATGGAATGGCATGGAATGGCATGGAACGGCATGGCACCGCATGGCACGGCATGGCACCGGCATTGAATGGCATGGAATGGCATGGAATGGCATGGAATGGCATGGAATGGCATGGAATGGCATGGAATGGCATGGAATGGCATGGAATGGCATGGAATGGCATGGAATGGCATGGCACGGCATGGAATGGCATGGCACGGCATGGCACGGCATGGCACCGGCATGGCACGGCATGGCACCGGCATGGCACGGCATGGAATGGCATGGAATGGCATGGAATGGCATGGAATGGCATGGAATGGCATGGAATGGCATGGAATGGCATGGAATGGCATGGAATGGCATGGAATGGCATGGAATGGCATGGAATGGCATGGAATGGCATGGAATGGCATGGAATGGCATGGAATGGCATGGAATGGCATGGAATGGCATGGAATGGCATGGAATGGCATGGAATGGCATGGAATGGCATGGAATGGCATGGAATGGCATGGAATGGCATGGAATGGCATGGAATGGCATGGAATGGCATGGAATGGCATGGAATGGCATGGAATGGCATGGAATGGCATGGAATGGCATGGCACCGGCATTGAATGGCATGGAATGGCATGGAATGGCATGGAATGGCATGGAATGGCATGGAATGGCATGGAATGGCATGGAATGGCATGGAATGGCATGGAATGGCATGGCACTGCATGGCACGGCATGGCACGGCATGGCACGGCATGGCACGGCATGGCACCGGCATGGCACGGCATCGCACGGCATGGCACCGGCATGGCACGGCATGGCACCGGCATGGCACGGCATGGCACCGGCATGGCACGGCATGGCACGGCATGGCACCGGCATGGCACGGCATGGCACGGCATGGCACCGCCATGGCACGGCATGGCACCGGCATGGCACGCCATGGAATGGCATTGAATGGCATGGAATGGCATGGAATGGCATGGAATGGCATGGAATGGCATGGAATGGCATGGAATGGCATGGAATGGCATGGAATGGCATGGAATGGCATGGAATGGCATGGAATGGCATGGAATGGCATGGAATGGCATGGAATGGCATGGAATGGCATGGAATGGCATGGAATGGCATGGAATGGCATGGAATGGCATGGAATGGCATGGAATGGCATGGAATGGCATGGAATGGCATGGAATGGCATGGAATGGCATGGAATGGCATGGAATGGCATGGAATGGCATGGAATGGCATGGAATGGCATGGAATGGCATGGCACCGGCATGGCACGGCATGGCACCGGCATGGCACGGCATGGCACCGGCATGGCACGGCATGGCACCGGCATGGCACGGCATGGCACCGGCATGGCACGGCATGGCACCGGCATGGCACGGCATGGCACCGGCATGGCACGGCATGGCACCGGCATGGCACGGCATGGCACCGGCATGGCACGGCATGGCACCGGCATGGCACGGCATGGCACCGGCATGGCACGGCATGGCACCGGCATGGCACGGCATGGTACCGGCATGGCACGGCATGGCACCGGCATGGCACGGCATGGCACCGGCATGGCACGGCATGGCACCGGCATGGCACGGCATGGCACCGGCATGGAATGGCATTGAATGGCATGGAATGGCATGGAATGGCATGGAATGGCATGGAATGGCATGGAATGGCATGGAATGGCATGGAATGGCACCGGCATGGCACGGCATGGCACCGGCATGGCACGGCATGGCACCGGCATGGCACGGCATGGCACCGGCATGGCACGGCATGGCACCGGCATGGCACGGCATGGCACCGGCATGGCACGGCATGGCACGGCATGGCACGGCATGGCACCGGCATGGCACGGCATGGCACCGGCATGGCACGGCATGGCACCGGCATGGCACGGCATGGCACCGGCATGGCACGGCATGGCACCGGCATGGCACGGCATGGCACCGGCATGGCACGGCATGGCACCGGCATGGCACGGCATGGCACCGGCATGGCACGGCATGGCACCGGCATGGCACGGCATGGCACGGCATGGCACGGCATGGCACGGCATGGCACGGCATGGCACGGCATGGCACGGCATGGCACGGCATGGCACGGCATGGCACGGCATGGCACGGCATGGCACGGCATGGCACGGCATGGCACGGCATTGAATGGCATGGAATGGCATGGAATGGCATGGAATGGCATGGAATGACATGGAATGACATGGAATGGCATGGAATGGCATGGAATGGCATGGAATGGCATGGAATGGCATGGAATGGCATGGAATGGCATGGCACGGCATGGCACGGCATGGCACGGCATGGCACGGCATGGCACGACATGGCACGGCATGGCACCGGCATGGCACGGCATGGCACCGGCATGGCACGGCATGGCACCGGCATGGCACGGCATGGCACGGCATGGCACGGCATTGAATGGCATGGAATGGCATGGAATGGCATGGCACCGGCATGGCACGGCATGGCACCGGCATGGCACGGCATGGCACCGGCATGGCACGGCATGGCACCGGCATGGCACGGCATGGCACGGCATGGCACGGCATTGAATGGCATGGAATGGCATGGAATGGCATGGAATGGCATGGCACCGGCATGGCACGGCATGGCACCGGCATGGCACGGCATGGCACGGCATGGCACGGCATGGCACGGCATGGCATGGCATGGCACCGGCATGGCACGGCATGGCACCGGCATGGCACGGCATGGCACCGGCATGGCACGGCATGGCACCGGCATGGCACGGCATTGAATGGCATGGAATGGCATGGAATGGCATGGAATGGCATGGAATGGCATGGCACCGGCATGGCACGGCATGGCACCGGCATGGCACGGCATGGCACCGGCATGGCACCGGCATGGCACGGCATGGCACGGCATGGAATGGCATGGAATGGCATGGAATGGCATGGAATGGCATGGAATGGCATGGAATGGCATGGAATGGCATGGAATGGCATGGAATGGCATGGAATGGCATGGAATGGCATGGAATGGCATGGAATGGCATGGAATGGCATGGAATGGCATGGAATGGCATGGAATGGCATGGAATGGCATGGAATGGCATGGAATGGCATGGAATGGCATGGAATGGCATGGAATGGCATGGAATGGCATGGAATGGCATGGAATGGCATGGAATGGCATGGAATGGCATGGAATGGCATGGAATGGCATGGAATGGCATGGAATGGCATGGAATGGCATGGAATGGCATGGAATGGCATGGAATGGCATGGCACCGGCATTGAATGGCATGGAATGGCATGGAATGGCATGGAATGGCATGGAATGGCATGGAATGGCATGGAATGGCATGGAATGGCATGGAATGGCATGGAATGGCATGGCACTGCATGGCACTGCATGGCACGGCATGGCACGGCATGGCACGGCATGGCACGGCATGGCACCGGCATGGCACGGCATGGCACGGCATGGCACCGGCATGGCACGGCATGGCACCGGCATGGCACGGCATGGCACCGGCATGGCACGGCATGGCACGGCATGGCACCGGCATGGCACGGCATGGCACGGCATGGCACCGGCATGGCACGGCATGGCACCGGCATGGCACGGCATGGCACGGCATGGCACCGGCATGGCACGGCATGGCACGGCATGGCACCGGCATGGCACGGCATGGCACCGGCATGGCACGGCATGGTACCGGCATGGCACGGCATGGCACCGGCATGGCACGGCATGGCACCGGCATGGCACGGCATGGCACCGGCATGGCACGGCATGGCACCGGCATGGCACGGCATGGCACCGGCATGGAATGGCATTGAATGGCATGGAATGGCATGGAATGGCATGGAATGGCATGGAATGGCATGGCACGGCATGGCACGGCATGGCACCGGCATGGCACGGCATGGCACCGGCATGGCACGGCATGGCACCGGCATGGCACCGGCATGGCACCGGCATGGCACGGCATGGCACCGGCATGGCACGGCATGGCACCGGCATGGCACGGCATGGCACCGGCATGGCACGGCATGGCACCGGCATGGCACGGCATGGCACCGGCATGGCACGGCATGGCACCGGCATGGCACGGCATGGCACCGGCATGGCACGGCATGGCACCGGCATGGCACGGCATGGCACCGGCATGGCACGGCATGGCACCGGCATGGCACCGGCATGGCACGGCATGGCACCGGCATGGCACGGCATGGCACCGGCATGGCACGGCATGGCACCGGCATGGAATGGCATTGAATGGCATGGAATGGCATGGAATGGCATGGAATGGCATGGAATGGCATGGAATGGCATGGAATGGCATGGAATGGCATGGAATGGCATGGAATGGCATGGAATGGCATGGCACGGCATGGCACGGCATGGCACGGCATGGCACCGGCATGGCACGGCATGGCACCGGCATGGCACGGCATGGCACCGGCATGGCACGGCATGGCACCGGCATGGCACGGCATGGCACCGGCATGGCACGGCATGGCACCGGCATGGCACGGCATGGCACCGGCATGGCACGGCATGGCACCGGCATGGCACGGCATGGCACGGCATGGCACGGCATTGAATGGCATGGAATGGCATGGAATGGCATGGCACCGGCATGGCACGGCATGGCACCGGCATGGCACGGCATGGCACGGCATGGCACGGCATGGCACGGCATGGCATGGCATGGCACCGGCATGGCACGGCATGGCACCGGCATGGCACGGCATGGCACCGGCATGGCACGGCATGGCACCGGCATGGCACGGCATTGAATGGCATGGAATGGCATGGAATGGCATGGAATGGCATGGAATGGCATGGCACCGGCATGGCACGGCATGGCACCGGCATGGCACGGCATGGCACCGGCATGGCACCGGCATGGCACGGCATGGCACGGCATGGAATGGCATGGAATGGCATGGAATGGCATGGAATGGCATGGAATGGCATGGAATGGCATGGAATGGCATGGAATGGCATGGAATGGCATGGAATGGCATGGAATGGCATGGAATGGCATGGAATGGCATGGAATGGCATGGAATGGCATGGAATGGCATGGAATGGCATGGAATGGCATGGAATGGCATGGAATGGCATGGAATGGCATGGAATGGCATGGAATGGCATGGAATGGCATGGAATGGCATGGAATGGCATGGAATGGCATGGAATGGCATGGAATGGCATGGAATGGCATGGAATGGCATGGAATGGCATGGAATGGCATGGAATGGCATGGAATGGCATGGAATGGCATGGAATGGCATGGAATGGCATGGAATGGCATGGAATGGCATGGCACCGGCATTGAATGGCATGGAATGGCATGGAATGGCATGGAATGGCATGGAATGGCATGGAATGGCATGGAATGGCATGGAATGGCATGGAATGGCATGGAATGGCATGGCACTGCATGGCACTGCATGGCACGGCATGGCACGGCATGGCACGGCATGGCACGGCATGGCACCGGCATGGCACGGCATGGCACGGCATGGCACCGGCATGGCACGGCATGGCACCGGCATGGCACGGCATGGCACCGGCATGGCACGGCATGGCACGGCATGGCACCGGCATGGCACGGCATGGCACGGCATGGCACCGGCATGGCACGGCATGGCACCGGCATGGCACGGCATGGCACGGCATGGCACCGGCATGGCACGGCATGGCACGGCATGGCACCGGCATGGCACGGCATGGCACCGGCATGGCACGGCATGGTACCGGCATGGCACGGCATGGCACCGGCATGGCACGGCATGGCACCGGCATGGCACGGCATGGCACCGGCATGGCACGGCATGGCACCGGCATGGCACGGCATGGCACCGGCATGGAATGGCATTGAATGGCATGGAATGGCATGGAATGGCATGGAATGGCATGGAATGGCATGGCACGGCATGGCACGGCATGGCACCGGCATGGCACGGCATGGCACCGGCATGGCACGGCATGGCACCGGCATGGCACCGGCATGGCACCGGCATGGCACGGCATGGCACCGGCATGGCACGGCATGGCACCGGCATGGCACGGCATGGCACCGGCATGGCACGGCATGGCACCGGCATGGCACGGCATGGCACCGGCATGGCACGGCATGGCACCGGCATGGCACGGCATGGCACCGGCATGGCACGGCATGGCACCGGCATGGCACGGCATGGCACCGGCATGGCACGGCATGGCACCGGCATGGCACGGCATGGCACCGGCATGGCACGGCATGGCACCGGCATGGCACGGCATGGCACCGGCATGGCACGGCATGGCACCGGCATGGCACGGCATGGCACCGGCATGGCACGGCATGGCACCGGCATGGCACGGCATGGCACCGGCATGGCACGGCATGGCACCGGCATGGCACGGCATGGCACCGGCATGGCACCGGCATGGCACGGCATGGCACCGGCATGGCACGGCATGGCACCGGCATGGCACGGCATGGCACCGGCATGGAATGGCATTGAATGGCATGGAATGGCATGGAATGGCATGGAATGGCATGGAATGGCATGGAATGGCATGGAATGGCATGGAATGGCATGGAATGGCATGGAATGGCATGGAATGGCATGGCACGGCATGGCACGGCATGGCACGGCATGGCACCGGCATGGCACGGCATGGCACCGGCATGGCACGGCATGGCACCGGCATGGCACGGCATGGCACCGGCATGGCACGGCATGGCACCGGCATGGCACGGCATGGCACCGGCATGGCACGGCATGGCACCGGCATGGCACGGCATGGCACCGGCATGGCACGGCATGGCACCGGCATGGCACGGCATGGCACCGGCATGGCACGGCATGGCACCGGCATGGCACCGGCATGGCACGGCATGGCACCGGCATGGCACGGCATGGCACCGGCATGGAATGGCATTGAATGGCATGGAATGGCATGGAATGGCATGGAATGGCATGGAATGGCATGGAATGGCATGGAATGGCATGGAATGGCATGGAATGGCATGGAATGGCATGGAATGGCATGGAATGGCATGGAATGGCATGGAATGGCATGGAATGGCATGGAATGGCATGGAATGGCATGGAATGGCATGGAATGGCATGGAATGGCATGGAATGGCATGGAATGACATGGAATGGCATGGAATGACATGGAATGGCATGGAATGGCATGGAATGGCATGGAATGGCATGGAATGGCATGGAATGGCATGGCACGGCATGGCACGGCATGGCACGGCATGGCACCGGCATGGCACGGCATGGCACCGGCATGGCACGGCATGGCACCGGCATGGCACGGCATGGCACCGGCATGGCACGGCATGGCACCGGCATGGCACGGCATGGCACCGGCATGGCACGGCATGGAATGGCATTGAATGGCATGGAATGGCATGGAATGGCATGGAATGGCATGGAATGGCATGGAATGGCATGGAATGGCATGGAATGGCATGAAATGGCATGGAATGGCATGGAATGGCATGGAATGGCATGGAATGGCATGGAATGGCATGGCACGGCATGGCACGGCATGGCACCGGCATGGCACGGCATGGCACCGGCATGGCACGGCATGGCACCGGCATGGCACGGCATGGCACGGCATGGCACCGGCATGGCACGGCATGGCACCGGCATGGCACGGCATGGCACCGGCATGGCACCGGCATGGCACCGGCATGGCACGGCATGGCACCGGCATGGCACCGGCATGGCACGGCATGGCACCGGCATGGCACGGCATGGCACCGGCATGGCACGGCATGGCACCGGCATGGCACCGGCATGGCACGGCATGGCACCGGCATGGCACGGCATGGCACCGGCATGGCACGGCATGGCACCGGCATGGCACGGCATGGCACCGGCATGGCACGGCATGGTACCGGCATGGCACGGCATGGCACCGGCATGGCACGGCATGGCACCGGCATGGCGCGGCATGGCACCGGCATGGCACCGGCATGGCACGGCATGGCACCGGCACGGCACGGCATGGAATGGCATTGAATGGCATGGAATGGCATGGAATGGCATGAAATGGCATGGAATGGCATGGAATGGCATGGAATGGCATGGAATGGCATGGAATGACATGGAATGTCATGGAATGGCATGGAATGGCATGGAATGGCATGGCACGGCATGGCACGGCATGGCACCGGCATGGCACGGCATGGCACCGGCATGGCACGGCATGGCACCGGCATGGCACGGCATGGCACGGCATGGCACCGGCATGGCACGGCATGGCACCGGCATGGCACCGGCATGGCACCGGCATGGCACGGCATGGCACCGGCATGGCACCGGCATGGCACGGCATGGCACCGGCATGGCACGGCATGGCACCGGCATGGCACGTCATGGCACCGGCATGGCACCGGCATGGCACGGCATGGCACCGGCATGGCACGGCATGGCACCGGCATGGCACCGGCATGGCACGGCATGGCACCGGCATGGCACGGCATGGCACCGGCATGGCACGGCATGGCACCGGCATGGCACGGCGTGGCACCGGCATGGCACGGCATGGTACCGGCATGGCACGGCATGGCACGGCATGGCACCGGCATGGCACGGCATGGCACCGGCATGGCACCGGCATGGCACGGCATGGCACCGGCATGGCACGGCATGGCACCGGCATGGCACGGCATGGCACCGGCATGGCACGGCGTGGCACCGGCATGGCACGGCATGGTACCGGCATGGCACGGCATGGCACGGCATGGCACCGGCATGGCACGGCATGGCACCGGCATGGCACGGCATGGCACCGGCATGGCACCGGCATGGCACCGGCATGGCACGGCATGGCACGGCATGGCACGGCATGGAATGGCATGGAATGGCATGGAATGGCATGGAATGGCATGGAATGGGATGGAATGGCATGGAATGGCATGGAATGACATGGAATGACATGGAATGGCATGGAATGGCATGGCACCGCATGGCACGGCATGGCACGGCATGGCACGGCATGGCACGGCATGGCACGGCATGGCACGGCATGGCACCGGCATGGCACGGCATGGCACCGGCATGGCACGGCATGGCACCGGCATGGCACGGCATGGCACCGGCATGGCACCGGCATGGCACCGGCATGGCACGGCATGGCACCGGCATGGCACGGCATGGCACCGGCATGGCACGGCATGGCACCGGCATGGCACGGCATGGCACCGGCATGGCACGGCATGGCACCGGCATGGCACGGCATGGCACCGGCATGGCACGGCATGGCACCGGCATGGCACGGCATGGCACCGGCATGGCACGGCATGGCACCGGCATGGCACGGCATGGCACCGGCATGGCACGGCATGGCACCGGCATGGCACGGCATGGCACCGGCATGGCACGGCATGGCACCGGCATGGCACGGCATGGCACCGGCATGGCACGGCATGGCACCGGCATGGCACGGCATGGCACGGCATGGCACCGGCATGGCACGGCATGGCACCGGCATGGCACGGCATGGCACCGGCATGGCACGGCATGGCACGGCATGGCACGGCATTGAATGGCATGGAATGGCATGGAATGGCATGGAATGGCATGGAATGGCATGGAATGGCATGGAATGGCATGGAATGGCATGGAATGGCATGGAATGGCATGGAATGGCATGGAATGGCATGAAATGGCATGGAATGGCATGGAATGGCATGGAATGGCATGGAACGGCATGGCACCGCATGGCACGGCATGGCACCGGCATTGAATGGCATGGAATGGCATGGAATGGCATGGAATGGCATGGAATGGCATGGAATGGCATGGAATGGCATGGAATGGCATGGAATGGCATGGAATGGCATGGAATGGCATGGAATGGCATGGAATGGCATGGAACGGCATGGCACGGCATGGAATGGCATGGCACGGCATGGCACGGCATGGCACCGGCATGGCACGGCATGGCACCGGCATGGCACGGCATGGCACCGGCATGGCACGGCATGGCACCGGCATGGCACGGCATGGCACCGGCATGGCACGGCATGGCACCGGCATGGCACGGCATGGCACCGGCATGGCACGGCATGGCACCGGCATGGAATGGCATTGAATGGCATGGAATGGCATGGAATGGCATGGAATGGCATGGAATGGCATGGAATGGCATGGAATGGCATGGAATGGCATGGAATGGCATGGAATGGCATGGAATGGCATGGAATGGCATGGAATGGCATGGAATGGCATGGAATGGCATGGAATGACATGGAATGGCATGGAATGACATGGAATGGCATGGAATGGCATGGAATGGCATGGAATGGCATGGAATGGCATGGCACGGCATGGCACGGCATGGCACGGCATGGCACCGGCATGGCACGGCATGGCACCGGCATGGCACGGCATGGCACCGGCATGGCACGGCATGGCACCGGCATGGCACGGCATGGCACCGGCATGGCACGGCATGGCACCGGCATGGCACGGCATGGCACCGGCATGGCACGGCATGGCACCGGCATGGCACGGCATGGAATGGCATTGAATGGCATGGAATGGCATGGAATGGCATGGAATGGCATGAAATGGCATGGAATGGCATGGAATGGCATGGAATGGCATGGAATGGCATGGAATGGCATGGCACGGCATGGCACGGCATGGCACCGGCATGGCACGGCATGGCACCGGCATGGCACGGCATGGCACCGGCATGGCACGGCATGGCACGGCATGGCACCGGCATGGCACGGCATGGCACCGGCATGGCACCGGCATGGCACCGGCATGGCACGGCATGGCACCGGCATGGCACCGGCATGGCACGGCATGGCACCGGCATGGCACGGCATGGCACCGGCATGGCACGGCATGGCACCGGCATGGCACGGCATGGCACCGGCATGGCACCGGCATGGCACGGCATGGCACCGGCATGGCACGGCATGGCACCGGCATGGCACGGCATGGCACCGGCATGGCACGGCATGGTACCGGCATGGCACGGCATGGCACCGGCATGGCACGGCATGGCACCGGCATGGCACGGCATGGCACCGGCATGGCACCGGCATGGCACGGCATGGCACCGGCATGGCACGGCATGGAATGGCATTGAATGGCATGGAATGGCATGGAATGGCATGAAATGGCATGGAATGGCATGGAATGGCATGGAATGGCATGGAATGGCATGGCACCGGCATGGCACGGCATGGCACCGGCATGGCACCGGCATGGCACCGGCATGGCACGGCATGGCACCGGCATGGCACCGGCATGGCACGGCATGACACCGGCATGGCACGGCATGGCACGGCATGGCACCGGCATGGCACGGCATGGCACGGCATGGCACCGGCATGGCACGGCATGGCACCGGCATGGCACCGGCATGGCACCGGCATGGCACGGCATGGCACCGGCATGGCACCGGCATGGCACGGCATGGCACCGGCATGGCACGGCATGGCACCGGCATGGCACGTCATGGCACCGGCATGGCACCGGCATGGCACGGCATGGCACCGGCATGGCACGGCATGGCACCGGCATGGCACGGCATGGCACGGCATGGCACGGCATGGCACGGCATGGCACCGGCATGGCACGGCATGGCACGGCATGGCACCGGCATGGCACGGCATGGCACGGCATGGCACGGCATGGCACCGGCATGGCACGGCATGGCACCGGCATGGCACGGCATGGCACCGGCATGGCACGGCATGGCACCGGCATGGCACGGCATGGCACCGGCATGGCACGGCATGGCACCGGCATGGCACGGCATGGCACCGGCATGGCACGGCATGGCACCGGCATGGCACGGCATGGCACCGGCATGGCACGGCATGGCACCGGCATGGCACGGCATGGCACCGGCATGGCACGGCATGGCACCGGCATGGCACGGCATGGCACCGGCATGGCACGGCATGGCACCGGCATGGCACGGCATGGCACCGGCATGGAATGGCATGGAATGGCATGGAATGGCATGGAATGGCATGGAATGGCATGGAATGGCATGGAATGGCATGGAATGGCATGGAATGGCATGGAATGGCATGGAATGGCATGGAATGGCATGGAATGGCATGGAATGGCATGGAATGGCATGGAATGGCATGGAATGGCATGGAATGGCATGGAATGGCATGGAATGGCATGGAATGGCATGGAATGGCATGGAATGGCACCGGCATGGCACGGCATGGCACCGGCATGGCACGGCATGGCACCGGCATGGCACGGCATGGCACCGGCATGGCACGGCATGGCACCGGCATGGCACGTCATGGCACCGGCATGGCACGGCATGGCACCGGCATGGCACCGGCATGGCACGGCATGGCACGGCATGGCACGGCATGGCACCGGCATGGCACGGCATGGCACCGGCATGGCACGGCATGGCACCGGCATGGCACGGCATGGCACCGGCATGGCACGGCATGGCACGGCATGGCACGGCATGGCACCGCCATGGCACGGCATGGCACCGGCATGGCACGCCATGGAATGGCATTGAATGGCATGGAATGGCATGGAATGGCATGGAATGGCATGGAATGGCATGGAATGGCATGGAATGGCATGGAATGGCATGGAATGGCATGGAATGGCATGGAATGGCATGGAATGGCATGGAATGGCATGGAATGGCATGGAATGGCATGGAATGGCATGGAATGGCATGGAATGGCATGGAATGGCATGGAATGGCATGGAATGGCATGGAATGGCATGGAATGGCATGGAATGGCATGGAATGGCATGGAATGGCATGGAATGGCATGGAATGGCATGGAATGGCATGGAATGGCATGGAATGGCATGGAATGGCATGGAATGGCATGGAATGTCATGGAATGGCATGGAATGGCATGGAATGGCATGGAATGGCATGGAATGGCATGGAATGGCATGGAATGGCATGGAATGGCATGGAATGGCATGGAATGGCATGGAATGGCATGGAATGGCATGGAATGGCATGGAATGGCATGGAATGGCATGGAATGGCATGGAATGGCATGGAATGGCATGGAATGGCATGGAATGGCATGGAATGGCATGGCACGGCATGGCACGGCATGGCACGGCATGGCACGGCATGGCACGGCATGACACCGGCATGGCACGGCATGGCACCGGCATGGCACGGCATGGCACCGGCATGGCACGGCATGGCACCGGCATGGCACGGCATGGCACCGGCATGGCACGGCAGGGCACCGGCATGGCACGGCATGGCACCGGCATGGCACGGCATGGCACCGGCATGGCACGGCATGGCACCGGCATGGCACGGCATGGCACCGGCATGGCACGGCATGGCACCGGCATGGCACGGCATGGCACCGGCATGGCACGGCATGGCACCGGCATGGCACGGCATGGCACCGGCATGGCACCGGCATGGCACCGGCATGGCACGGCATGGCACCGGCATGGCACGGCATGGCACCGGCATGGCACGGCATGGCACCGGCATGGCACCGGCATGGCACCGGCATGGCACGGCATGGCACGGCATGGCACGGCATGGAATGGCATGGAATGGCATGGAATGGCATGGAATGGCATGGAATGGCATGGAATGGCATGGAATGGCATGGAATGGCATGGAATGGCATGGAATGGCATGGAATGGCATGGAATGGCATGGAATGGCATGGAATGGCATGGAATGGCATGGAATGGCATGGAATGGCATGGAATGTCATGGAATGGCATGGAATGGCATGGAATGGCATGGAATGGCATGGAATGGCATGGAATGGCATGGAATGGCATGGAATGGCATGGAATGGCATGGAATGGCATGGAATGGCATGGAATGGCATGGAATGGCATGGAATGGCATGGAATGGCATGGAATGGCATGGAATGGCATGGAATGGCATGGAATGGCATGGAATGGCATGGCACGGCATGGCACGGCATGGCACGGCATGGCACGGCATGGCACGGCATGACACCGGCATGGCACGGCATGGCACCGGCATGGCACGGCATGGCACCGGCATGGCACGGCATGGCACCGGCATGGCACGGCATGGCACCGGCATGGCACGGCAGGGCACCGGCATGGCACGGCATGGCACCGGCATGGCACGGCATGGCACCGGCATGGCACGGCATGGCACCGGCATGGCACGGCATGGCACCGGCATGGCACGGCATGGCACCGGCATGGCACGGCATGGCACCGGCATGGCACGGCATGGCACCGGCATGGCACGGCATGGCACCGGCATGGCACCGGCATGGCACCGGCATGGCACGCCATGGCACCGGCATGGCACGGCATGGCACCGGCATGGCACGGCATGGCACCGGCATGGCACCGGCATGGCACCGGCATGGCACGGCATGGCACGGCATGGCACGGCATGGAATGGCATGGAATGGCATGGAATGGCATGGAATGGCATGGAATGGCATGGAATGGCATGGAATGGCATGGAATGGCATGGAATGGCATGGAATGACATGGAATGACATGGAATGGCATGGAATGGCATGGCACCGCATGGCACGGCATGGCACGGCATGGCACGGCATGGCACGGCATGGCACGGCATGGCACGGCATGGCACGGCATGGCACGGCATGGCACGGCATGGCACGGCATGGCACGGCATGGCACCGGCATGGCACGGCATGGCACGGCATGGCACGGCATGGCACGGCATGGCACGGCATGGCACCGGCATGGCACGGCATGGCACGGCATGGCACCGGCATGGCACGACATGGCACCGGCATGGCACGGCATGGCACCGGCATGGCACGGCATGGCACCGGCATGGCACGGCATGGCACCGGCATGGCACGGCATGGCACCGGCATGGCACGGCATGGCACCGGCATGGCACGGCATGGCACGGCATGGCACCGGCATGGCACGGCATGGCACCGGCATGGCACCGGCATGGCACGGCATGGCACCGGCATGGCACGGCATGGCACCGGCATGGCACGGCATGGCACCGGCATGGCACGGCATGGCACCGGCATGGCACGGCATGGCACCGGCATGGCACGGCATGGCACCGGCATGGCACGGCATGGCACCGGCATGGCACGGCATGGCACCGGCATGGCACGGCATGGCACCGGCATGGCACCGGCATGGCACGGCATGGCACGGCATGGCACGGCATGGCACGGCATGGCACGGCATGGCACGGCATTGAATGGCATGGAATGGCATGGAATGGCATGGAATGGCATGGAATGGCATGGAATGGCATGGAATGGCATGGAATGGCATGGAATGGCATGGAATGGCATGGAATGGCATGGAATGGCATGGAATGGCATGGAATGGCATGGAATGGCATGGAATGGCATGGAATGGCATGGAATGGCACCGGCATGGCACGGCATGGCACCGGCATGGCACGGCATGGCACCGGCATGGCACGGCATGGCACCGGCATGGCACGGCATGGCACCGGCATGGCACGTCATGGCACCGGCATGGCACGGCATGGCACCGGCATGGCACCGGCATGGCACGGCATGGCACGGCATGGCACGGCATGGCACCGGCATGGCACGGCATGGCACCGGCATGGCACGGCATGGCACCGGCATGGCACGGCATGGCACCGGCATGGCACGGCATGGCACCGGCATGGCACCGGCATGGCACCGGCATGGCACGGCATGGCACCGGCATGGCACGGCATGGCACCGGCATGGCACGGCATGGCACCGGCATGGCACCGGCATGGCACCGGCATGGCACGGCATGGCACGGCATGGCACGGCATGGAATGGCATGGAATGGCATGGAATGGCATGGAATGGCATGGAATGGCATGGAATGGCATGGAATGGCATGGAATGGCATGGAATGGCATGGAATGGCATGGAATGGCATGGAATGACATGGAATGACATGGAATGGCATGGAATGGCATGGCACCGCATGGCACGGCATGGCACGGCATGGCACGGCATGGCACGGCATGGCACGGCATGGCACGGCATGGCACGGCATGGCACGGCATGGCACGGCATGGCACGGCATGGCACGGCATGGCACGGCATGGCACCGGCATGGCACGGCATGGCACGGCATGGCACGGCATGGCACGGCATGGCACGGCATGGCACCGGCATGGCACGGCATGGCACGGCATGGCACGGCATGGCACCGGCATGGCACGGCATGGCACCGGCATGGCACGGCATGGCACCGGCATGGCACGGCATGGCACCGGCATGGCACGGCATGGCACCGGCATGGCACCGGCATGGCACGGCATGGCACGGCATGGCACGGCATGGCACGGCATGGCACGGCATTGAATGGCATGGAATGGCATGGAATGGCATGGAATGGCATGAAATGGCATGGAATGGCATGGAATGGCATGGAATGGCATGGAATGGCATGGAATGGCATGGAATGGCATGGAATGGCATGGAATGGCATGGAATGGCATGGAATGGCATGGAATGGCATGGAATGGCATGGAATGACATGGAATGGCATGGAATGGCATGGAATGGCATGGAATGACATGGAATGGCATGGAATGACATGGAATGACATGGAATGGCATGGAATGACATGGAATGGCATGGAATGACATGGAATGACATGGAATGGCATGGAATGGCATGGAATGGCATGGCACCGCATGGCACGGCATGGCACGGCATGGCACGGCATGGCACGGCATGGCACGGCATGGCACGGCATGGCACCGGCATGGCACGGCATGGCACCGGCATGGCACGGCATGGCACCGGCATGGCACGGCATGGCACCGGCATGGCACGGCATGGCACGGCATGGCACGGCATTGAATGGCATGGAATGGCATGGAATGGCATGGAATGGCATGGAATGGCATGGAATGGCATGGAATGGCATGGAATGGCATGGCACCGGCATGGCACGGCATGGCACCGGCATGGCACGGCATGGCACCGGCATGGCACCGGCATGGCACCGGCATGGCACCGGCATGGCACCGGCATGGCACGGCATGGCACGGCATGGCACGGCATGGAATGGCATGGAATGGCATGGAATGGCATGGAATGGCATGGAATGGCATGGAATGGCATGGAATGGCATGGAATGGCATGGAATGGCATGGAATGGCATGGAATGACATGGAATGGCATGGAATGGCATGGAATGGCATGGAATGGCACGGCATGGCACGGCATGGCACGGCATGGCACGGCATGGCACGGCATGGCACGGCATGGCACGGCATGGCACGGCATGGCACCGGCATGGCACGGCAGGGCACCGGCATGGCACGGCATGGCACCGGCATGGCACGGCATGGCACCGGCATGGCACGGCATGGCACCGGCATGGCACGGCATGGCACCGGCATGGCACGGCATGGCACCGGCATGGCACGGCATGGCACCGGCATGGCACGGCATGGCACCGGCATGGCACGGCATGGCACCGGCATGGCACGGCATGGCACCGGCATGGCACGGCATGGCACCGGCATGGCACCGGCATGGCACCGGCATGGCACGGCATGGCACCGGCATGGCACGGCATGGCACCGGCATGGCACCGGCATGGCACCGGCATGGCACGGCATGGCACGGCATGGCACGGCATGGAATGGCATGGAATGGCATGGAATGGCATGGAATGGCATGGAATGGCATGGAATGGCATGGAATGGCATGGAATGGCATGGAATGGCATGGAATGACATGGAATGACATGGAATGGCATGGAATGGCATGGCACCGCATGGCACGGCATGGCACGGCATGGCACGGCATGGCACGGCATGGCACGGCATGGCACGGCATGGCACGGCATGGCACGGCATGGCACGGCATGGCACGGCATGGCACGGCATGGCACCGGCATGGCACGGCATGGCACGGCATGGCACGGCATGGCACGGCATGGCACGGCATGGCACGGCATGGCACGGCATGGCACCGGCATGGCACGGCATGGCACGGCATGGCACCGGCATGGCACGACATGGCACCGGCATGGCACGGCATGGCACCGGCATGGCACGGCATGGCACGGCATGGCACGGCATGGCACGGCATGGCACGGCATGGCACGGCATGGCACGGCATTGAATGGCATGGAATGGCATGGAATGGCATGGAATGGCATGAAATGGCATGGAATGGCATGGAATGGCATGGAATGGCATGGAATGGCATGGAATGGCATGGAATGGCATGGAATGGCATGGAATGGCATGGAATGGCATGGAATGGCATGGAATGACATGGAATGTCATGGAATGGCATGGAATGGCATGGAATGGCATGGAATGGCATGGAATGGCATGGAATGGCATGGAATGGCATGGAATGGCATGGAATGGCATGGAATGGCATGGAATGGCATGGAATGGCATGGAATGGCATGGAATGGCATGGAATGGCATGGAATGGCATGGAATGGCATGGAATGGCATGGAATGGCATGGAATGGCATGGAATGGCATGGAATGGCATGGAATGGCATGGAATGGCATGGAATGGCATGGAATGGCATGGAATGGCATGGAATGGCATGGAATGGCATGGAATGGCATGGAATGGCATGGAATGGCATGGAATGGCATGGAATGGCATGGAATGGCATGGAATGGCATGGAATGGCATGGAATGGCATGGAATGGCATGGAATGGCATGGAATGGCATGGAATGGCATGGAATGGCATGGAATGGCATGGAATGGCATGGAATGGCATGGAATGGCATGGAATGGCATGGAATGGCATGGAATGGCATGGAATGGCATGGAATGGCATGGAATGGCATGGAATGGCATGGAATGGCATGGAATGGCATGGAATGGCATGGAATGGCATGGAATGGCATGGAATGGCATGGCACCGGCATGGCACGGCATGGCACCGGCATGGCACGGCATGGCACCGGCATGGCACCGGCATGGCACGGCATGGCACCGGCATGGCACGGCATGGCACCGGCATGGCACGGCATGGCACGGCATGGCACCGGCATGGCACGGCATGGCACGGCATGGCACCGGCATGGCACGGCATGGCACCGGCATGGCACGGCATGGCACCGGCATGGCACGGCATGGCACCGGCATGGCACGGCATGGCACCGGCATGGCACGGCATGGCACCGGCATGGCACGGCATGGCACCGGCATGGCACCGCCATGGCACGGCATGGCACCGGCATGGCACGCCATGGAATGGCATTGAATGGCATGGAATGGCATGGAATGGCATGGAATGGCATGGAATGGCATGGAATGGCATGGAATGGCATGGAATGGCATGGAATGGCATGGAATGGCATGGAATGGCATGGAATGACATGGAATGTCATGGAATGGCATGGAATGGCATGGAATGGCATGGAATGGCATGGAATGGCATGGAATGGCATGGAATGGCATGGAATGGCATGGAATGGCATGGAATGACATGGAATGTCATGGAATGGCATGGAATGGCATGGAATGGCATGGAATGGCATGGAATGGCATGGAATGGCATGGAATGGCATGGAATGGCATGGAATGGCATGGAATGGCATGGAATGGCATGGAATGGCATGGAATGGCATGGAATGGCATGGAATGGCATGGAATGGCATGGAATGGCATGGAATGGCATGGAATGGCATGGAATGGCATGGAATGGCATGGAATGTCATGGAATGGCATGGAATGGCATGGAATGGCATGGAATGGCATGGAATGGCATGGAATGGCATGGAATGGCATGGAATGGCATGGAATGGCATGGAATGGCATGGAATGGCATGGAATGGCATGGAATGGCATGGAATGGCATGGAATGGCATGGAATGGCATGGAATGGCATGGAATGGCATGGAATGGCATGGAATGGCATGGAATGGCATGGAATGGCATGGAATGGCATGGCACGGCATGGCACGGCATGGCACGGCATGGCACGGCATGGCACGGCATGACACCGGCATGGCACGGCATGGCACCGGCATGGCACGGCATGGCACCGGCATGGCACGGCATGGCACGGCATTGAATGGCATGGAATGGCATGGAATGGCATGGAATGGCATGAAATGGCATGGAATGGCATGGAATGGCATGGAATGGCATGGAATGGCATGGAATGGCATGGAATGGCATGGAATGGCATGGAATGGCATGGAATGGCATGGAATGGCATGGAATGACATGGAATGTCATGGAATGGCATGGAATGGCATGGAATGGCATGGAATGGCATGGAATGGCATGGAATGGCATGGAATGGCATGGAATGGCATGGAATGGCATGGAATGGCATGGAATGGCATGGAATGGCATGGAATGGCATGGAATGGCATGGAATGGCATGGAATGGCATGGAATGGCATGGAATGGCATGGAATGGCATGGAATGGCATGGAATGGCATGGAATGGCATGGAATGGCATGGAATGGCATGGAATGGCATGGAATGGCATGGAATGGCATGGAATGGCATGGAATGGCATGGAATGGCATGGAATGGCATGGAATGGCATGGAATGGCATGGAATGGCATGGAATGGCATGGAATGGCATGGAATGGCATGGAATGGCATGGAATGGCATGGAATGGCATGGAATGGCATGGAATGGCATGGAATGGCATGGAATGGCATGGAATGGCATGGAATGGCATGGAATGGCATGGAATGGCATGGAATGGCATGGAATGGCATGGAATGGCATGGAATGGCATGGAATGGCATGGAATGGCATGGAATGGCATGGAATGGCATGGAATGGCATGGAATGGCATGGAATGGCATGGAATGGCATGGAATGGCATGGAATGGCATGGAATGGCATGGAATGGCATGGAATGGCATGGCACCGGCATGGCACGGCATGGCACCGGCATGGCACGGCATGGCACCGGCATGGCACGGCATGGCACCGGCATGGCACCGGCATGGCACGGCATGGCACCGGCATGGCACGGCATGGCACCGGCATGGCACCGGCATGGCACGGCATGGCACCGGCATGGCACGGCATGGCACGGCATGGCACCGGCATGGCACGGCATGGCACGGCATGGCACCGGCATGGCACGGCATGGCACCGGCATGGCACGGCATGGCACCGGCATGGCACGGCATGGCACCGGCATGGCACGGCATGGCACCGGCATGGCACGGCATGGCACCGGCATGGCACGGCATGGCACCGGCATGGCACCGCCATGGCACGGCATGGCACCGGCATGGCACGCCATGGAATGGCATTGAATGGCATGGAATGGCATGGAATGGCATGGAATGGCATGGAATGGCATGGAATGGCATGGAATGGCATGGAATGGCATGGAATGGCATGGAATGGCATGGAATGGCATGGAATGGCATGGAATGGCATGGAATGGCATGGAATGGCATGGAATGGCATGGAATGGCATGGAATGGCATGGCACGGCATGGCACGGCATGGCACGGCATGGCACGGCATGGCACGGCATGACACCGGCATGGCACGGCATGGCACCGGCATGGCACGGCATGGCACCGGCATGGCACGGCATGGCACCGGCATGGCACGGCATGGCACCGGCATGGCACGGCAGGGCACCGGCATGGCACGGCATGGCACCGGCATGGCACGGCATGGCACGGCATGGCACCGGCATGGCACGGCATGGCACCGGCATGGCACGGCATGGCACCGGCATGGCACCGGCATGGCACCGGCATGGCACGGCATGGCACGGCATGGCACGGCATGGAATGGCATGGAATGGCATGGAATGGCATGGAATGGCATGGAATGGCATGGAATGGCATGGAATGGCATGGAATGGCATGGAATGGCATGGAATGGCATGGAATGGCATGGAATGGCATGGAATGGCATGGAATGGCATGGAATGGCATGGAATGGCATGGAATGGCATGGAATGGCATGGAATGGCATGGAATGGCATGGAATGGCATGGAATGGCATGGAATGACATGGAATGGCATGGAATGGCATGGAATGGCATGGAATGACATGGAATGGCATGGAATGACATGGAATGACATGGAATGACATGGAATGGCATGGAATGACATGGAATGGCATGGAATGACATGGAATGACATGGAATGGCATGGAATGGCATGGAATGGCATGGCACCGCATGGCACGGCATGGCACGGCATGGCACGGCATGGCACGGCATGGCACGGCATGGCACGGCATGGCACGGCATGGCACCGGCATGGCACGGCATGGCACCGGCATGGCACGGCATGGCACCGGCATGGCACGGCATGGCACCGGCATGGCACGGCATGGCACGGCATGGCACGGCATTGAAGGGCATGGAATGGCATGGAATGGCATGGAATGGCATGGAATGGCATGGAATGGCATGGAATGGCATGGCACCGGCATGGCACGGCATGGCACCGGCATGGCACGGCATGGCACCGGCATGGCACCGGCATGGCACCGGCATGGCACCGGCATGGCACCGGCATGGCACGGCATGGCACGGCATGGCACGGCATGGAATGGCATGGAATGGCATGGAATGGCATGGAATGGCATGGAATGGCATGGAATGGCATGGAATGGCATGGAATGGCATGGAATGGCATGGAATGGCATGGAATGGCATGGAATGGCATGGAATGGCATGGAATGGCATGGAATGGCATGGAATGGCATGGAATGACATGGAATGGCATGGCACCGCATGGCACGGCATGGCACGGCATGGCACGGCATGGCACGGCATGGCACGGCATGGCACGGCATGGCACGGCATGGCACGGCATGGCACGGCATGGCACGGCATGGCACGGCATGGCACGGCATGGCACGGCATGGCACGGCATGGCACGGCATGGCACGGCATGGCACCGGCATGGCACGGCAGGGCACCGGCATGGCACGGCATGGCACCGGCATGGCACGGCATGGCACCGGCATGGCACGGCATGGCACCGGCATGGCACGGCATGGCACCGGCATGGCACGGCATGGCACCGGCATGGCACGGCATGGCACCGGCATGGCACGGCATGGCACCGGCATGGCACGGCATGGCACCGGCATGGCACCGGCATGGCACCGGCATGGCACGGCATGGCACCGGCATGGCACGGCATGGCACCGGCATGGCACGGCATGGCACCGGCATGGCACCGGCATGGCACGGCATGGCACCGGCATGGCACGGCATGGCACCGGCATGGCACCGGCATGGCACCGGCATGGCACGGCATGGCACGGCATGGCACGGCATGGAATGGCATGGAATGGCATGGAATGGCATGGAATGGCATGGAATGGCATGGAATGGCATGGAATGGCATGGAATGGCATGGAATGGCATGGAATGGCATGGAATGACATGGAATGACATGGAATGGCATGGAATGGCATGGCACCGCATGGCACGGCATGGCACGGCATGGCACGGCATGGCACGGCATGGCACGGCATGGCACGGCATGGCACGGCATGGCACGGCATGGCACGGCATGGCACGGCATGGCACGGCATGGCACGGCATGGCACGGCATGGCACGGCATGGCACGGCATGGCACGGCATGGCACCGGCATGGCACGGCATGGCACGGCATGGCACGGCATGGCACGGCATGGCACGGCATGGCACGGCATGGCACGGCATGGCACGGCATGGCACCGGCATGGCACGGCATGGCACGGCATGGCACCGGCATGGCACGACATGGCACCGGCATGGCACGGCATGGCACCGGCATGGCACGGCATGGCACCGGCATGGCACCGGCATGGCACCGGCATGGCACGGCATGGCACCGGCATGGCACGGCATGGCACCGGCATGGCACGGCATGGCACCGGCATGGCACGGCATGGCACCGGCATGGCACGGCATGGCACCGGCATGGCACGGCATGGCACCGGCATGGCACGGCATGGCACCGGCATGGCACCGGCATGGCACGGCATGGCACCGGCATGGCACGGCATGGCACCGGCATGGCACGGCATGGCACCGGCATGGCACGGCATGGCACCGGCATGGCACGGCATGGCACCGGCATGGCACGGCATGGCACCGGCATGGCACCGGCATGGCACCGGCATGGCACGGCATGGCACGGCATGGCACGGCATGGCACGGCATGGCACGGCATGGCTCGGCATGGCACGGCATTGAATGGCATGGAATGGCATGGAATGGCATGGAATGGCATGAAATGGCATGGAATGGCATGGAATGGCATGGAATGGCATGGAATGGCATGGAATGGCATGGAATGGCATGGAATGGCATGGAATGGCATGGAATGGCATGGAATGGCATGGAATGACATGGAATGTCATGGAATGGCATGGAATGGCATGGAATGGCATGGAATGGCATGGAATGGCATGGAATGGCATGGAATGGCATGGAATGGCATGGAATGGCATGGAATGGCATGGAATGGCATGGAATGGCATGGAATGGCATGGAATGGCATGGAATGGCATGGAATGGCATGGAATGGCATGGAATGGCATGGCACCGGCATGGCACGGCATGGCACCGGCATGGCACGGCATGGCACCGGCATGGCACGGCATGGCACCGGCATGGCACGGCATGGCACCGGCATGGCACCGGCATGGCACGGCATGGCACCGGCATGGCACGGCATGGCACGGCATGGCACCGGCATGGCACGACATGGCACCGGCATGGCACGGCATGGCACCGGCATGGCACGGCATGGCACCGGCATGGCACGGCATGGCACGGCATGGCACCGGCATGGCACGGCATGGCACCGGCATGGCACGGCATGGCACCGGCATGGCACGGCATGGCACCGGCATGGCACGGCATGGCACGGCATGGCACGGCATTGAATGGCATGGAATGGCATGGAATGGCATGGAATGGCATGGAATGGCATGGAATGGCATGGCACCGGCATGGCACGGCATGGCACCGGCATGGCACGGCATGGCACCGGCATGGCACCGGCATGGCACCGGCATGGCACCGGCATGGCACCGGCATGGCACGGCATGGCACGGCATGGCACGGCATGGAATGGCATGGAATGGCATGGAATGGCATGGAATGGCATGGAATGGCATGGAATGGCATGGAATGGCATGGAATGGCATGGAATGGCATGGAATGGCATGGAATGGCATGGAATGGCATGGAATGGCATGGAATGGCATGGAATGGCATGGAATGGCATGGAATGGCATGGAATGGCATGGAATGACATGGAATGGCATGGCACCGCATGGCACGGCATGGCACGGCATGGCACGGCATGGCACGGCATGGCACGGCATGGCACGGCATGGCACGGCATGGCACGGCATGGCACGGCATGGCACGGCATGGCACGGCATGGCACGGCATGGCACGGCATGGCACGGCATGGCACGGCATGGCACGGCATGGCACCGGCATGGCACGGCAGGGCACCGGCATGGCACGGCATGGCACCGGCATGGCACGGCATGGCACCGGCATGGCACGGCATGGCACCGGCATGGCACGGCATGGCACCGGCATGGCACGGCATGGCACCGGCATGGCACGGCATGGCACCGGCATGGCACGGCATGGCACCGGCATGGCACGGCATGGCACCGGCATGGCACCGGCATGGCACCGGCATGGCACGGCATGGCACCGGCATGGCACGGCATGGCACCGGCATGGCACGGCATGGCACCGGCATGGCACGGCATGGCACCGGCATGGCACGGCATGGCACCGGCATGGCACGGCATGGCACCGGCATGGCACCGGCATGGCACCGGCATGGCACGGCATGGCACGGCATGGCACGGCATGGAATGGCATGGAATGGCATGGAATGGCATGGAATGGCATGGAATGGCATGGAATGGCATGGAATGGCATGGAATGGCATGGAATGACATGGAATGACATGGAATGGCATGGAATGGCATGGCACCGCATGGCACGGCATGGCACGGCATGGCACGGCATGGCACGGCATGGCACGGCATGGCACGGCATGGCACGGCATGGCACGGCATGGCACGGCATGGCACGGCATGGCACGGCATGGCACGGCATGGCACCGGCATGGCACGGCATGGCACGGCATGGCACGGCATGGCACGGCATGGCACGGCATGGCACGGCATGGCACGGCATGGCACCGGCATGGCACGGCATGGCACGGCATGGCACCGGCATGGCACGACATGGCACCGGCATGGCACGGCATGGCACCGGCATGGCACGGCATGGCACCGGCATGGCACCGGCATGGCACCGGCATGGCACGGCATGGCACCGGCATGGCACGGCATGGCACCGGCATGGCACGGCATGGCACCGGCATGGCACGGCATGGCACCGGCATGGCACGGCATGGCACCGGCATGGCACCGGCATGGCACGGCATGGCACCGGCATGGCACGGCATGGCACCGGCATGGCACGGCATGGCACCGGCATGGCACGGCATGGCACCGGCATGGCACGGCATGGCACCGGCATGGCACGGCATGGCACCGGCATGGCACCGGCATGGCACCGGCATGGCACGGCATGGCACGGCATGGCACGGCATGGCACGGCATGGCACGGCATGGCACGGCATGGCACGGCATTGAATGGCATGGAATGGCATGGAATGGCATGGAATGGCATGAAATGGCATGGAATGGCATGGAATGGCATGGAATGGCATGGAATGGCATGGAATGGCATGGAATGGCATGGAATGACATGGAATGACATGGAATGGCATGGAATGGCATGGCACCGCATGGCACGGCATGGCACGGCATGGCACGGCATGGCACGGCATGGCACGGCATGGCACGGCATGGCACGGCATGGCACGGCATAGCACGGCATGGCACGGCATGGCACGGCATGGCACGGCATGGCACGGCATGGCACCGGCATGGCACGGCATGGCACGGCATGGCACGGCATGGCACGGCATGGCACGGCATGGCACGGCATGGCACGGCATGGCACCGGCATGGCACGGCATGGCACGGCATGGCACCGGCATGGCACGACATGGCACCGGCATGGCACGGCATGGCACCGGCATGGCACGGCATGGCACCGGCATGGCACCGGCATGGCACCGGCATGGCACGGCATGGCACCGGCATGGCACGGCATGGCACCGGCATGGCACGGCATGGCACCGGCATGGCACGGCATGGCACCGGCATGGCACGGCATGGCACCGGCATGGCACGGCATGGCACCGGCATGGCACCGGCATGGCACGGCATGGCACCGGCATGGCACGGCATGGCACCGGCATGGCACGGCATGGCACCGGCATGGCACGGCATGGCACCGGCATGGCACGGCATGGCACCGGCATGGCACGGCATGGCACCGGCATGGCACCGGCATGGCACCGGCATGGCACGGCATGGCACGGCATGGCACGGCATGGCACGGCATGGCACGGCATGGCACGGCATGGCACGGCATTGAATGGCATGGAATGGCATGGAATGGCATGGAATGGCATGAAATGGCATGGAATGGCATGGAATGGCATGGAATGGCATGGAATGGCATGGAATGGCATGGAATGGCATGGAATGGCATGGAATGGCATGGAATGGCATGGAATGACATGGAATGTCATGGAATGGCATGGAATGGCATGGAATGACATGGAATGTCATGGAATGGCATGGAATGGCATGGAATGGCATGGAATGGCATGGAATGGCATGGAATGGCATGGAATGGCATGGAATGGCATGGAATGGCATGGAATGGCATGGAATGGCATGGAATGGCATGGAATGGCATGGAATGGCATGGAATGGCATGGAATGGCATGGAATGGCATGGAATGGCATGGAATGGCATGGAATGGCATGGAATGGCATGGAATGGCATGGAATGGCATGGAATGGCATGGAATGGCATGGAATGGCATGGAATGGCATGGAATGGCATGGAATGGCATGGAATGGCATGGAATGGCATGGAATGGCATGGAATGGCATGGAATGGCATGGAATGGCATGGAATGGCATGGAATGGCATGGAATGGCATGGCACCGGCATGGCACGGCATGGCACCGGCATGGCACGGCATGGCACCGGCATGGCACGGCATGGCACCGGCATGGCACCGGCATGGCACGGCATGGCACCGGCATGGCACGGCATGGCACGGCATGGCACCGGCATGGCACGGCATGGCACGGCATGGCACCGGCATGGCACGGCATGGCACCGGCATGGCACGGCATGGCACCGGCATGGCACGGCATGGCACCGGCATGGCACGGCATGGCACCGGCATGGCACGGCATGGCACCGGCATGGCACGGCATGGCACCGGCATGGCACGGCATGGCACCGGCATGGCACCGCCATGGCACGGCATGGCACCGGCATGGCACGCCATGGAATGGCATTGAATGGCATGGAATGGCATGGAATGGCATGGAATGGCATGGAATGGCATGGAATGGCATGGAATGGCATGGAATGGCATGGAATGGCATGGAATGGCATGGAATGACATGGAATGTCATGGAATGGCATGGAATGGCATGGAATGGCATGGAATGGCATGGAATGGCATGGAATGGCATGGAATGGCATGGAATGGCATGGAATGGCATGGAATGACATGGAATGTCATGGAATGGCATGGAATGGCATGGAATGGCATGGAATGGCATGGAATGGCATGGAATGGCATGGAATGGCATGGAATGGCATGGAATGGCATGGAATGGCATGGAATGGCATGGAATGGCATGGAATGGCATGGAATGGCATGGAATGGCATGGAATGGCATGGAATGGCATGGAATGGCATGGAATGGCATGGAATGGCATGGAATGGCATGGAATGGCATGGAATGGCATGGAATGGCATGGAATGGCATGGAATGGCATGGAATGGCATGGAATGGCATGGAATGGCATGGAATGGCATGGAATGGCATGGAATGTCATGGAATGGCATGGAATGGCATGGAATGGCATGGAATGGCATGGAATGGCATGGAATGGCATGGAATGGCATGGAATGGCATGGAATGGCATGGAATGGCATGGAATGGCATGGAATGGCATGGAATGGCATGGAATGGCATGGAATGGCATGGAATGGCATGGAATGGCATGGAATGGCATGGAATGGCATGGAATGGCATGGCACGGCATGGCACGGCATGGCACGGC
Organism: Cryptus armator; assembly: GCA_963971235.1. Taxonomy (NCBI): domain Eukaryota; kingdom Metazoa; phylum Arthropoda; class Insecta; order Hymenoptera; family Ichneumonidae; genus Cryptus; species Cryptus armator. Next base: position 21,936 of record CAXARG010000199.1, on the reverse strand, counting down.
ATGGCACGGCATGACACCGGCATGGCACGGCATGGCACCGGCATGGCACGGCATGGCACCGGCATGGCACGGCATGGCACCGGCATGGCACGGCATGGCACCGGCATGGCACGGCATGGCACCGGCATGGCACGGCAGGGCACCGGCATGGCACGGCATGGCACCGGCATGGCACGGCATGGCACCGGCATGGCACGGCATGGCACCGGCATGGCACGGCATGGCACCGGCATGGCACGGCATGGCACCGGCATGGCACGGCATGGCACCGGCATGGCACCGGCATGGCACGGCATGGCACCGGCATGGCACCGGCATGGCACCGGCATGGCACGGCATGGCACCGGCATGGCACGGCATGGCACCGGCATGGCACGGCATGGCACCGGCATGGCACCGGCATGGCACCGGCATGGCACGGCATGGCACGGCATGGCACGGCATGGAATGGCATGGAATGGCATGGAATGGCATGGAATGGCATGGAATGGCATGGAATGGCATGGAATGGCATGGAATGGCATGGAATGACATGGAATGACATGGAATGGCATGGAATGGCATGGCACCGCATGGCACGGCATGGCACGGCATGGCACGGCATGGCACGGCATGGCACGGCATGGCACGGCATGGCACGGCATGGCACCGGCATGGCACGGCATGGCACGGCATGGCACGGCATGGCACGGCATGGCACGGCATGGCACGGCATGGCACCGGCATGGCACGGCATGGCACGGCATGGCACCGGCATGGCACGACATGGCACCGGCATGGCACGGCATGGCACCGGCATGGCACGGCATGGCACCGGCATGGCACGGCATGGCACCGGCATGGCACGGCATGGCACCGGCATGGCACGGCATGGCACCGGCATGGCACGGCATGGCACCGGCATGGCACGGCATGGCACCGGCATGGCACGGCATGGCACCGGCATGGCACGGCATGGCACCGGCATGGCACGGCATGGCACCGGCATGGCACCGGCATGGCACGGCATGGCACCGGCATGGCACGGCATGGCACCGGCATGGCACGGCATGGCACCGGCATGGCACGGCATGGCACCGGCATGGCACGGCATGGCACCGGCATGGCACGGCATGGCACCGGCATGGCACCGGCATGGCACGGCATGGCACGGCATGGCACGGCATGGCACGGCATGGCACGGCATTGAATGGCATGGAATGGCATGGAATGGCATGGAATGGCATGAAATGGCATGGAATGGCATGGAATGGCATGGAATGGCATGGAATGGCATGGAATGGCATGGAATGGCATGGAATGGCATGGAATGGCATGGAATGGCATGGAATGGCATGGAATGGCATGGAATGGCATGGAATGACATGGAATGGCATGGAATGGCATGGAATGGCATGGAATGGCATGGAATGACATGGAATGGCATGGAATGACATGGAATGACATGGAATGGCATGGAATGACATGGAATGGCATGGAATGACATGGAATGACATGGAATGGCATGGAATGGCATGGAATGGCATGGCACCGCATGGCACGGCATGGCACGGCATGGCACGGCATGGCACGGCATGGCACGGCATGGCACGGCATGGCACGGCATGGCACCGGCATGGCACGGCATGGCACCGGCATGGCACGGCATGGCACCGGCATGGCACGGCATGGCACGGCATGGCACGGCATTGAATGGCATGGAATGGCATGGAATGGCATGGAATGGCATGGAATGGCATGGAATGGCATGGCACCGGCATGGCACGGCATGGCACCGGCATGGCACGGCATGGCACCGGCATGGCACCGGCATGGCACGGCATGGCACCGGCATGGCACCGGCATGGCACCGGCATGGCACGGCATGGCACCGGCATGGCACGGCATGGCACCGGCATGGCACGGCATGGCACCGGCATGGCACCGGCATGGCACCGGCATGGCACGGCATGGCACGGCATGGCACGGCATGGAATGGCATGGAATGGCATGGAATGGCATGGAATGGCATGGAATGGCATGGAATGGCATGGAATGGCATGGAATGACATGGAATGACATGGAATGGCATGGAATGGCATGGCACCGCATGGCACGGCATGGCACGGCATGGCACGGCATGGCACGGCATGGCACGGCATGGCACGGCATGGCACGGCATGGCACGGCATGGCACGGCATGGCACGGCATGGCACCGGCATGGCACGGCATGGCACGGCATGGCACGGCATGGCACGGCATGGCACGGCATGGCACGGCATGGCACGGCATGGCACGGCATGGCACCGGCATGGCACGGCATGGCACGGCATGGCACCGGCATGGCACGACATGGCACCGGCATGGCACGGCATGGCACCGGCATGGCACGGCATGGCACCGGCATGGCACGGCATGGCACCGGCATGGCACGGCATGGCACCGGCATGGCACGGCATGGCACCGGCATGGCACGGCATGGCACCGGCATGGCACGGCATGGCACCGGCATGGCACGGCATGGCACCGGCATGGCACGGCATGGCACCGGCATGGCACCGGCATGGCACGGCATGGCACCGGCATGGCACGGCATGGCACCGGCATGGCACGGCATGGCACCGGCATGGCACGGCATGGCACCGGCATGGCACGGCATGGCACCGGCATGGCACCGGCATGGCACGGCATGGCACGGCATGGCACGGCATGGCACGGCATGGCACGGCATGGCACGGCATGGCACGGCATTGAACGGCATGGAATGGCATGGAATGGCATGGAATGGCATGAAATGGCATGGAATGGCATGGAATGGCATGGAGTGGCATGGAATGGCATGGAATGGCATGGAATGGCATGGAATGGCATGGAATGGCATGGAATGACATGGAATGGCATGGAATGACATGGAATGACATGGAATGGCATGGAATGGCATGGAATGGCATGGAATGGCATGGAATGGCATGGAATGACATGGAATGACATGGAATGGCATGGAATGACATGGAATGGCATGGAATGACATGGAATGACATGGAATGGCATGGCACCGCATGGCACGGCATGGCACGGCATGGCACGGCATGGCACGGCATGGCACGGCATGGCACGGCATGGCACGGCATGGCACGGCATGGCACCGGCATGGCACGGCATGGCACCGGCATGGCACGGCATGGCACCGGCATGGCACGGCATGGCACGGCATGGCACGGCATGGCACGGCATTGAATGGCATGGAATGGCATGGAATGGCATGGAATGGCATGGAATGGCATGGAATGGCATGGCACCGGCATGGCACGGCATGGCACCGGCATGGCACGGCATGGCACCGGCATGGCACCGGCATGGCACCGGCATGGCACCGGCATGGCACCGGCATGGCACGGCATGGCACGGCATGGCACGGCATGGAATGGCATGGAATGGCATGGAATGGCATGGAATGGCATGGAATGGCATGGAATGGCATGGAATGGCATGGAATGGCATGGAATGGCATGGAATGGCATGGAATGGCATGGAATGGCATGGAATGGCATGGAATGGCATGGAATGGCATGGAATGGCATGGAATGGCATGGAATGGCATGGAATGGCATGGAATGGCATGGAATGGCATGGAATGACATGGAATGTCATGGAATGGCATGGAATGGCATGGAATGGCATGGAATGGCATGGAATGGCATGGAATGGCATGGAATGGCATGGAATGACATGGAATGTCATGGAATGGCATGGAATGGCATGGAATGGCATGGAATGGCATGGAATGGCATGGAATGGCATGGAATGGCATGGAATGGCATGGAATGGCATGGAATGGCATGGAATGGCATGGAATGGCATGGAATGGCATGGAATGGCATGGAATGGCATGGAATGGCATGGAATGGCATGGAATGGCATGGAATGGCATGGAATGGCATGGAATGGCATGGAATGGCATGGAATGGCATGGAATGGCATGGAATGGCATGGAATGGCATGGAATGGCATGGAATGGCATGGAATGGCATGGAATGGCATGGAATGGCATGGAATGGCATGGAATGGCATGGAATGGCATGGAATGGCATGGAATGGCATGGAATGGCATGGAATGGCATGGAATGGCATGGAATGGCATGGAATGGCATGGAATGGCATGGAATGGCATGGAATGGCATGGCACGGCATGGCACGGCATGGCACGGCATGGCACGGCATGGCACGGCATGACACCGGCATGGCACGGCATGGCACCGGCATGGCACGGCATGGCACCGGCATAGCACGGCATGGCACCGGCATGGCACGGCATGGCACCGGCATGGCACGGCATGGCACCGGCATGGCACGGCAGGGCACCGGCATGGCACGGCATGGCACCGGCATGGCACGGCATGGCACGGCATGGCACCGGCATGGCACGGCATGGCACCGGCATGGCACGGCATGGCACCTGCATGGCACCGGCATGGCACCGGCATGGCACGGCATGGCACCGGCATGGCACCGGCATGGCACGGCATGGCACCGGCATGGCACGGCATGGCACCGGCATGGCACGGCATGGCACCGGCATGGCACGGCATGGCACCGGCATGGCACGGCATGGCACCGGCATGGCACGGCATGGCACCGGCATGGCACCGGCATGGCACGGCATGGCACGGCATGGCACGGCATGGCACGGCATGGCACGGCATTGAATGGCATGGAATGGCATGGAATGGCATGGAATGGCATGAAATGGCATGGAATGGCATGGAATGGCATGGAATGGCATGGAATGGCATGGAATGGCATGGAATGGCATGGAATGGCATGGAATGGCATGGAATGGCATGGAATGGCATGGAATGGCATGGAATGACATGGAATGGCATGGAATGGCATGGAATGGCATGGAATGGCATGGAATGACATGGAATGGCATGGAATGACATGGAATGACATGGAATGGCATGGAATGACATGGAATGGCATGGAATGACATGGAATGACATGGAATGGCATGGAATGGCATGGAATGGCATGGCACCGCATGGCACGGCATGGCACGGCATGGCACGGCATGGCACGGCATGGCACGGCATGGCACGGCATGGCACGGCATGGCACCGGCATGGCACGGCATGGCACCGGCATGGCACGGCATGGCACCGGCATGGCACGGCATGGCACGGCATGGCACGGCATTGAATGGCATGGAATGGCATGGAATGGCATGGAATGGCATGGAATGGCATGGAATGGCATGGCACCGGCATGGCACGGCATGGCACCGGCATGGCACGGCATGGCACCGGCATGGCACCGGCATGGCACGGCATGGCACCGGCATGGCACCGGCATGGCACCGGCATGGCACGGCATGGCACCGGCATGGCACGGCATGGCACCGGCATGGCACGGCATGGCACCGGCATGGCACCGGCATGGCACCGGCATGGCACGGCATGGCACGGCATGGCACGGCATGGAATGGCATGGAATGGCATGGAATGGCATGGAATGGCATGGAATGGCATGGAATGGCATGGAATGGCATGGAATGACATGGAATGACATGGAATGGCATGGAATGGCATGGCACCGCATGGCACGGCATGGCACGGCATGGCACGGCATGGCACGGCATGGCACGGCATGGCACGGCATGGCACGGCATGGCACGGCATGGCACGGCATGGCACGGCATGGCACGGCATGGCACCGGCATGGCACGGCATGGCACGGCATGGCACGGCATGGCACGGCATGGCACGGCATGGCACGGCATGGCACGGCATGGCACCGGCATGGCACGGCATGGCACGGCATGGCACCGGCATGGCACGACATGGCACCGGCATGGCACGGCATGGCACCGGCATGGCACGGCATGGCACCGGCATGGCACGGCATGGCACCGGCATGGCACGGCATGGCACCGGCATGGCACGGCATGGCACCGGCATGGCACGGCATGGCACCGGCATGGCACGGCATGGCACCGGCATGGCACGGCATGGCACCGGCATGGCACGGCATGGCACCGGCATGGCACGGCATGGCACCGGCATGGCACGGCATGGCACCGGCATGGCACCGGCATGGCACGGCATGGCACCGGCATGGCACGGCATGGCACCGGCATGGCACGGCATGGCACCGGCATGGCACGGCATGGCACCGGCATGGCACGGCATGGCACCGGCATGGCACGGCATGGCACCGGCATGGCACCGGCATGGCACGGCATGGCACGGCATGGCACGGCATGGCACGGCATGGCACGGCATGGCACGGCATGGCACGGCATTGAACGGCATGGAATGGCATGGAATGGCATGGAATGGCATGAAATGGCATGGAATGGCATGGAATGGCATGGAGTGGCATGGAATGGCATGGAATGGCATGGAATGGCATGGAATGGCATGGAATGGCATGGAATGACATGGAATGGCATGGAATGACATGGAATGACATGGAATGGCATGGAATGGCATGGAATGGCATGGAATGGCATGGAATGGCATGGAATGACATGGAATGACATGGAATGGCATGGAATGACATGGAATGGCATGGAATGACATGGAATGACATGGAATGGCATGGCACCGCATGGCACGGCATGGCACGGCATGGCACGGCATGGCACGGCATGGCACGGCATGGCACGGCATGGCACGGCATGGCACGGCATGGCACCGGCATGGCACGGCATGGCACCGGCATGGCACGGCATGGCACCGGCATGGCACGGCATGGCACGGCATGGCACGGCATGGCACGGCATTGAATGGCATGGAATGGCATGGAATGGCATGGAATGGCATGGAATGGCATGGAATGGCATGGCACCGGCATGGCACGGCATGGCACCGGCATGGCACGGCATGGCACCGGCATGGCACCGGCATGGCACCGGCATGGCACCGGCATGGCACCGGCATGGCACGGCATGGCACGGCATGGCACGGCATGGAATGGCATGGAATGGCATGGAATGGCATGGAATGGCATGGAATGGCATGGAATGGCATGGAATGGCATGGAATGGCATGGAATGGCATGGAATGGCATGGAATGGCATGGAATGGCATGGAATGGCATGGAATGGCATGGAATGGCATGGAATGGCATGGAATGGCATGGAATGGCATGGAATGGCATGGAATGACATGGAATGTCATGGAATGGCATGGAATGGCATGGAATGGCATGGAATGGCATGGAATGGCATGGAATGGCATGGAATGGCATGGAATGGCATGGAATGACATGGAATGTCATGGAATGGCATGGAATGGCATGGAATGGCATGGAATGGCATGGAATGGCATGGAATGGCATGGAATGGCATGGAATGGCATGGAATGGCATGGAATGGCATGGAATGGCATGGAATGGCATGGAATGGCATGGAATGGCATGGAATGGCATGGAATGGCATGGAATGGCATGGAATGGCATGGAATGGCATGGAATGGCATGGAATGGCATGGAATGGCATGGAATGGCATGGAATGGCATGGAATGGCATGGAATGGCATGGAATGGCATGGAATGGCATGGAATGGCATGGAATGGCATGGAATGGCATGGAATGGCATGGAATGGCATGGAATGGCATGGAATGGCATGGAATGGCATGGAATGGCATGGAATGGCATGGAATGGCATGGAATGGCATGGAATGGCATGGAATGGCATGGAATGGCATGGAATGGCATGGAATGGCATGGAATGGCATGGCACGGCATGGCACGGCATGGCACGGCATGGCACGGCATGACACCGGCATGGCACGGCATGGCACCGGCATGGCACGGCATGGCACCGGCATAGCACGGCATGGCACCGGCATGGCACGGCATGGCACCGGCATGGCACGGCATGGCACCGGCATGGCACGGCAGGGCACCGGCATGGCACGGCATGGCACCGGCATGGCACGGCATGGCACGGCATGGCACCGGCATGGCACGGCATGGCACCGGCATGGCACGGCATGGCACCTGCATGGCACCGGCATGGCACCGGCATGGCACGGCATGGCACGGCATGGCACGGCATGGAATGGCATGGAATGGCATGGAATGGCATGGAATGGCATGGAATGGCATGGAATGGCATGGAATGGCATGGAATGGCATGGAATGGCATGGAATGGCATGGCACCGGCATGGCACGGCATGGCACCGGCATGGCACGGCATGGCACCGGCATGGCACCGGCATGGCACCGGCATGGCACCGGCATGGCACCGGCATGGCACCGGCATGGCACGGCATGGCACGGCATGGCACGGCATGGAATGGCATGGAATGGCATGGAATGGCATGGAATGGCATGGAATGGCATGGAATGGCATGGAATGGCATGGAATGGCATGGAATGGCATGGAATGGCATGGAATGGCATGGAATGGCATGGAATGGCATGGAATGGCATGGAATGGCATGGAATGGCATGGAATGGCATGGAATGGCATGGAATGGCATGGAATGGCATGGAATGGCATGGAATGGCATGGAATGGCATGGAATGGCATGGCACCGGCATGGCACGGCATGGCACGGCATGGCACGGCATGGAATGGCATGGAATGGCATGGAATGGCATGGAATGGCATGGAATGGCATGGAATGGCATGGAATGGCATGGAATGGCATGGAATGGCATGGAATGGCATGGAATGGCATGGAATGGCATGGAATGGCATGGAATGGCATGGAATGGCATGGAATGGCATGGAATGGCATGGAATGGCATGGAATGGCATGGAATGTCATGGAATGGCATGGAATGGCATGGAATGGCATGGAATGGCATGGAATGGCATGGAATGGCATGGAATGGCATGGAATGGCATGGAATGACATGGAATGTCATGGAATGGCATGGAATGGCATGGAATGGCATGGAATGGCATGGAATGGCATGGAATGGCATGGAATGGCATGGAATGGCATGGAATGGCATGGAATGGCATGGAATGGCATGGAATGGCATGGAATGGCATGGAATGGCATGGAATGGCATGGAATGGCATGGAATGGCATGGAATGGCATGGAATGGCATGGAATGGCATGGAATGGCATGGAATGGCATGGAATGGCATGGAATGGCATGGAATGGCATGGAATGGCATGGAATGGCATGGAATGGCATGGAATGGCATGGAATGGCATGGAATGGCATGGAATGGCATGGAATGGCATGGAATGGCATGGAATGGCATGGAATGGCATGGAATGGCATGGAATGGCATGGAATGGCATGGAATGGCATGGAATGGCATGGAATGGCATGGAATGGCATGGAATGGCATGGAATGGCATGGAATGGCATGGAATGGCATGGCACGGCATGGCACGGCATGGCACGGCATGGCACGGCATGGCACGGCATGACACCGGCATGGCACGGCATGGCACCGGCATGGCACGGCATGGCACCGGCATAGCACGGCATGGCACCGGCATGGCACGGCATGGCACCGGCATGGCACGGCATGGCACCGGCATGGCACGGCAGGGCACCGGCATGGCACGGCATGGCACCGGCATGGCACGGCATGGCACGGCATGGCACCGGCATGGCACGGCATGGCACCGGCATGGCACGGCATGGCACCTGCATGGCACCGGCATGGCACCGGCATGGCACGGCATGGCACGGCATGGCACGGCATGGAATGGCATGGAATGGCATGGAATGGCATGGAATGGCATGGAATGGCATGGAATGGCATGGAATGGCATGGAATGGCATGGAATGGCATGGAATGGCATGGCACCGGCATGGCACGGCATGGCACCGGCATGGCACGGCATGGCACCGGCATGGCACCGGCATGGCACCGGCATGGCACCGGCATGGCACCGGCATGGCACCGGCATGGCACGGCATGGCACGGCATGGCACGGCATGGAATGGCATGGAATGGCATGGAATGGCATGGAATGGCATGGAATGGCATGGAATGGCATGGAATGGCATGGAATGGCATGGAATGGCATGGAATGGCATGGAATGGCATGGAATGGCATGGAATGACATGGAATGGCATGGCACCGCATGGCACGGCATGGCACGGCATGGCACGGCATGGCACGGCATGGCACGGCATGGCACGGCATGGCACGGCATGGCACGGCATGGCACGGCATGGCACGGCATGGCACGGCATGGCACGGCATGGCACGGCATGGCACGGCATGGCACGGCATGGCACGGCATGGCACGGCATGGCACGGCATGGCACGGCATGGCACGGCATGGCACGGCATGGCACCGGCATGGCACGGCAGGGCACCGGCATGGCACGGCATGGCACCGGCATGGCACGGCATGGCACCGGCATGGCACGGCATGGCACCGGCATGGCACGGCATGGCACCGGCATGGCACGGCATGGCACCGGCATGGCACGGCATGGCACCGGCATGGCACGGCATGGCACCGGCATGGCACGGCATGGCACCGGCATGGCACCGGCATGGCACCGGCATGGCACGGCATGGCACCGGCATGGCACGGCATGGCACCGGCATGGCACGGCATGGCACCGGCATGGCACGGCATGGCACCGGCATGGCACCGGCATGGCACCGGCATGGCACGGCATGGCACGGCATGGCACGGCATGGAATGGCATGGAATGGCATGGAATGGCATGGAATGGCATGGAATGGCATGGAATGGCATGGAATGGCATGGAATGGCATGGAATGGCATGGAATGACATGGAATGACATGGAATGGCATGGAATGGCATGGCACCGCATGGCACGGCATGGCACGGCATGGCACGGCATGGCACGGCATGGCACGGCATGGCACGGCATGGCACGGCATGGCACGGCATGGCACGGCATGGCACGGCATGGCACGGCATGGCACGGCATGGCACGGCATGGCACCGGCATGGCACGGCATGGCACCGGCATGGCACGGCATGGCACCGGCATGGCACGGCATGGCACCGGCATGGCACGGCATGGCACCGGCATGGCACGGCATGGCACGGCATGGCACGGCATTGAATGGCATGGAATGGCATGGAATGGCATGGAATGGCATGGAATGGCATGAAATGGCATGGAATGGCATGGAATGGCATGGAATGGCATGGAATGGCATGGAATGGCATGGAATGGCATGGAATGGCATGGAATGACATGGAATGTCATGGAATGGCATGGAATGGCATGGAATGGCATGGAATGGCATGGAATGGCATGGAATGGCATGGAATGGCATGGAATGGCATGGAATGGCATGGAATGGCATGGAATGGCATGGAATGGCATGGAATGGCATGGAATGGCATGGAATGGCATGGAATGGCATGGAATGGCATGGAATGGCATGGAATGGCATGGAATGGCATGGAATGGCATGGAATGGCATGGAATGGCATGGAATGGCATGGAATGGCATGGAATGGCATGGAATGGCATGGAATGGCATGGAATGGCATGGAATGGCATGGAATGGCATGGAATGGCATGGAATGGCATGGAATGGCATGGAATGGCATGGAATGGCATGGAATGGCATGGAATGGCATGGAATGGCATGGAATGGCATGGAATGGCATGGAATGGCATGGAATGGCATGGAATGGCATGGCACCGGCATGGCACGGCATGGCACCGGCATGGCACGGCATGGCACCGGCATGGCACGGCATGGCACCGGCATGGCACGGCATGGCACCGGCATGGCACCGGCATGGCACGGCATGGCACCGGCATGGCACGGCATGGCACGGCATGGCACCGGCATGGCACGGCATGGCACGGCATGGCACCGGCATGGCACGGCATGGCACCGGCATGGCACGGCATGGCACCGGCATGGCACGGCATGGCACCGGCATGGCACGGCATGGCACCGGCATGGCACGGCATGGCACCGGCATGGCACCGCCATGGCACGGCATGGCACCGGCATGGCACGCCATGGAATGGCATTGAATGGCATGGAATGGCATGGAATGGCATGGAATGGCATGGAATGGCATGGAATGGCATGGAATGGCATGGAATGGCATGGAATGGCATGGAATGGCATGGAATGGCATGGAATGGCATGGAATGGCATGGAATGGCATGGCACGGCATGGCACGGCATGGCACGGCATGGCACGGCATGGCACGGCATGACACCGGCATGGCACGGCATGGCACCGGCATGGCACGGCATGGCACCGGCATGGCACGGCATGGCACCGGCATGGCACGGCATGGCACCGGCATGGCACGGCAGGGCACCGGCATGGCACGGCATGGCACCGGCATGGCACGGCATGGCACGGCATGGCACCGGCATGGCACGGCATGGCACCGGCATGGCACGGCATGGCACCGGCATGGCACCGGCATGGCACCGGCATGGCACGGCATGGCACGGCATGGCACGGCATGGAATGGCATGGAATGGCATGGAATGGCATGGAATGGCATGGAATGGCATGGAATGGCATGCAATGGCATGGAATGGCATGGAATGGCATGGAATGGCATGGAATGGCATGGAATGGCATGGAATGGCATGGAATGGCATGGAATGGCATGGAATGGCATGGAATGGCATGGAATGGCATGGAATGGCATGGAATGGCATGGAATGGCATGGAATGACATGGAATGGCATGGAATGGCATGGAATGGCATGGAATGACATGGAATGGCATGGAATGACATGGAATGACATGGAATGGCATGGAATGACATGGAATGGCATGGAATGACATGGAATGACATGGAATGGCATGGAATGGCATGGAATGGCATGGCACCGCATGGCACGGCATGGCACGGCATGGCACGGCATGGCACGGCATGGCACGGCATGGCACGGCATGGCACGGCATGGCACCGGCATGGCACGGCATGGCACCGGCATGGCACGGCATGGCACCGGCATGGCACGGCATGGCACCGGCATGGCACGGCATGGCACCGGCATGGCACGGCATGGCACGGCATGGCACGGCATTGAATGGCATGGAATGGCATGGAATGGCATGGAATGGCATGGAATGGCATGGAATGGCATGGCACCGGCATGGCACGGCATGGCACCGGCATGGCACGGCATGGCACCGGCATGGCACCGGCATGGCACCGGCATGGCACCGGCATGGCACCGGCATGGCACGGCATGGCACGGCATGGCACGGCATGGAATGGCATGGAATGGCATGGAATGGCATGGAATGGCATGGAATGGCATGGAATGGCATGGAATGGCATGGAATGGCATGGAATGGCATGGAATGGCATGGAATGGCATGGAATGGCATGGAATGGCATGGAATGGCATGGAATGGCATGGAATGACATGGAATGGCATGGCACCGCATGGCACGGCATGGCACGGCATGGCACGGCATGGCACGGCATGGCACGGCATGGCACGGCATGGCACGGCATGGCACGGCATGGCACGGCATGGCACGGCATGGCACGGCATGGCACGGCATGGCACGGCATGGCACGGCATGGCACGGCATGGCACGGCATGGCACCGGCATGGCACGGCAGGGCACCGGCATGGCACGGCATGGCACCGGCATGGCACGGCATGGCACCGGCATGGCACGGCATGGCACCGGCATGGCACGGCATGGCACCGGCATGGCACGGCATGGCACCGGCATGGCACGGCATGGCACCGGCATGGCACGGCATGGCACCGGCATGGCACGGCATGGCACCGGCATGGCACCGGCATGGCACCGGCATGGCACGGCATGGCACCGGCATGGCACGGCATGGCACCGGCATGGCACGGCATGGCACCGGCATGGCACCGGCATGGCACCGGCATGGCACGGCATGGCACGGCATGGCACGGCATGGAATGGCATGGAATGGCATGGAATGGCATGGAATGGCATGGAATGGCATGGAATGGCATGGAATGGCATGGAATGGCATGGAATGGCATGGAATGGCATGGAATGGCATGGAATGGCATGGAATGACATGGAATGACATGGAATGGCATGGAATGGCATGGCACCGCATGGCACGGCATGGCACGGCATGGCACGGCATGGCACGGCATGGCACGGCATGGCACGGCATGGCACGGCATGGCACGGCATGGCACGGCATGGCACGGCATGGCACGGCATGGCACGGCATGGCACGGCATGGCACGGCATGGCACGGCATGGCACGGCATGGCACCGGCATGGCACGGCATGGCACGGCATGGCACGGCATGGCACGGCATGGCACGGCATGGCACGGCATGGCACGGCATGGCACCGGCATGGCACGGCATGGCACGGCATGGCACCGGCATGGCACGACATGGCACCGGCATGGCACGGCATGGCACCGGCATGGCACGGCATGGCACCGGCATGGCACCGGCATGGCACCGGCATGGCACGGCATGGCACCGGCATGGCACGGCATGGCACCGGCATGGCACGGCATGGCACCGGCATGGCACGGCATGGCACCGGCATGGCACGGCATGGCACCGGCATGGCACGGCATGGCACCGGCATGGCACCGGCATGGCACGGCATGGCACCGGCATGGCACGGCATGGCACCGGCATGGCACGGCATGGCACCGGCATGGCACGGCATGGCACCGGCATGGCACGGCATGGCACCGGCATGGCACGGCATGGCACCGGCATGGCACCGGCATGGCACCGGCATGGCACGGCATGGCACGGCATGGCACGGCATGGCACGGCATGGCACGGCATGGCACGGCATGGCACGGCATTGAATGGCATGGAATGGCATGGAATGGCATGGAATGGCATGAAATGGCATGGAATGGCATGGAATGGCATGGAATGGCATGGAATGGCATGGAATGGCATGGAATGGCATGGAATGGCATGGAATGGCATGGAATGACATGGAATGTCATGGAATGGCATGGAATGGCATGGAATGGCATGGAATGGCATGGAATGGCATGGAATGGCATGGAATGGCATGGAATGGCATGGAATGGCATGGAATGGCATGGAATGGCATGGAATGGCATGGAATGGCATGGAATGGCATGGAATGGCATGGAATGGCATGGAATGGCATGGAATGGCATGGAATGGCATGGAATGGCATGGAATGGCATGGAATGGCATGGAATGGCATGGAATGGCATGGAATGGCATGGAATGGCATGGAATGGCATGGAATGGCATGGAATGGCATGGAATGGCATGGAATGGCATGGAATGGCATGGAATGGCATGGAATGGCATGGAATGGCATGGAATGGCATGGAATGGCATGGAATGGCATGGAATGGCATGGAATGGCATGGAATGGCATGGAATGGCATGGAATGGCATGGAATGGCATGGAATGGCATGGAATGGCATGGAATGGCATGGCACCGGCATGGCACGGCATGGCACCGGCATGGCACGGCATGGCACCGGCATGGCACGGCATGGCACCGGCATGGCACCGGCATGGCACGGCATGGCACCGGCATGGCACGGCATGGCACGGCATGGCACCGGCATGGCACGGCATGGCACGGCATGGCACCGGCATGGCACGGCATGGCACCGGCATGGCACGGCATGGCACCGGCATGGCACGGCATGGCACCGGCATGGCACGGCATGGCACCGGCATGGCACGGCATGGCACCGGCATGGCACCGCCATGGCACGGCATGGCACCGGCATGGCACGCCATGGAATGGCATTGAATGGCATGGAATGGCATGGAATGGCATGGAATGGCATGGAATGGCATGGAATGGCATGGAATGGCATGGAATGGCATGGAATGGCATGGAATGGCATGGAATGGCATGGAATGGCATGGAATGGCATGGAATGACATGGAATGTCATGGAATGGCATGGAATGGCATGGAATGGCATGGAATGGCATGGAATGGCATGGAATGGCATGGAATGGCATGGAATGGCATGGAATGGCATGGAATGGCATGGAATGACATGGAATGTCATGGAATGGCATGGAATGGCATGGAATGGCATGGAATGGCATGGAATGGCATGGAATGGCATGGAATGGCATGGAATGGCATGGAATGGCATGGAATGGCATGGAATGGCATGGAATGGCATGGAATGGCATGGAATGGCATGGAATGGCATGGAATGGCATGGAATGGCATGGAATGGCATGGAATGGCATGGAATGGCATGGAATGGCATGGAATGGCATGGAATGGCATGGAATGGCATGGAATGGCATGGAATGTCATGGAATGGCATGGAATGGCATGGAATGGCATGGAATGGCATGGAATGGCATGGAATGGCATGGAATGGCATGGAATGGCATGGAATGGCATGGAATGGCATGGAATGGCATGGAATGGCATGGAATGGCATGGAATGGCATGGAATGGCATGGAATGGCATGGAATGGCATGGAATGGCATGGCACGGCATGGCACGGCATGGCACGGCATGGCACGGCATGGCACGGCATGACACCGGCATGGCACGGCATGGCACCGGCATGGCACGGCATGGCACCGGCATGGCACGGCATGGCACGGCATTGAATGGCATGGAATGGCATGGAATGGCATGGAATGGCATGAAATGGCATGGAATGGCATGGAATGGCATGGAATGGCATGGAATGGCATGGAATGGCATGGAATGGCATGGAATGGCATGGAATGGCATGGAATGGCATGGAATGGCATGGAATGGCATGGAATGGCATGGAATGACATGGAATGTCATGGAATGGCATGGAATGGCATGGAATGGCATGGAATGGCATGGAATGGCATGGAATGGCATGGAATGGCATGGAATGGCATGGAATGGCATGGAATGGCATGGAATGGCATGGAATGGCATGGAATGGCATGGAATGGCATGGAATGGCATGGAATGGCATGGAATGGCATGGAATGGCATGGAATGGCATGGAATGGCATGGAATGGCATGGAATGGCATGGAATGGCATGGAATGGCATGGAATGGCATGGAATGGCATGGAATGGCATGGAATGGCATGGAATGGCATGGAATGGCATGGAATGGCATGGAATGGCATGGAATGGCATGGAATGGCATGGAATGGCATGGAATGGCATGGAATGGCATGGAATGGCATGGAATGGCATGGAATGGCATGGAATGGCATGGAATGGCATGGAATGGCATGGAATGGCATGGAATGGCATGGCACGGCATGGCACCGGCATGGCACGGCATGGCACCGGCATGGCACGGCATGGCACCGGCATGGCACGGCATGGCACCGGCATGGCACCGGCATGGCACGGCATGGCACCGGCATGGCACGGCATGGCACGGCATGGCACCGGCATGGCACGGCATGGCACGGCATGGCACCGGCATGGCACGGCATGGCACCGGCATGGCACGGCATGGCACCGGCATGGCACGGCATGGCACCGGCATGGCACGGCATGGCACCGGCATGGCACGGCATGGCACCGGCATGGCACGGCATGGCACCGGCATGGCACCGCCATGGCACGGCATGGCACCGGCATGGCACGCCATGGAATGGCATTGAATGGCATGGAATGGCATGGAATGGCATGGAATGGCATGGAATGGCATGGAATGGCATGGAATGGCATGGAATGGCATGGAATGGCATGGAATGGCATGGAATGGCATGGAATGGCATGGAATGGCATGGAATGGCATGGAATGGCATGGAATGGCATGGCACGGCATGGCACGGCATGGCACGGCATGGCACGGCATGGCACGGCATGACACCGGCATGGCACGGCATGGCACCGGCATGGCACGGCATGGCACCGGCATGGCACGGCATGGCACCGGCATGGCACGGCATGGCACCGGCATGGCACGGCATGGCACCGGCATGGCACGGCAGGGCACCGGCATGGCACGGCATGGCACCGGCATGGCACGGCATGGCACGGCATGGCACCGGCATGGCACGGCATGGCACCGGCATGGCACCGGCATGGCACCGGCATGGCACCGGCATGGCACGGCATGGCACGGCATGGCACGGCATGGAATGGCATGGAATGGCATGGAATGGCATGGAATGGCATGGAATGGCATGGAATGGCATGGAATGGCATGGAATGGCATGGAATGGCATGGAATGGCATGGAATGGCATGGAATGGCATGGAATGGCATGGAATGGCATGGAATGGCATGGAATGGCATGGAATGGCATGGAATGGCATGGAATGGCATGGAATGGCATGGAATGGCATGGAATGGCATGGAATGGCATGGAATGGCATGGAATGGCATGGAATGGCATGGAATGGCATGGAATGGCATGGAATGGCATGGAATGGCATGGAATGGCATGGAATGGCATGGAATGGCATGGAATGGCATGGAATGGCATGGAATGACATGGAATGGCATGGCACCGCATGGCACGGCATGGCACGGCATGGCACGGCATGGCACGGCATGGCACGGCATGGCACGGCATGGCACGGCATGGCACGGCATGGCACGGCATGGCACGGCATGGCACGGCATGGCACGGCATGGCACGGCATGGCACGGCATGGCACGGCATGGCACGGCATGGCACGGCATGGCACCGGCATGGCACGGCAGGGCACCGGCATGGCACGGCATGGCACCGGCATGGCACGGCATGGCACGGCATGGAATGGCATGGAATGGCATGGAATGGCATGGAATGGCATGGAATGGCATGGAATGGCATGGAATGGCATGGAATGGCATGGAATGGCATGGAATGGCATGGAATGGCATGGAATGGCATGGAATGGCATGGAATGGCATGGAATGGCATGGAATGGCATGGAATGGCATGGAATGGCATGGAATGGCATGGAATGGCATGGAATGGCATGGAATGGCATGGAATGGCATGGAATGGCATGGAATGGCATGGAATGGCATGGAATGGCATGGAATGGCATGGAATGACATGGAATGGCATGGCACCGCATGGCACGGCATGGCACGGCATGGCACGGCATGGCACGGCATGGCACGGCATGGCACGGCATGGCACGGCATGGCACGGCATGGCACGGCATGGCACGGCATGGCACGGCATGGCACGGCATGGCACGGCATGGCACGGCATGGCACGGCATGGCACGGCATGGCACGGCATGGCACGGCATGGCACCGGCATGGCACGGCAGGGCACCGGCATGGCACGGCATGGCACCGGCATGGCACGGCATGGCACCGGCATGGCACGGCATGGCACCGGCATGGCACGGCATGGCACCGGCATGGCACGGCATGGCACCGGCATGGCACGGCATGGCACCGGCATGGCACGGCATGGCACCGGCATGGCACGGCATGGCACCGGCATGGCACCGGCATGGCACCGGCATGGCACGGCATGGCACCGGCATGGCACGGCATGGCACCGGCATGGCACGGCATGGCACCGGCATGGCACGGCATGGCACCGGCATGGCACCGGCATGGCACCGGCATGGCACGGCATGGCACGGCATGGCACGGCATGGAATGGCATGGAATGGCATGGAATGGCATGGAATGGCATGGAATGGCATGGAATGGCATGGAATGGCATGGAATGGCATGGAATGGCATGGAATGACATGGAATGACATGGAATGGCATGGAATGGCATGGCACCGCATGGCACGGCATGGCACGGCATGGCACGGCATGGCACGGCATGGCACGGCATGGCACGGCATGGCACGGCATGGCACGGCATGGCACGGCATGGCACGGCATGGCACGGCATGGCACGGCATGGCACGGCATGGCACGGCATGGCACCGGCATGGCACGGCATGGCACGGCATGGCACGGCATGGCACGGCATGGCACGGCATGGCACGGCATGGCACGGCATGGCACCGGCATGGCACGGCATGGCACGGCATGGCACCGGCATGGCACGACATGGCACCGGCATGGCACGGCATGGCACCGGCATGGCACGGCATGGCACCGGCATGGCACCGGCATGGCACGGCATGGCACGGCATGGCACGACATGGCACCGGCATGGCACGGCATGGCACCGGCATGGCACGGCATGGCACCGGCATGGCACGGCATGGCACCGGCATGGCACGGCATGGCACCGGCATGGCACGGCATGGCACCGGCATGGCACGGCATGGCACCGGCATGGCACGGCATGGCACCGGCATGGCACCGCCATGGCACGGCATGGCACCGGCATGGCACGCCATGGAATGGCATTGAATGGCATGGAATGGCATGGAATGGCATGGAATGGCATGGAATGGCATGGAATGGCATGGAATGGCATGGAATGGCATGGAATGGCATGGAATGGCATGGAATGACATGGAATGTCATGGAATGGCATGGAATGGCATGGAATGGCATGGAATGGCATGGAATGGCATGGAATGGCATGGAATGGCATGGAATGGCATGGAATGGCATGGAATGGCATGGAATGACATGGAATGTCATGGAATGGCATGGAATGGCATGGAATGGCATGGAATGGCATGGAATGGCATGGAATGGCATGGAATGGCATGGAATGGCATGGAATGGCATGGAATGGCATGGAATGGCATGGAATGGCATGGAATGGCATGGAATGGCATGGAATGGCATGGAATGGCATGGAATGGCATGGAATGGCATGGAATGGCATGGAATGGCATGGAATGGCATGGAATGGCATGGAATGGCATGGAATGGCATGGAATGGCATGGAATGGCATGGAATGGCATGGAATGGCATGGAATGGCATGGAATGTCATGGAATGGCATGGAATGGCATGGAATGGCATGGAATGGCATGGAATGGCATGGAATGGCATGGAATGGCATGGAATGGCATGGAATGGCATGGAATGGCATGGAATGGCATGGAATGGCATGGAATGGCATGGAATGGCATGGAATGGCATGGAATGGCATGGAATGGCATGGAATGGCATGGAATGGCATGGCACGGCATGGCACGGCATGGCACGGCATGGCACGGCATGGCACGGCATGACACCGGCATGGCACGGCATGGCACCGGCATGGCACGGCATGGCACCGGCATGGCACGGCATGGCACGGCATTGAATGGCATGGAATGGCATGGAATGGCATGGAATGGCATGAAATGGCATGGAATGGCATGGAATGGCATGGAATGGCATGGAATAGCATGGAATGGCATGGAATGGCATGGAATGGCATGGAATGGCATGGAATGGCATGGAATGGCATGGAATGGCATGGAATGGCATGGAATGACATGGAATGTCATGGAATGGCATGGAATGGCATGGAATGGCATGGAATGGCATGGAATGGCATGGAATGGCATGGAATGGCATGGAATGGCATGGAATGGCATGGAATGGCATGGAATGGCATGGAATGGCATGGAATGGCATGGAATGGCATGGAATGGCATGGAATGGCATGGAATGGCATGGAATGGCATGGAATGGCATGGAATGGCATGGAATGGCATGGAATGGCATGGAATGGCATGGAATGGCATGGAATGGCATGGAATGGCATGGAATGGCATGGAATGGCATGGAATGGCATGGAATGGCATGGAATGGCATGGAATGCATGGAATGGCATGGAATGGCATGGAATGGCATGGAATGGCATGGAATGGCATGGAATGGCATGGAATGGCATGGAATGGCATGGAATGGCATGGAATGGCATGGAATGGCATGGAATGGCATGGAATGGCATGGAATGGCATGGAATGGCATGGAATGGCATGGAATGGCATGGCACGGCATGGCACGGCATGGCACCGGCATGGCACGGCATGGCACCGGCATGGCACGGCATGGCACCGGCATGGCACCGGCATGGCACGGCATGGCACCGGCATGGCACGGCATGGCACGGCATGGCACCGGCATGGCACGGCATGGCACGGCATGGCACCGGCATGGCACGGCATGGCACCGGCATGGCACGGCATGGCACCGGCATGGCACGGCATGGC
>CAXARG010000198.1:610000-772045 GCA_963971235.1 Cryptus armator | reverse complement strand
GCATGGCACCGGCATGGCACGGCATGGCACCGGCATGGCACGGCATGGCACCGGCATGGCACGGCATGGCACCGGCATGGCACGGCATGGCACCGGCATGGCACGGCATGGCACCGGCATGGCACGGCATGGCACCGGCATGGCACGGCATGGCACCGGCATGGCACGGCATGGCACCGGCATGGCACGGCATGGCACCGGCATGGCACGGCATGGCACCGGCATGGCACGGCATGGCACCGGCATGGCACGGCATGGCACCGGCATGGCACGGCATGGCACGGCATGGCACCGGCATGGCACGGCATGGCACCGGCATGGCACGGCATGGCACCGGCATGGCACGGCATGGCACCGGCATGGCACGGCATGGCACCGGCATGGCACGGCATGGCACCGGCATGGCACGGCATGGCACCGGCATGGCACGGCATGGCACCGGCATGGCACGGCATGGCACCGGCATGGCACGGCATGGCACCGGCATGGCACGGCATGGCACCGGCATGGCACGGCATGGCACCGGCATGGCACGGCATGGCACGGCATGGCACCGGCATGGCACGGCATGGCACCGGCATGGCACCGGCATGGCACGGCATGACACCGGCATGGCACGGCATGGAATAGCAAGGAATGGCATGGAATGGCATGGAATGGCATGGAATGGCATGGAATGGCATGGAATGGCATGGAATGGCATGGAATGGCATGGAATGGCATGGAATGACATGGAATGGCATGGAATGACATGGAATGGCATGGAATGGCATGGAATGGCATGGAATGGCATGGCACGGCATGGCACGGCATGGCATGGCATGGCACGGCATGGCACCGGCATGGCACGGCATGGCACCGGCATGGCACGGCATGGCACGGCATGGCACCGGCATGGCACGGCATGGCACCGGCATGGCACGGCATGGCACCGGCATGGCACCGGCATGGCACGGCATGGCACCGGCATGGCACGGCATGGCACCGGCATGGCACGGCATGGCACCGGCATGGCACGGCATGGCACCGGCATGGCACGGCATGGAATGGCATTGAATGGCATGGAATGGCATGGAATGGCATGGAATGGCATGGAATGGCATGGAATGGCATGGAATGGCATGGAATGGCATGGAATGGCATGGAATGGCATGGAATGGCATGGAATGGCATGGAATGGCATGGAATGGCATGGAATGGCATGGAATGGCATGGAATGGCATGGAATGGCATGGAATGGCATGGAATGGCATGGAATGGCATGGAATGGCATGGAATGGCATGGAATGGCATGGAATGGCATGGAATGGCATGGAATGGCATGGAATGGCATGGAATGGCATGGAATGGCATGGAATGGCATGGAATGGCATGGAATGGCATGGAATGGCATGGAATGGCATGGAATGGCATGGAATGGCATGGAATGGCATGGAATGGCATGGAATGGCATGGAATGGCATGGAATGGCATGGAATGGCATGGAATGACATGGAATGGCATGGAATGGCATGGAATGACATGGAATGGCATGGAATGGCATGGAATGGCATGGCACCGCATGGCACGGCATGGCACGGCATGGCACGGCATGGCACGGCATGGCACGGCATGGCACCGGCATGGCACGGCATGGCACCGGCATGGCACGGCATGGCACCGGCATGGCACGGCATGGCACGGCATTGAATGGCATGGAATGGCATGGAATGGCATGGAATGGCATGGAATGGCATGGCACCGGCATGGCACGGCATGGCACCGGCATGGCACGGCATGGCACCGGCATGGCACCGGCATGGCACGGCATGGCACCGGCATGGCACCGGCATGGAATGGCATGGAATGGCATGGAATGGCATGGAATGGCATGGAATGGCATGGAATGGCATGGAATGGCATGGAATGGCATGGAATGGCATGGAATGGCATGGAATGGCATGGAATGGCATGGAATGGCATGGAATGATATGGAATGGCATGGAATGACATGGAATGACATGGAATGGCATGGAATGGCATGGAATGGCATGGCACCGCATGGCACGGCATGGCACGGCATGGCACGGCATGGCACGGCATGGCACGGCATGGCACGGCATGGCACCGGCATGGCACGGCATGGCACCGGCATGGCACGGCATGGCACCGGCATGGCACGGCATGGCACCGGCATGGCACGGCATGGCACGGCATGGCACGGCATTGAATGGCATGGAATGGCATGGAATGGCATGGAATGGCATGGAATGGCATGGAATGGCATGGAATGGCATGGCACCGGCATGGCACGGCATGGCACCGGCATGGCACGGCATGGCACCGGCATGGCACGGCATGGCACCGGCATGGCACCGGCATGGCACCGGCATGGCACGGCATGGCACCGGCATGGCACGGCATGGCACCGGCATGGCACGGCATGGCACCGGCATGGCACGGCATGGCACCGGCATGGCACGGCATGGCACCGGCATGGCACGGCATGGCACCGGCATGGCACGGCATGGCACGGCATGGCACCGGCATGGCACGGCATGGCACCGGCATGGCACGGCATGGCACCGGCATGGCACGGCATGGCACCGGCATGGCACGGCATGGCACCGGCATGGCACGGCATGGAATGGCATTCAATGGCACGGCATGGCACGGCATGGCACCGGCATGGCACGGCATGGCACCGGCATGGCACGGCATGGCACCGGCATGGCACGGCATGGCACCGGCATGGCACGGCATGGCACCGGCATGGCACGGCATGGAATGGCATGGAATGGCATGGCACCGCATGGCACGGCATGGCACCGGCATTGAATGGCATGGAATGGCATGGAATGGCATGGCACGGCATGGCACGGCATGGCACGGCATGGCACCGGCATGGCACGGCATGGCACCGGCATGGCACGGCATGGCACCGGCATGGCACGGCATGGAATGGCATTCAATGGCACGGCATGGCACCGGCATGGCACGGCATGGCACCGGCATGGCACGGCATGGCACCGGCATGGCACGGCATGGCACCGGCATGGCACGGCATGGCACCGGCATGGCACGGCATGGCACGGCATGGCACCGGCATGGCACGGCATGGCACCGGCATGGCACGGCATGGCACCGGCATGGCACGGCATGGCACCGGCATGGCACGGCATGGAATGGCATTCAATGGCACGGAATGGCACGGCATGGCACGGCATGGCACCGCATTGAGTGGCATGGAATGGCATGGAATGGCATGGACTGGCATGGACTGGCATGGACTGGCATGGAATGGCATGGAATGGCATGGCACGGCATGGCACGGCATGGCACCGGCATGGCACGGCATGGCACGGCATGGCACCGGCATGGCACGGCATGGCACCGGCATGGCACGGCATGGCACCGGCATGGCACGGCATGGCACGGCATGGCACGGCATGGCACCGGCATGGCACGGCATGGCACCGGCATGGCACGGCATGGCACCGGCATGGCACGGCATGGCACCGGCATGGCACGGCATGGCACCGGCATGGCACGGCATGGCACCGGCATGGCACGGCATGGCACCGGCATGGAATGGCATTGAATGGCATGGAATGGCATGGAATGGCATGGAATGGCATGGAATGGCATGGAATGGCATGGAATGGCATGGAATGGCATGGAATGGCATGGAATGGCATGGAATGGCATGGATTGGCATGGAATGGCATGGAATGGCATGGAATGGCATGGAATGGCATGGAATGGCATGGAATGGCATGGAATGGCATGGAATGGCATGGAATGGCATGGAATGGCATGGAATGGCATGGAATGGCATGGAATGGCATGGAATGGCATGGAATGGCATGGAATGGAATGGAATGGCATGGAATGGCATGGAATGGCATGGAATGGCATGGAATGGCATGGAATGGCATGGAATGGCATGGAATGGCATGGAATGACATGGAATGGCATGGAATGACATGGAATGGCATGGAATGGCATGGAATGGCATGGAATGGCATGGCACGGCATGGCACGGCATGGCACGGCATGGCACGGCATGGCACGGCATGGCACCGGCATGGCACGGCATGGCACCGGCATGGCACGGCATGGCACCGGCATGGCACGGCATGGCACCGGCATGGCACGGCATGGCACCGGCATGGCACGGCATGGCACGGCATGGCACCGGCATGGCACGGCATGGCACCGGCATGGCACGGCATGGCACCGGCATGGCACGGCATGGCACCGGCATGGCACGGCATGGCACCGGCATGGCACGGCATGGCACGGCATGGCACCGGCATGGCACGGCATGGCACCGGCATGGCACGGCATGGCACCGGCATGGCACGGCATGGCACCGGCATGGCACGGCATGGCACCGGCATGGCACGGCATGGCACCGGCATGGCACGGCATGGCACCGGCATGGCACGGCATGGCACCGGCATGGCACGGCATGGCACCGGCATGGCACTGCATGGCACCGGCATGGCACGGCATGGCACCGGCATGGCACGGCATGGCACCGGCATGGCACGGCATGGCACCGGCATGGCACCGGCATGGCACGGCATGGCACCGGCATGGCACGGCATGGCACCGGCATGGCACGGCATGGCACCGGCATGGCACGGCATGGCACCGGCATGGCACCGGCATGGCACCGGCATGGCACGGCATGGCACGGCATGGCACGGCATGGCACGGCATGGCACGGCATGGCACGGCATGGCACCGGCATGGCACGGCATGGCACCGGCATGGCACCGGCATGGCACGGCATGGCACCGGCATGGCACGGCATGGCACCGGCATGGCACGGCATGGCACCGGCATGGCACGGCATGGCACCGGCATGGCACGGCATGGCACCGGCATGGCACGGCATGGCACCGGCATGGCACGGCATGGAATGGCATTGAATGGCATGGAATGGCATGGAATGGCATGGAATGGCATGGAATGGCATGGAATGGCATGGAATGGCATGGAATGGCATGGAATGGCATGGAATGGCATGGAATGGCATGGAATGGCATGGAATGGCATGGAATGGAATGGAATGGCATGGAATGGCATGGAATGGCATGGAATGGCATGGAATGGCATGGAATGGCATGGAATGGCATGGAATGACATGGAATGGCATGGAATGGCATGGAATGACATGGAATGACATGGAATGGCATGGAATGGCATGGAATGACATGGAATGACATGGAATGGCATGGAATGGCATGGAATGGCATGGCACCGCATGGCACGGCATGGCACGGCATGGCACGGCATGGCACGGCATGGCACCGGCATGGCACGGCATGGCACCGGCATGGCACGGCATGGCACCGGCATGGCACGGCATGGCACCGGCATGGCACGGCATGGCACGGCATTGAATGGCATGGAATGGCATGGAATGGCATGGAATGGCATGGAATGGCATGGCACCGGCATGGCACGGCATGGCACCGGCATGGCACGGCATGGCACCGGCATGGCACCGGCATGGCACGGCATGGCACCGGCATGGCACCGGCATGGCACCGGCATGGCACGGCATGGCACGGCATGGCACGGCATGGAATGGCATGGAATGGCATGGAATGGCATGGAATGGCATGGAATGGCATGGAATGGCATGGAATGGCATGGAATGGCATGGAATGGCATGGAATGGCATGGAATGACATGGAATGGCATGGAATGACATGGAATGACATGGAATGGCATGGAATGGCATGGAATGGCATGGCACCGCATGGCACGGCATGGCACGGCATGGCACGGCATGGCACGGCATGGCACGGCATGGCACGGCATGGCACCGGCATGGCACGGCATGGCACCGGCATGGCACGGCATGGCACCGGCATGGCACGGCATGGCACGGCATGGCACGGCATTGAATGGCATGGAATGGCATGGAATGGCATGGAATGGCATGGAATGGCATGGAATGGCATGGAATGGCATGGAATGGCATGGCACCGGCATGGCACGGCATGGCACCGGCATGGCACGGCATGGCACCGGCATGGCACGGCATGGCACCGGCATGGCACGGCATGGCACCGGCATGGCACCGGCATGGCACCGGCATGGCACGGCATGGCACGTCATGGCACCGGCATGGCACGGCATGGCACCGGCATGGCACGGCATGGCACCGGCATGGCACGGCATGGCACCGGCATGGCACGGCATGGCACCGGCATGGCACGGCATGGCACCGGCATGGCACGGCATGGCACCGGCATGGCACGGCATGGCACCGGCATGGCACGGCATGGCACCGGCATGGCACGGCATGGCACCGGCATGGCACGGCATGGCACCGGCATGGCACCGGCATGGCACGGCATGGCACCGGCATGGCACGGCATGGCACCGGCATGGCACCGGCATGGCACCGGCATGGCACGGCATGGCACGGCATGGCACGGCATGGCACGGCATGGCACGGCATGGCACGGCATGGCACCGGCATGGCACGGCATGGCACCGGCATGGCACGGCATGGCACCGGCATGGCACCGGCATGGCACGGCATGGCACCGGCATGGCACGGCATGGCACCGGCATGGCACGGCATGGCACCGGCATGGCACGGCATGGCACCGGCATGGCACCGGCTGGCACCGGCATGGCACGGCATGGCACCGGCATGGCACGGCATGGCACCGGCATGGCACGGCATGGCACCGGCATGGCACGGCATGGCACCGGCATGGCACGGCATGGCACCGGCATGGCACGGCATGGCACCGGCATGGCACGGCATGGCACCGGCATGGCACCGGCATGGCACGGCATGGCACCGGCATGGCACGGCATGGCACCGGCATGGCACGGCATGGCACCGGCATGGCACGGCATGGCACCGGCATGGCACGGCATGGCACCGGCATGGCACGGCATGGCACCGGCATGGCACGGCATGGCACCGGCATGGCACCGGCATGGCACCGGCATGGCACGGCATGGCACGGCATGGCACGGCATGGCACGGCATGGCACGGCATGGCACGGCATGGCACGGCATGGCACGGCATGGCACGGCATGGCACCGGCATGGCACGGCATGGCACCGGCATGGCACGGCATGGCACCGGCATGGCACCGGCATGGCACGGCATGGCACCGGCATGGCACGGCATGGCACCGGCATGGCACGGCATGGCACCGGCATGGCACGGCATGGCACCGGCATGGCACGGCATGGCACCGGCATGGCACGGCATGGCACCGGCATGGCACGGCATGGCACCGGCATGGCACCGGCATGGCACCGGCATGGCACGGCATGGCACGGCATGGCACGGCATGGCACGGCATGGCACGGCATGGCACGGCATGGCACCGGCATGGCACGGCATGGCACCGGCATGGCACGGCATGGCACCGGCATGGCACGGCATGGCACCGGCATGGCACGGCATGGCACCGGCATGGCACGGCATGGCACCGGCATGGCACGGCATGGCACCGGCATGGCACGGCATGGCACCGGCATGGCACCGGCATGGCACGGCATGGCACCGGCATGGCACGGCATGGCACCGGCATGGCACGGCATGGCACCGGCATGGCACGGCATGGCACCGGCATGGCACGGCATGGCACCGGCATGGCACGGCATGGCACGGCATGGCACCGGCATGGCACGGCATGGCACGGCATGGCACGGCATGGAATGGCATGGAATGGCATGGAATGGCATGGAATGGCATGGAATGGCATGGAATGGCATGGAATGGCATGGAATGGCATGGAATGGCATGGAATGGCATGGAATGGCATGGAATGGCATGGAATGGCATGGAATGGCATGGAATGGCATGGAATGGCATGGAATGGCATGGAATGGCATGGAATGGCATGGAATGGCATGGAATGGCATGGAATGGCATGGAATGGCATGGAATGGCATGGAATGGCATGGAATGGCATGGAATGGCATGGAATGGCATGGAATGGCATGGAATGGCATGGAATGGCATGGAATGGCATGGAATGGCATGGAATGGCATGGAATGGCATGGAATGGCATGGAATGGCATGGAATGGCATGGAATGGCATGGAATGGCATGGAATGGCATGGAATGGCATGGAATGGCATGGAATGGCATGGAATGGCATGGAATGGCATGGAATGGCATGGAATGGCATGGAATGGCATGGAATGGCATGGAATGGCATGGAATGGCATGGAATGGCATGGAATGGCATGGCACGGCATGGCACGGCATGGCACGGCATGGCACGGCATGGCACGGCATGACACCGGCATGGCACGGCATGGCACCGGCATGGCACGGCATGGCACCGGCATGGCACGGCATGGCACGGCATGGCACGGCATGGCACCGGCATGGCACGGCATGGCACCGGCATGGCACGGCATGGCACCGGCATGGCACGGCATGGCACCGGCATGGCACGGCATGGCACCGGCATGGCACGGCATGGCACGGCATGGCACCGGCATGGCACGGCATGGCACGGCATGGCACCGGCATGGCACGGCATGGCACCGGCATGGCACGGCATGGCACCGGCATGGCACGGCATGGCACCGGCATGGCACGGCATGGCACCGGCATGGCACGGCATGGCACCGGCATGGCACGGCATGGCACGGCATGGCACCGGCATGGCACGGCATGGCACCGGCATGGCACGGCATGGCACCGGCATGGCACGGCATGGCACCGGCATGGCACCGGCATGGCACGGCATGGCACCGGCATGGCACGGCATGGCACCGGCATGGCACGGCATGGCACCGGCATGGCACGGCATGGCACCGGCATGGCACGGCATGGCACCGGCATGGCACGGCATGGCACCGGCATGGCACGGCATGGCACCGGCATGGCACGTCATGGCACCGGCATGGCACGGCATGGCACCGGCATGGCACGGCATGGCACCGGCATGGCACGGCATGGCACGGCATGGCACGGCATGGCACCGGCATGGAATGGCATTGAATGGCATGGAATGGCATGGAATGGCATGGAATGGCATGGAATGGCATGGAATGGCATGGAATGGCATGGAATGGCATGGAATGGCATGGAATGGCATGGAATGGCATGGAATGGCATGGAATGGCATGGAATGGCATGGAATGGCATGGAATGGCATGGAATGGCATGGAATGGCATGGAATGGCATGGAATGGCATGGAATGGCATGGAATGGCATGGAATGGCATGGAATGGCATGGAATGGCATGGAATGGCATGGAATGGCATGGAATGGCATGGAATGGCATGGAATGACATGGAATGGCATGGAATGGCATGGAATGGCATGGAATGGCATGGCACGGCATGGCACGGCATGGCACCGGCATGGCACGGCATGGCACCGGCATGGCACGGCATGGCACCGGCATGGCACGGCATGGCACGGCATGGCACCGGCATGGCACGGCATGGCACCGGCATGGCACGGCATGGCACCGGCATGGCACGGCATGGCACCGGCATGGCACGGCATGGCACCGGCATGGCACGGCATGGCACGGCATGGCACGGCATGGCACCGGCATGGCACGGCATGGCACCGGCATGGCACCGGCATGGCACCGGCATGGCACCGGCATGGCACGGCATGGCACCGGCATGGCACGGCATGGCACCGGCATGGCACGGCATGGCACCGGCATGGCACGGCATGGCACCGGCATGGCACGGCATGGCACCGGCATGGCACGGCATGGCACCGGCATGGCACGGCATGGCACGGCATGGCACCGGCATGGCACGGCATGGCACCGGCATGGCACGGCATGGCACCGGCATGGCACGGC
Organism: Cryptus armator; assembly: GCA_963971235.1. Classification (NCBI taxonomy): domain Eukaryota; kingdom Metazoa; phylum Arthropoda; class Insecta; order Hymenoptera; family Ichneumonidae; genus Cryptus; species Cryptus armator. The sequence goes on along the minus strand of CAXARG010000198.1, from coordinate 762,227 downwards.
ATGGCACCGGCATGGCACGGCATGGCACCGGCATGGCACGGCATGGCACCGGCATGGCACGGCATGGCACCGGCATGGCACGGCATGGCACCGGCATGGCACGGCATGGCACCGGCATGGCACGGCATGGCACCGGCATGGCACGGCATGGCACCGGCATGGCACGGCATGGCACCGGCATGGCACGGCATGGCACCGGCATGGCACGGCATGGCACCGGCATGGCACGGCATGGAATAGCATGGAATGGCATGGAATGGCATGGAATGGCATGGAATGGCATGGAATGGCATGGAATGGCATGGAATGGCATGGAATGGCATGGAATGACATGGAATGGCATGGAATGGCATGGAATGGCTTGGAATGGCATGGCACCGCATGGCACGGCATGGCACGGCATGGCACCGGCATGGCACGGCATGGCACCGGCATGGCACGGCATGGCACCGGCATGGCACGGCATGGCACCGGCATGGCACGGCATGGCACGGCATGGCACCGGCATGGCACGGCATGGCACCGGCATGGCACGGCATGGCACCGGCATGGCACGGCATGGCACCGGCATGGCACGGCATGGCACGGCATGGCACCGGCATGGCACGGCATGGCACCGGCATGGCACCGGCTGGCACCGGCATGGCACGGCATGGCACCGGCATGGCACCGGCATGGCACGGCATGGCACCGGCATGGCACGGCATGGCACCGGCATGGCACGGCATGGCACCGGCATGGCACGGCATGGCACCGGCATGGAATGGCATTGAATGGCATGGAATGGCATGGAATGGCATGGAATGGCATGGAATGGCATGGAATGGCATGGAATGGCATGGAATGGCATGGAATGGCATGGAATGGCATGGAATGGCATGGAATGGCATGGAATGGCATGGAATGGCATGGAATGGCATGGAATGGCATGGAATGGCATGGAATGGCATGGAATGGCATGGAATGGCATGGCACGGCATGGCACGGCATGGCACGGCATGGCACGGCATGGCACGGCATGGCACGGCATGGCACGGCATGGCACCGGCATGGCACGGCATGGCACCGGCATGGCACGGCATGGCACGGCATGGCACGGCATGGCACGGCATGGCACGGCATGGCACCGGCATGGCACGGCATGGCACCGGCATGGCACGGCATGGCACCGGCATGGCACGGCATGGCACGGCATGGCACGGCATGGCACCGGCATGGCACGGCATGGCACCGGCATGGCACGGCATGGCACCGGCATGGCACGGCATGGCACCGGCATGGCACGGCATGGCACCGGCATGGAATGGCATTGAATGGCATGGAATGGCATGGAATGGCATGGAATGGCATGGAATGGCATGGAATGGCATGGAATGGCATGGAATGGCATGGAATGGCATGGAATGGCATGGAATGGCATGGAATGGCATGGAATGGCATGGAATGGCATGGAATGGCATGGAATGGCATGGAATGGCATGGAATGGCATGGAATGGCATGGAATGACATGGAATGGCATGGAATGACATGGAATGGCATGGAATGGCATGGAATGGCATGGAATGGCATGGCACGGCATGGCACGGCATGGCACGGCATGGCACGGCATGGCACCGGCATGGCACGGCATGGCACCGGCATGGCACGGCATGGCACCGGCATGGCACGGCATGGCACGGCATGGCACCGGCATGGCACGGCATGGCACCGGCATGGCACGGCATGGCACCGGCATGGCACGGCATGGCACCGGCATGGCACGGCATGGCACCGGCATGGCACGGCATGGCACCGGCATGGCACGGCATGGCACCGGCATGGCACGGCATGGCACCGGCATGGCACGGCATGGCACCGGCATGGCACGGCATGGCACCGGCATGGCACGGCATGGCACCGGCATGGCACGGCATGGCACCGGCATGGCACGGCATGGCACCGGCATGGCACGGCATGGCACCGGCATGGCACGGCATGGCACCGGCATGGCACGGCATGGCACCGGCATGGCACGGCATGGCACCGGCATGGCACGGCATGGCACCGGCATGGCACGGCATGGCACCGGCATGGCACGGCATGGCACCGGCATGGCACGGCATGGCACCGGCATGGCACGGCATGGCACCGGCATGGCACGGCATGGCACCGGCATGGCACGGCATGGCACCGGCATGGCACGGCATGGCACCGGCATGGCACGGCATGGCACCGGCATGGCACGGCATGGCACGGCATGGCACCGGCATGGCACGGCATGGCACCGGCATGGCACGGCATGGCACCGGCATGGCACGGCATGGCACCGGCATGGCACGGCATGGCACCGGCATGGCACGGCATGGCACCGGCATGGCACGGCATGGCACCGGCATGGCACGGCATGGCACCGGCATGGCACGGCATGGCACCGGCATGGCACGGCATGGCACCGGCATGGCACGGCATGGCACCGGCATGGCACGGCATGGCACCGGCATGGCACGGCATGACACCGGCATGGCACGGCATGGAATAGCATGGAATGGCATGGAATGGCATGGAATGGCATGGAATGGCATGGAATGGCATGGAATGGCATGGAATGGCATGGAATGGCATGGAATGGCATGGAATGGCATGGAATGGCATGGAATGGCATGGAATGGCATGGAATGGCATGGAATGGCATGGAATGGCATGGAATGACATGGAATGGCATGGAATGACATGGAATGGCATGGAATGGCATGGAATGGCATGGAATGGCATGGCACCGGCATGGCACGGCATGGCACCGGCATGGCACGGCATGGCACCGGCATGGCACGGCATGGCACCGGCATGGCACCGGCATGGCACGGCATGGCACCGGCATGGCACGGCATGGCACCGGCATGGCACGGCATGGCACCGGCATGGCACGGCATGGCACCGGCATGGCACGGCATGGCACCGGCATGGCACGGCATGGAATGGCATTGAATGGCATGGAATGGCATGGAATGGCATGGAATGGCATGGAATGGCATGGAATGGCATGGAATGGCATGGAATGGCATGGAATGGCATGGAATGGCATGGAATGGCATGGAATGGCATGGAATGGCATGGAATGGCATGGAATGGCATGGAATGGCATGGAATGGCATGGAATGTCATGGAATGGCATGGAATGGCATGGAATGGCATGGCACGGCATGGCACGGCATGGCACCGGCATGGCACGGCATGGCACCGGCATGGCACGGCATGGCACCGGCATGGCACGGCATGGCACGGCATGGCACCGGCATGGCACGGCATGGCACCGGCATGGCACGGCATGGCACCGGCATGGCACGGCATGGCACCGGCATGGCACGGCATGGCACCGGCATGGAATGGCATTGAATGGCATGGAATGGCATGGAATGGCATGGAATGGCATGGAATGGCATGGAATGGCATGGAATGGCATGGAATGGCATGGAATGGCATGGAATGGCATGGAATGGCATGGAATGGCATGGAATGGCATGGAATGGCATGGAATGGCATGGAATGGCATGGAATGGCATGGAATGGCATGGAATGGCATGGCACGGCATGGCACGGCATGGCACGGCATGGCACGGCATGGCACGGCATGGCACCGGCATGGCACGGCATGGCACGGCATGGCACCGGCATGGCACGGCATGGCACCGGCATGGCACGGCATGGCACCGGCATGGCACGGCATGGCACGGCATGGCACCGGCATGGCACGGCATGGCACCGGCATGGCACGGCATGGCACCGGCATGGCACGGCATGGCACCGGCATGGCACGGCATGGCACCGGCATGGCACGGCATGGCACCGGCATGGCACGGCATGGCACCGGCATGGCACGGCATGGCACCGGCATGGAATGGCATTGAATGGCATGGAATGGCATGGAAAGGCATGGAATGGCATGGAATGGCATGGAATGGCATGGAATGGCATGGAATGGCATGGAATGGCATGGAATGGCATGGAATGGCATGGAATGGCATGGAATGGCATGGAATGGCATGGAATGGCATGGAATGGCATGGAATGGCATGGAATGGCATGGAATGGCATGGAATGGCATGGAATGGCATGGAATGGCATGGCACGGCATGGCACGGCATGGCACGGCATGGCACGGCATGGCACGGCATGGCACCGGCATGGCACGGCATGGCACGGCATGGCACCGGCATGGCACGGCATGGCACCGGCATGGCACGGCATGGCACCGGCATGGCACGGCATGGCACGGCATGGCACCGGCATGGCACGGCATGGCACCGGCATGGCACGGCATGGCACCGGCATGGCACGGCATGGCACCGGCATGGCACGGCATGGAATGGCATTGAATGGCATGGAATGGCATGGAATGGCATGGAATGGCATGGAATGGCATGGAATGGCATGGAATGGCATGGAATGGCATGGAATGGCATGGAATGGCATGGAATGGCATGGAATGGCATGGAATGGCATGGAATGGCATGGAATGGCATGGAATGGCATGGAATGGCATGGAATGGCATGGAATGGCATGGAATGGCATGGAATGGCATGGAATGGCATGGAATGGCATGGAATGGCATGGAATGGCATGGAATGGCATGGAATGGCATGGAATGGCATGGAATGGCATGGAATGGCATGGAATGGCATGGAATGGCATGGAATGGCATGGAATGACATGGAATGGCATGGAATGGCATGGAATGACATGGAATGGCATGGAATGGCATGGAATGGCATGGCACCGCATGGCACGGCATGGCACGGCATGGCACGGCATGGCACGGCATGGCACGGCATGGCACCGGCATGGCACGGCATGGAATGGCATGGAATGGCATGGAATGGCATGGAATGGCATGGAATGGCATGGAATGGCATGGAATGGCATGGAATGGCATGGAATGGCATGGAATGGCATGGAATGACATGGAATGGCATGGAATGGCATGGAATGGCATGGAATGGCATGGAATGGCATGGAATGGCATGGCACGGCATGGCACGGCATGGCACGGCATGGCACGGCATGGCACCGGCATGGCACGGCATGGCACCGGCATGGCACGGCATGGCACCGGCATGGCACGGCATGGCACCGGCATGGCACGGCATGGCACCGGCATGGCACGGCATGGCACCGGCATGGCACGGCATGGCACCGGCATGGCACCGGCATGGCACCGGCATGGCATCGGCATGGCACCGGCATGGCACCGGCATGGCACCGGCATGGCACCGGCATGGCACCGGCATGGCACCGGCATGGCACCGGCATGGCACCGGCATGGCACCGGCATGGCACCGGCATGGCACGGCATGGAATGGCATGGAATGGCATGGAATGGCATGGAATGGCATGGAATGGCATGGAATGGCATGGAATGGCATGGAATGGCATGGAATGGCATGGAATGGCATGGAATGGCATGGAATGGCATGGAATGGCATGGAATGGCATGGAATGGCATGGAATGGCATGGAATGGCATGGAATGGCATGGAATGGCATGGAATGGCATGGAATGGCATGGAATGGCATGGAATGGCATGGAATGGCATGGAATGGCATGGAATGGCATGGAATGGCATGGAATGGCATGGAATGGCATGGAATGGCATGGAATGGCATGGAATGGCATGGAATGGCATGGAATGGCATGGAATGGCATGGCACGGCATGGCACGGCATGGCACGGCATGGCACGGCATGGCACGGCATGGCACGGCATGACACCGGCATGGCACGGCATGGCACCGGCATGGCACGGCATGGCACCGGCATGGCACGGCATGGCACGGCATGGCACGGCATGGCACCGGCATGGCACGGCATGGCACCGGCATGGCACGGCATGGCACCGGCATGGCACGGCATGGCACCGGCATGGCACGGCATGGCACGGCATGGCACGGCATGGCACGGCATGGCACGGCATGGCACCGGCATGGCACGGCATGGCACCGGCATGGCACGGCATGGCACCGGCATGGCACGGCATGGCACCGGCATGGCACGGCATGGCACCGGCATGGCACGGCATGGCACCGGCATGGCACGGCATGGCACGGCATGGCACCGGCATGGCACGGCATGGCACCGGCATGGCACGGCATGGCACCGGCATGGCACCGGCATGGCACGGCATGGCACCGGCATGGCACGGCATGGCACCGGCATGGCACGGCATGGCACCGGCATGGCACGGCATGGCACCGGCATGGCACGGCATGGCACCGGCATGGCACGGCATGGCACCGGCATGGCACGGCATGGCACCGGCATGGCACGTCATGGCACCGGCATGGCACGGCATGGCACCGGCATGGCACGGCATGGCACCGGCATGGCACGGCATGGCACGGCATGGCACGGCATGGCACCGGCATGGAATGGCATTGAATGGCATGGAATGGCATGGAATGGCATGGAATGGCATGGAATGGCATGGAATGGCATGGAATGGCATGGAATGGCATGGAATGGCATGGAATGGCATGGAATGGCATGGAATGGCATGGAATGGCATGGAATGGCATGGAATGACATGGAATGGCATGGAATGACATGGAATGGCATGGAATGGCATGGAATGGCATGGAATGGCATGGAATGGCATGGCACGGCATGGCACGGCATGGCACGGCATGGCACGGCATGGCACGGCATGGCACCGGCATGGCACGGCATGGCACCGGCATGGCACGGCATGGCACCGGCATGGCACGGCATGGCACCGGCATGGCACGGCATGGCACCGGCATGGCACGGCATGGCACCGGCATGGCACGGCATGGCACCGGCATGGCACGGCATGGCACCGGCATGGCACGGCATGGCACGGCATGGCACGGCATGGCACCGGCATGGCACGGCATGGCACCGGCATGGCACGGCATGGCACCGGCATGGCACGGCATGGCACCGGCATGGCACGGCATGGCACCGGCATGGCACGGCATGGCACCGGCATGGCACGGCATGGCACCGGCATGGCACGGCATGGCACCGGCATGGCACGGCATGGCACGGCATGGCACGGCATGGCACCGGCATGGCACGGCATGGCACCGGCATGGCACGGCATGGCACCGGCATGGCACGGCATGGCACGGCATGGCACGGCATGGCACGGCATGGCACCGGCATGGCACGGCATGGCACCGGCATGGCACGGCATGGCACCGGCATGGCACGGCATGGCACCGGCATGGCACGGCATGGCACCGGCATGGCACGGCATGGCACGGCATGGCACCGGCATGGCACGGCATGGAATGGCATTGAATGGCATGGAATGGCATGGAATGGCATGGAATGGCATGGAATGGCATGGAATGGCATGGAATGGCATGGAATGGCATGGAATGGCATGGAATGGCATGGAATGGCATGGAATGGCATGGAATGGCATGGAATGGCATGGAATGTCATGGAATGGCATGGAATGGCATGGCACGGCATGGCACGGCATGGCACCGGCATGGCACGGCATGGCACCGGCATGGCACGGCATGGCACCGGCATGGCACGGCATGGCACGGCATGGCACGGCATGGCACCGGCATGGCACGGCATGGCACCGGCATGGCACGGCATGGCACCGGCATGGCACGGCATGGCACCGGCATGGCACGGCATGGCACCGGCATGGCACGGCATGGCACCGGCATGGAATGGCATTGAATGGCATGGAATGGCATGGAATGGCATGGAATGGCATGGAATGGCATGGAATGGCATGGAATGGCATGGAATGGCATGGAATGGCATGGAATGGCATGGAATGGCATGGAATGGCATGGAATGGCATGGAATGGCATGGAATGGCATGGAATGGCATGGAATGGCATGGAATGGCATGGAATGGCATGGAATGGCATGGAATGGCATGGAATGGCATGGAATGGCATGGAATGGCATGGAATGGCATGGCACGGCATGGCACGGCATGGCACGGCATGGCACGGCATGGCACGGCATGGCACGGCATGGCACCGGCATGGCACGGCATGGCACCGGCATGGCACGGCATGGCACGGCATGGCACCGGCATGGCACGGCATGGCACCGGCATGGCACGGCATGGCACCGGCATGGCACGGCATGGCACGGCATGGCACCGGCATGGCACGGCATGGCACCGGCATGGCACGGCATGGCACCGGCATGGCACGGCATGGCACCGGCATGGCACGGCATGGCACCGGCATGGCACGGCATGGCACCGGCATGGCACGGCATGGCACCGGCATGGCACGGCATGGCACCGGCATGGCACGGCATGGCACCGGCATGGCACGGCATGGCACCGGCATGGAATGGCATTGAATGGCATGGAATGGCATGGAATGGCATGGAATGGCATGGAATGGCATGGAATGGCATGGAATGGCATGGAATGGCATGGAATGGCATGGAATGGCATGGAATGGCATGGAATGGCATGGAATGGCATGGAATGGCATGGAATGGCATGGAATGGCATGGAATGGCATGGAATGGCATGGAATGGCATGGAATGGCATGGAATGGCATGGAATGGCATGGAATGGCATGGAATGACATGGAATGGCATGGAATGACATGGAATGGCATGGAATGGCATGGAATGGCATGGAATGGCATGGCACGGCATGGCACGGCATGGCACGGCATGGCACGGCATGGCACCGGCATGGCACGGCATGGCACCGGCATGGCACGGCATGGCACGGCATGGCACCGGCATGGCACGGCATGGCACCGGCATGGCACGGCATGGCACCGGCATGGCACGGCATGGCACCGGCATGGGACGGCATGGCACCGGCATGGCGCGGCATGGCACCGGCATGGCACGGCATGGCACCGGCATGGCACGGCATGGCACCGGCATGGCACGGCATGGCACCGGCATGGCACGGCATGGCACCGGCATGGCACGGCATGGCACCGGCATGGCACGGCATGGCACCGGCATGGCACGGCATGGCACCGGCATGGCACGGCATGGCACCGGCATGGCACGGCATGGAATAGCATGGAATGGCATGGAATGGCATGGAATGGCATGGAATGGCATGGAATGGCATGGAATGGCATGGAATGGCATGGAATGGCATGGAATGGCATGGAATGGCATGGAATGGCATGGAATGGCATGGAATGGCATGGAATGGCATTGAATGGCATGGAATGGCATTGAATGGCATGGAATGGCATGGAATGGCATGGGATGGCATGGAATGGCATGGAATGGCATGGCACCGCATGGCACGGCATGGTACGGCATGGCACGGCATGGCACGGCATGGCACGGCATGGCACGGCATGGCACGGCATGGCACGGCATGGCACGGCATGGCACGGCATTGAATGGCATGGAATGGCATTGAATGGCACGGAATGGCACGGCATGGCACGGCATGGCACCGCATTGAGTGGCATGGAATGGCATGGAATGGCATGGACTGGCATGGACTGGCATGGACTGGCATGGAATGGCATGGAATGGCATGGCACGGCATGGCACGGCATGGCACCGGCATGGCACGGCATGGCACCGGCATGGCACGGCATGGCACCGGCATGGCACGGCATGGCACCGGCATGGCACGGCATGGCACCGGCATGGCACGGCATGGCACCGGCATGGCACGGCATGGCACCGGCATGGCACGGCATGGCACCGGCATGGCACGGCATGGCACCGGCATGGCACGGCATGGCACGGCATGGCACGGCATTGAATGGCATGGAATGGCATGGAATGGCATGGAATGGCATGGAATGGCATGGAATGGCATGGAATGGCATGGAATGGCATAGAATGGCATGGAATGGCATGGAATGACATGGAATGGCATGGAATGGCATGGAATGGCATGGAATGGCATGGCACCGCATGGCACGGCATGGCACGGCATGGCACCGGCATGGCACGGCATGGCACCGGCATGGCACGGCATGGCACCGGCATGGCACGGCATGGCACGGCATGGCACCGGCATGGCACGGCATGGCACCGGCATGGCACGGCATGGCACCGGCATGGCACGGCATGGCACCGGCATGGCACGGCATGGCACCGGCATGGCACGGCATGGCACCGGCATGGCACGGCATGGAATGGCATTGAATGGCATGGAATGGCATGGAATGGCATGGAATGGCATGGAATGGCATGGAATGGCATGGAATGGCATGGAATGGCATGGAATGGCATGGAATGGCATGGAATGGCATGGAATGGCATGGAATGGCATGGAATGGCATGGAATGGCATGGAATGGCATGGAATGTCATGGAATGGCATGGAATGGCATGGAATGGCATGGCACGGCATGGCACGGCATGGCACCGGCATGGCACGGCATGGCACCGGCATGGCACGGCATGGCACCGGCATGGCACGGCATGGCACGGCATGGCACGGCATGGCACCGGCATGGCACGGCATGGCACCGGCATGGCACGGCATGGCACCGGCATGGCACGGCATGGCACCGGCATGGCACGGCATGGCACCGGCATGGCACGGCATGGCACCGGCATGGCACGGCATGGCACGGCATGGCACCGGCATGGCACGGCATGGCACCGGCATGGCACGGCATGACACCGGCATGGCACGGCATGGAATAGCATGGAATGGCATGGAATGGCATGGAATGGCATGGAATGGCATGGAATGGCATGGAATGGCATGGAATGGCATGGAATGGCATGGAATGGCATGGAATGGCATGGAATGGCATGGAATGGCATGGAATGGCATGGAATGACATGGAATGGCATGGAATGACATGGAATGGCATGGAATGGCATGGAATGGCATGGAATGGCATGGCACGGCATGGCACGGCATGGCATGGCATGGCACGGCATGGCACCGGCATGGCACGGCATGGCACCGGCATGGCACGGCATGGCACGGCATGGCACCGGCATGGCACGGCATGGCACCGGCATGGCACGGCCATGGCACCGGCATGGCACGGCATGGCACCGGCATGGCACGGCATGGCACCGGCATGGCACGGCATGGCACCGGCATGGCACGGCATGGCACCGGCATGGCACGGCATGGAATGGCATTGAATGGCATGGAATGGCATGGAATGGCATGGAATGGCATGGAATGGCATGGAATGGCATGGAATGGCATGGAATGGCATGGAATGGCATGGAATGGCATGGAATGGCATGGAATGGCATGGAATGGCATGGAATGGCATGGAATGGCATGGAATGGCATGGAATGGCATGGAATGGCATGGAATGGCATGGAATGGCATGGAATGGCATGGAATGGCATGGAATGGCATGGAATGGCATGGAATGGCATGGAATGGCATGGAATGGCATGGAATGGCATGGAATGGCATGGAATGGCATGGAATGGCATGGAATGGCATGGAATGGCATGGAATGGCATGGAATGGCATGGAATGGCATGGAATGACATGGAATGGCATGGAATGGCATGGAATGACATGGAATGGCATGGAATGGCATGGAATGGCATGGCACCGCATGGCACGGCATGGCACGGCATGGCACGGCATGGCACGGCATGGCACGGCATGGCACCGGCATGGCACGGCATGGCACCGGCATGGCACGGCATGGCACCGGCATGGCACGGCATGGCACGGCATTGAATGGCATGGAATGGCATGGAATGGCATGGAATGGCATGGAATGGCATGGAATGGCATGGCACCGGCATGGCACGGCATGGCACCGGCATGGCACGGCATGGCACCGGCATGGCACCGGCATGGCACGGCATGGCACCGGCATGGCACCGGCATGGCACCGGCATGGCACGGCATGGCACGGCATGGCACGGCATGGCACGGCATGGAATGGCATGGAATGGCATGGAATGGCATGGAATGGCATGGAATGGCATGGAATGGCATGGAATGGCATGGAATGGCATGGAATGGCATGGAATGGCATGGAATGGCATGGAATGGCATGGAATGATATGGAATGGCATGGAATGACATGGAATGACATGGAATGGCATGGAATGGCATGGAATGGCATGGAATGGCATGGCACCGCATGGCACGGCATGGCACGGCATGGCACGGCATGGCACGGCATGGCACGGCATGGCACCGGCATGGCACGGCATGGCACCGGCATGGCACGGCATGGCACCGGCATGGCACGGCATGGCACGGCATGGCACGGCATTGAATGGCATGGAATGGCATGGAATGGCATGGAATGGCATGGAATGGCATGGAATGGCATGGAATGGCATGGAATGGCATGGAATGGCATGGCACCGGCATGGCACGGCATGGCACCGGCATGGCACGGCATGGCACCGGCATGGCACGGCATGGCACCGGCATGGCACCGGCATGGCACCGGCATGGCACGGCATGGCACCGGCATGGCACGGCATGGCACCGGCATGGCACGGCATGGCACCGGCATGGCACGGCATGGCACCGGCATGGCACGGCATGGCACCGGCATGGCACGGCATGGCACCGGCATGGCACGGCATGGCACGGCATGGCACGGCATGGCACCGGCATGGCACGGCATGGCACCGGCATGGCACGGCATGGCACCGGCATGGCACGGCATGGCACCGGCATGGCACGGCATGGCACCGGCATGGAATGGCATTGAATGGCATGGAATGGCATGGAATGGCATGGAATGGCATGGAATGGCATGGAATGGCATGGAATGGCATGGAATGGCATGGAATGGCATGGAATGGCATGGAATGGCATGGAATGGCATGGAATGGCATGGAATGGCATGGAATGGCATGGAATGGCATGGAATGGCATGGAATGGCATGGAATGGCATGGAATGACATGGAATGGCATGGAATGACATGGAATGGCATGGAATGGCATGGAATGGCATGGAATGGCATGGCACGGCATGGCACGGCATGGCACGGCATGGCACGGCATGGCACCGGCATGGCACGGCATGGCACCGGCATGGCACGGCATGGCACCGGCATGGCACGGCATGGCACGGCATGGCACCGGCATGGCACGGCATGGCACCGGCATGGCACGGCATGGCACCGGCATGGCACGGCATGGCACCGGCATGGCACGGCATGGCACCGGCATGGCACGGCATGGCACCGGCATGGCACGGCATGGCACCGGCATGGCACGGCATGGCACCGGCATGGCACGGCATGGCACCGGCATGGCACGGCATGGCACCGGCATGGCACGGCATGGCACCGGCATGGCACGGCATGGCACCGGCATGGCACGGCATGGCACCGGCATGGCACGGCATGGCACCGGCATGGCACGGCATGGCACCGGCATGGCACGGCATGGCACCGGCATGGCACGGCATGGCACCGGCATGGCACGGCATGGCACCGGCATGGCACGGCATGGCACCGGCATGGCACGGCATGGCACCGGCATGGCACGGCATGGCACGGCATGGCACCGGCATGGCACGGCATGGCACCGGCATGGCACGGCATGGCACCGGCATGGCACGGCATGGCACCGGCATGGCACGGCATGGCACCGGCATGGCACGGCATGGCACCGGCATGGCACGGCATGGCACGGCATGGCACCGGCATGGCACGGCATGGCACCGGCATGGCACGGCATGGCACCGGCATGGCACGGCATGGCACCGGCATGGCACGGCATGGCACCGGCATGGCACGGCATGGCACCGGCATGGCACGGCATGGCACCGGCATGGCACGGCATGGCACCGGCATGGCACGGCATGGCACCGGCATGGCACGGCATGGCACCGGCATGGCACGGCATGGCACCGGCATGGCACGGCATGGCACCGGCATGGCACGGCATGACACCGGCATGGCACGGCATGGAATAGCATGGAATGGCATGGAATGGCATGGAATGGCATGGAATGGCATGGAATGGCATGGAATGGCATGGAATGGCATGGAATGGCATGGAATGGCATGGAATGGCATGGAATGGCATGGAATGGCATGGAATGGCATGGAATGGCATGGAATGGCATGGAATGGCATGGAATGACATGGAATGGCATGGAATGACATGGAATGGCATGGAATGGCATGGAATGGCATGGAATGGCATGGCACCGGCATGGCACGGCATGGCACCGGCATGGCACGGCATGGCACCGGCATGGCACGGCATGGCACCGGCATGGCACCGGCATGGCACGGCATGGCACCGGCATGGCACGGCATGGCACCGGCATGGCACGGCATGGCACCGGCATGGCACGGCATGGCACCGGCATGGCACGGCATGGCACCGGCATGGCACGGCATGGAATGGCATTGAATGGCATGGAATGGCATGGAATGGCATGGAATGGCATGGAATGGCATGGAATGGCATGGAATGGCATGGAATGGCATGGAATGGCATGGAATGGCATGGAATGGCATGGAATGGCATGGAATGGCATGGAATGGCATGGAATGGCATGGAATGGCATGGAATGGCATGGAATGTCATGGAATGGCATGGAATGGCATGGAATGGCATGGCACGGCATGGCACGGCATGGCACCGGCATGGCACGGCATGGCACCGGCATGGCACGGCATGGCACCGGCATGGCACGGCATGGCACGGCATGGCACCGGCATGGCACGGCATGGCACCGGCATGGCACGGCATGGCACCGGCATGGCACGGCATGGCACCGGCATGGCACGGCATGGCACCGGCATGGAATGGCATTGAATGGCATGGAATGGCATGGAATGGCATGGAATGGCATGGAATGGCATGGAATGGCATGGAATGGCATGGAATGGCATGGAATGGCATGGAATGGCATGGAATGGCATGGAATGGCATGGAATGGCATGGAATGGCATGGAATGGCATGGAATGGCATGGAATGGCATGGAATGGCATGGAATGGCATGGCACGGCATGGCACGGCATGGCACGGCATGGCACGGCATGGCACGGCATGGCACCGGCATGGCACGGCATGGCACGGCATGGCACCGGCATGGCACGGCATGGCACCGGCATGGCACGGCATGGCACCGGCATGGCACGGCATGGCACGGCATGGCACCGGCATGGCACGGCATGGCACCGGCATGGCACGGCATGGCACCGGCATGGCACGGCATGGCACCGGCATGGCACGGCATGGCACCGGCATGGCACGGCATGGCACCGGCATGGCACGGCATGGCACCGGCATGGCACGGCATGGCACCGGCATGGAATGGCATTGAATGGCATGGAATGGCATGGAAAGGCATGGAATGGCATGGAATGGCATGGAATGGCATGGAATGGCATGGAATGGCATGGAATGGCATGGAATGGCATGGAATGGCATGGAATGGCATGGAATGGCATGGAATGGCATGGAATGGCATGGAATGGCATGGAATGGCATGGAATGGCATGGAATGGCATGGAATGGCATGGAATGGCATGGAATGGCATGGCACGGCATGGCACGGCATGGCACGGCATGGCACGGCATGGCACGGCATGGCACCGGCATGGCACGGCATGGCACGGCATGGCACCGGCATGGCACGGCATGGCACCGGCATGGCACGGCATGGCACCGGCATGGCACGGCATGGCACGGCATGGCACCGGCATGGCACGGCATGGCACCGGCATGGCACGGCATGGCACCGGCATGGCACGGCATGGCACCGGCATGGCACGGCATGGAATGGCATTGAATGGCATGGAATGGCATGGAATGGCATGGAATGGCATGGAATGGCATGGAATGGCATGGAATGGCATGGAATGGCATGGAATGGCATGGAATGGCATGGAATGGCATGGAATGGCATGGAATGGCATGGAATGGCATGGAATGGCATGGAATGGCATGGAATGGCATGGAATGGCATGGAATGGCATGGAATGGCATGGAATGGCATGGAATGGCATGGAATGGCATGGAATGGCATGGAATGGCATGGAATGGCATGGAATGGCATGGAATGGCATGGAATGGCATGGAATGGCATGGAATGGCATGGAATGGCATGGAATGGCATGGAATGGCATGGAATGACATGGAATGGCATGGAATGGCATGGAATGACATGGAATGGCATGGAATGGCATGGAATGGCATGGCACCGCATGGCACGGCATGGCACGGCATGGCACGGCATGGCACGGCATGGCACGGCATGGCACCGGCATGGCACGGCATGGAATGGCATGGAATGGCATGGAATGGCATGGAATGGCATGGAATGGCATGGAATGGCATGGAATGGCATGGAATGGCATGGAATGGCATGGAATGGCATGGAATGACATGGAATGGCATGGAATGGCATGGAATGGCATGGAATGGCATGGAATGGCATGGAATGGCATGGCACGGCATGGCACGGCATGGCACGGCATGGCACGGCATGGCACCGGCATGGCACGGCATGGCACCGGCATGGCACGGCATGGCACCGGCATGGCACGGCATGGCACCGGCATGGCACGGCATGGCACCGGCATGGCACGGCATGGCACCGGCATGGCACGGCATGGCACCGGCATGGCACCGGCATGGCACCGGCATGGCATCGGCATGGCACCGGCATGGCACCGGCATGGCACCGGCATGGCACCGGCATGGCACCGGCATGGCACCGGCATGGCACCGGCATGGCACCGGCATGGCACCGGCATGGCACCGGCATGGCACGGCATGGAATGGCATGGAATGGCATGGAATGGCATGGAATGGCATGGAATGGCATGGAATGGCATGGAATGGCATGGAATGGCATGGAATGGCATGGAATGGCATGGAATGGCATGGAATGGCATGGAATGGCATGGAATGGCATGGAATGGCATGGAATGGCATGGAATGGCATGGAATGGCATGGAATGGCATGGAATGGCATGGAATGGCATGGAATGGCATGGAATGGCATGGAATGGCATGGAATGGCATGGAATGGCATGGAATGGCATGGAATGGCATGGAATGGCATGGAATGGCATGGAATGGCATGGAATGGCATGGAATGGCATGGAATGGCATGGAATGGCATGGAATGGCATGGCACGGCATGGCACGGCATGGCACGGCATGGCACGGCATGGCACGGCATGGCACGGCATGACACCGGCATGGCACGGCATGGCACCGGCATGGCACGGCATGGCACCGGCATGGCACGGCATGGCACGGCATGGCACGGCATGGCACCGGCATGGCACGGCATGGCACCGGCATGGCACGGCATGGCACCGGCATGGCACGGCATGGCACCGGCATGGCACGGCATGGCACGGCATGGCACGGCATGGCACGGCATGGCACGGCATGGCACCGGCATGGCACGGCATGGCACCGGCATGGCACGGCATGGCACCGGCATGGCACGGCATGGCACCGGCATGGCACGGCATGGCACCGGCATGGCACGGCATGGCACCGGCATGGCACGGCATGGCACGGCATGGCACCGGCATGGCACGGCATGGCACCGGCATGGCACGGCATGGCACCGGCATGGCACCGGCATGGCACGGCATGGCACCGGCATGGCACGGCATGGCACCGGCATGGCACGGCATGGCACCGGCATGGCACGGCATGGCACCGGCATGGCACGGCATGGCACCGGCATGGCACGGCATGGCACCGGCATGGCACGGCATGGCACCGGCATGGCACGTCATGGCACCGGCATGGCACGGCATGGCACCGGCATGGCACGGCATGGCACCGGCATGGCACGGCATGGCACGGCATGGCACGGCATGGCACCGGCATGGAATGGCATTGAATGGCATGGAATGGCATGGAATGGCATGGAATGGCATGGAATGGCATGGAATGGCATGGAATGGCATGGAATGGCATGGAATGGCATGGAATGGCATGGAATGGCATGGAATGGCATGGAATGGCATGGAATGGCATGGAATGACATGGAATGGCATGGAATGACATGGAATGGCATGGAATGGCATGGAATGGCATGGAATGGCATGGAATGGCATGGCACGGCATGGCACGGCATGGCACGGCATGGCACGGCATGGCACCGGCATGGCACGGCATGGCACCGGCATGGCACGGCATGGCACCGGCATGGCACGGCATGGCACCGGCATGGCACGGCATGGCACCGGCATGGCACGGCATGGCACCGGCATGGCACGGCATGGCACCGGCATGGCACGGCATGGCACCGGCATGGCACGGCATGGCACGGCATGGCACGGCATGGCACCGGCATGGCACGGCATGGCACCGGCATGGCACGGCATGGCACCGGCATGGCACGGCATGGCACCGGCATGGCACGGCATGGCACCGGCATGGCACGGCATGGCACCGGCATGGCACGGCATGGCACCGGCATGGCACGGCATGGCACCGGCATGGCACGGCATGGCACGGCATGGCACGGCATGGCACCGGCATGGCACGGCATGGCACCGGCATGGCACGGCATGGCACCGGCATGGCACGGCATGGCACGGCATGGCACGGCATGGCACGGCATGGCACCGGCATGGCACGGCATGGCACCGGCATGGCACGGCATGGCACCGGCATGGCACGGCATGGCACCGGCATGGCACGGCATGGCACCGGCATGGCACGGCATGGCACGGCATGGCACCGGCATGGCACGGCATGGAATGGCATTGAATGGCATGGAATGGCATGGAATGGCATGGAATGGCATGGAATGGCATGGAATGGCATGGAATGGCATGGAATGGCATGGAATGGCATGGAATGGCATGGAATGGCATGGAATGGCATGGAATGGCATGGAATGTCATGGAATGGCATGGAATGGCATGGCACGGCATGGCACGGCATGGCACCGGCATGGCACGGCATGGCACCGGCATGGCACGGCATGGCACCGGCATGGCACGGCATGGCACGGCATGGCACGGCATGGCACCGGCATGGCACGGCATGGCACCGGCATGGCACGGCATGGCACCGGCATGGCACGGCATGGCACCGGCATGGCACGGCATGGCACCGGCATGGCACGGCATGGCACCGGCATGGAATGGCATTGAATGGCATGGAATGGCATGGAATGGCATGGAATGGCATGGAATGGCATGGAATGGCATGGAATGGCATGGAATGGCATGGAATGGCATGGAATGGCATGGAATGGCATGGAATGGCATGGAATGGCATGGAATGGCATGGAATGGCATGGAATGGCATGGAATGGCATGGAATGGCATGGAATGGCATGGAATGGCATGGAATGGCATGGAATGGCATGGAATGGCATGGAATGGCATGGAATGGCATGGCACGGCATGGCACGGCATGGCACGGCATGGCACGGCATGGCACGGCATGGCACGGCATGGCACCGGCATGGCACGGCATGGCACCGGCATGGCACGGCATGGCACGGCATGGCACCGGCATGGCACGGCATGGCACCGGCATGGCACGGCATGGCACCGGCATGGCACGGCATGGCACGGCATGGCACCGGCATGGCACGGCATGGCACCGGCATGGCACGGCATGGCACCGGCATGGCACGGCATGGCACCGGCATGGCACGGCATGGCACCGGCATGGCACGGCATGGCACCGGCATGGCACGGCATGGCACCGGCATGGCACGGCATGGCACCGGCATGGCACGGCATGGCACCGGCATGGCACGGCATGGCACCGGCATGGAATGGCATTGAATGGCATGGAATGGCATGGAATGGCATGGAATGGCATGGAATGGCATGGAATGGCATGGAATGGCATGGAATGGCATGGAATGGCATGGAATGGCATGGAATGGCATGGAATGGCATGGAATGGCATGGAATGGCATGGAATGGCATGGAATGGCATGGAATGGCATGGAATGGCATGGAATGGCATGGAATGGCATGGAATGGCATGGAATGGCATGGAATGGCATGGAATGACATGGAATGGCATGGAATGACATGGAATGGCATGGAATGGCATGGAATGGCATGGAATGGCATGGCACGGCATGGCACGGCATGGCACGGCATGGCACGGCATGGCACCGGCATGGCACGGCATGGCACCGGCATGGCACGGCATGGCACGGCATGGCACCGGCATGGCACGGCATGGCACCGGCATGGCACGGCATGGCACCGGCATGGCACGGCATGGCACCGGCATGGGACGGCATGGCACCGGCATGGCGCGGCATGGCACCGGCATGGCACGGCATGGCACCGGCATGGCACGGCATGGCACCGGCATGGCACGGCATGGCACCGGCATGGCACGGCATGGCACCGGCATGGCACGGCATGGCACCGGCATGGCACGGCATGGCACCGGCATGGCACGGCATGGCACCGGCATGGCACGGCATGGCACCGGCATGGCACGGCATGGAATAGCATGGAATGGCATGGAATGGCATGGAATGGCATGGAATGGCATGGAATGGCATGGAATGGCATGGAATGGCATGGAATGGCATGGAATGGCATGGAATGGCATGGAATGGCATGGAATGGCATGGAATGGCATGGAATGGCATTGAATGGCATGGAATGGCATTGAATGGCATGGAATGGCATGGAATGGCATGGGATGGCATGGAATGGCATGGAATGGCATGGCACCGCATGGCACGGCATGGTACGGCATGGCACGGCATGGCACGGCATGGCACGGCATGGCACGGCATGGCACGGCATGGCACGGCATGGCACGGCATGGCACGGCATTGAATGGCATGGAATGGCATTGAATGGCACGGAATGGCACGGCATGGCACGGCATGGCACCGCATTGAGTGGCATGGAATGGCATGGAATGGCATGGACTGGCATGGACTGGCATGGACTGGCATGGAATGGCATGGAATGGCATGGCACGGCATGGCACGGCATGGCACCGGCATGGCACGGCATGGCACCGGCATGGCACGGCATGGCACCGGCATGGCACGGCATGGCACCGGCATGGCACGGCATGGCACCGGCATGGCACGGCATGGCACCGGCATGGCACGGCATGGCACCGGCATGGCACGGCATGGCACCGGCATGGCACGGCATGGCACCGGCATGGCACGGCATGGCACGGCATGGCACGGCATTGAATGGCATGGAATGGCATGGAATGGCATGGAATGGCATGGAATGGCATGGAATGGCATGGAATGGCATGGAATGGCATAGAATGGCATGGAATGGCATGGAATGACATGGAATGGCATGGAATGGCATGGAATGGCATGGAATGGCATGGCACCGCATGGCACGGCATGGCACGGCATGGCACCGGCATGGCACGGCATGGCACCGGCATGGCACGGCATGGCACCGGCATGGCACGGCATGGCACGGCATGGCACCGGCATGGCACGGCATGGCACCGGCATGGCACGGCATGGCACCGGCATGGCACGGCATGGCACCGGCATGGCACGGCATGGCACCGGCATGGCACGGCATGGCACCGGCATGGCACGGCATGGAATGGCATTGAATGGCATGGAATGGCATGGAATGGCATGGAATGGCATGGAATGGCATGGAATGGCATGGAATGGCATGGAATGGCATGGAATGGCATGGAATGGCATGGAATGGCATGGAATGGCATGGAATGGCATGGAATGGCATGGAATGGCATGGAATGGCATGGAATGTCATGGAATGGCATGGAATGGCATGGAATGGCATGGCACGGCATGGCACGGCATGGCACCGGCATGGCACGGCATGGCACCGGCATGGCACGGCATGGCACCGGCATGGCACGGCATGGCACGGCATGGCACGGCATGGCACCGGCATGGCACGGCATGGCACCGGCATGGCACGGCATGGCACCGGCATGGCACGGCATGGCACCGGCATGGCACGGCATGGCACCGGCATGGCACGGCATGGCACCGGCATGGCACGGCATGGCACGGCATGGCACCGGCATGGCACGGCATGGCACCGGCATGGCACGGCATGACACCGGCATGGCACGGCATGGAATAGCATGGAATGGCATGGAATGGCATGGAATGGCATGGAATGGCATGGAATGGCATGGAATGGCATGGAATGGCATGGAATGGCATGGAATGGCATGGAATGGCATGGAATGGCATGGAATGGCATGGAATGGCATGGAATGACATGGAATGGCATGGAATGACATGGAATGGCATGGAATGGCATGGAATGGCATGGAATGGCATGGCACGGCATGGCACGGCATGGCATGGCATGGCACGGCATGGCACCGGCATGGCACGGCATGGCACCGGCATGGCACGGCATGGCACGGCATGGCACCGGCATGGCACGGCATGGCACCGGCATGGCACGGCATGGCACCGGCATGGCACCGGCATGGCACGGCATGGCACCGGCATGGCACGGCATGGCACCGGCATGGCACGGCATGGCACCGGCATGGCACGGCATGGCACCGGCATGGCACGGCATGGAATGGCATTGAATGGCATGGAATGGCATGGAATGGCATGGAATGGCATGGAATGGCATGGAATGGCATGGAATGGCATGGAATGGCATGGAATGGCATGGAATGGCATGGAATGGCATGGAATGGCATGGAATGGCATGGAATGGCATGGAATGGCATGGAATGGCATGGAATGGCATGGAATGGCATGGAATGGCATGGAATGGCATGGAATGGCATGGAATGGCATGGAATGGCATGGAATGGCATGGAATGGCATGGAATGGCATGGAATGGCATGGAATGGCATGGAATGGCATGGAATGGCATGGAATGGCATGGAATGGCATGGAATGGCATGGAATGGCATGGAATGGCATGGAATGACATGGAATGGCATGGAATGGCATGGAATGACATGGAATGGCATGGAATGGCATGGAATGGCATGGCACCGCATGGCACGGCATGGCACGGCATGGCACGGCATGGCACGGCATGGCACGGCATGGCACCGGCATGGCACGGCATGGCACCGGCATGGCACGGCATGGCACCGGCATGGCACGGCATGGCACGGCATTGAATGGCATGGAATGGCATGGAATGGCATGGAATGGCATGGAATGGCATGGAATGGCATGGCACCGGCATGGCACGGCATGGCACCGGCATGGCACGGCATGGCACCGGCATGGCACCGGCATGGCACGGCATGGCACCGGCATGGCACCGGCATGGCACCGGCATGGCACGGCATGGCACGGCATGGCACGGCATGGCACGGCATGGAATGGCATGGAATGGCATGGAATGGCATGGAATGGCATGGAATGGCATGGAATGGCATGGAATGGCATGGAATGGCATGGAATGGCATGGAATGGCATGGAATGGCATGGAATGGCATGGAATGATATGGAATGGCATGGAATGACATGGAATGACATGGAATGGCATGGAATGGCATGGAATGGCATGGAATGGCATGGCACCGCATGGCACGGCATGGCACGGCATGGCACGGCATGGCACGGCATGGCACGGCATGGCACCGGCATGGCACGGCATGGCACCGGCATGGCACGGCATGGCACCGGCATGGCACGGCATGGCACGGCATGGCACGGCATTGAATGGCATGGAATGGCATGGAATGGCATGGAATGGCATGGAATGGCATGGAATGGCATGGAATGGCATGGAATGGCATGGAATGGCATGGCACCGGCATGGCACGGCATGGCACCGGCATGGCACGGCATGGCACCGGCATGGCACCGGCATGGCACCGGCATGGCACGGCATGGCACCGGCATGGCACGGCATGGCACCGGCATGGCACGGCATGGCACCGGCATGGCACGGCATGGCACCGGCATGGCACGGCATGGCACGGCATGGCACCGGCATGGCACGGCATGGCACCGGCATGGCACGGCATGGCACCGGCATGGCACGGCATGGCACCGGCATGGCACGGCATGGAATGGCATTCAATGGCACGGCATGGCACGGCATGGCACCGGCATGGCACGGCATGGCACCGGCATGGCACGGCATGGCACCGGCATGGCACGGCATGGCACCGGCATGGCACGGCATGGAATGGCATGGAATGGCATGGCACCGCATGGCACGGCATGGCACCGGCATTGAATGGCATGGAATGGCATGGAATGGCATGGCACGGCATGGCACGGCATGGCACGGCATGGCACCGGCATGGCACGGCATGGCACCGGCATGGCACGGCATGGCACCGGCATGGCACGGCATGGCACCGGCATGGCACGGCATGGCACCGGCATGGCACGGCATGGCACCGGCATGGCACGGCATGGCACCGGCATGGCACGGCATGGCACCGGCATGGCACGGCATGGCACCGGCATGGCACGGCATGGCACGGCATGGCACCGGCATGGCACGGCATGGCACCGGCATGGCACGGCATGGCACCGGCATGGCACGGCATGGCACCGGCATGGCACGGCATGGAATGGCATTCAATGGCACGGAATGGCACGGCATGGCACGGCATGGCACCGCATTGAGTGGCATGGAATGGCATGGAATGGCATGGACTGGCATGGACTGGCATGGACTGGCATGGAATGGCATGGAATGGCATGGCACGGCATGGCACGGCATGGCACCGGCATGGCACGGCATGGCACGGCATGGCACCGGCATGGCACCGGCATGGCACGGCATGGCACCGGCATGGCACGGCATGGCACGGCATGGCACCGGCATGGCACGGCATGGCACCGGCATGGCACGGCATGGCACCGGCATGGCACGGCATGGCACCGGCATGGCACGGCATGGCACCGGCATGGCACGGCATGGCACCGGCATGGCACGGCATGGCACCGGCATGGCACGGCATGGCACCGGCATGGCACGGCATGGCACCGGCATGGCACGGCATGGCACCGGCATGGAATGGCATTGAATGGCATGGAATGGCATGGAATGGCATGGAATGGCATGGAATGGCATGGAATGGCATGGAATGGCATGGAATGGCATGGAATGGCATGGAATGGCATGGAATGGCATGGAATGGCATGGAATGGCATGGAATGGCATGGAATGGCATGGAATGGCATGGAATGGCATGGAATGGCATGGAATGGCATGGAATGGCATGGAATGGCATGGAATGGCATGGAATGGCATGGAATGGCATGGAATGGCATGGAATGGCATGGAATGGCATGGAATGGCATGGAATGGCATGGAATGGCATGGAATGGCATGGAATGGCATGGAATGGCATGGAATGGCATGGAATGGCATGGAATGGCATGGAATGGCATGGAATGGCATGGAATGGCATGGAATGGCATGGAATGGCATGGAATGGCATGGAATGGCATGGAATGGCATGGAATGACATGGAATGGCATGGAATGACATGGAATGGCATGGAATGGCATGGAATGGCATGGAATGGCATGGCACGGCATGGCACGGCATGGCACGGCATGGCACGGCATGGCACCGGCATGGCACGGCATGGCACCGGCATGGCACGGCATGGCACCGGCATGGCACGGCATGGCACCGGCATGGCACGGCATGGCACGGCATGGCACCGGCATGGCACGGCATGGCACCGGCATGGCACGGCATGGCACCGGCATGGCACGGCATGGCACCGGCATGGCACGGCATGGCACCGGCATGGCACGGCATGGCACCGGCATGGCACGGCATGGCACCGGCATGGCACGGCATGGCACCGGCATGGCACGGCATGGCACCGGCATGGCACGGCATGGCACCGGCATGGCACGGCATGGCACCGGCATGGCACCGGCATGGCACGGCATGGCACCGGCATGGCACGGCATGGCACCGGCATGGCACGGCATGGCACCGGCATGGCACGGCATGGCACCGGCATGGCACGGCATGGCACCGGCATGGCACGGCATGGCACCGGCATGGCACGGCATGGCACCGGCATGGCACGGCATGGCACCGGCATGGCACGGCATGGCACCGGCATGGCACGGCATGGCACCGGCATGGCACGGCATGGCACCGGCATGGCACGGCATGGCACCGGCATGGCACGGCATGGCACCGGCATGGCACGGCATGGCACCGGCATGGCACGGCATGGCACGGCATGGCACCGGCATGGCACGGCATGGCACCGGCATGGCACGGCATGGCACCGGCATGGCACGGCATGGCACGGCATGGCACGGCATGGCACGGCATGGCACCGGCATGGCACGGCATGGCACCGGCATGGCACGGCATGGCACCGGCATGGCACGGCATGGCACCGGCATGGCACGGCATGGCACCGGCATGGCACGGCATGGCACCGGCATGGCACGGCATGGCACGGCATGGCACCGGCATGGCACGGCATGGCACCGGCATGGCACGGCATGGAATGGCATTGAATGGCATGGAATGGCATGGAATGGCATGGAATGGCATGGAATGGCATGGAATGGCATGGAATGGCATGGAATGGCATGGAATGGCATGGAATGGCATGGAATGGCATGGAATGGCATGGAATGGCATGGAATGGCATGGAATGGCATGGAATGTCATGGAATGGCATGGAATGGCATGGAATGGCATGGCACGGCATGGCACGGCATGGCACCGGCATGGCACGGCATGGCACCGGCATGGCACGGCATGGCACCGGCATGGCACGGCATGGCACGGCATGGCACCGGCATGGCACGGCATGGCACCGGCATGGCACGGCATGGCACGGCATGGCACCGGCATGGCACGGCATGGCACCGGCATGGCACGGCATGGCACCGGCATGGCACGGCATGGCACCGGCATGGAATGGCATTGAATGGCATGGAATGGCATGGAATGGCATGGAATGGCATGGAATGGCATGGGATGGCATGGAATGGCATGGAATGGCATGGAATGGCATGGAATGGCATGGAATGGCATGGAATGGCATGGAATGGCATGGAATGGCATGGAATGGCATGGAATGGCATGGAATGGCATGGAATGGCATGGAATGGCATGGAATGGCATGGAATGGCATGGAATGGCATGGAATGGCATGGAATGGCATGGAATGGCATGGAATGGCATGGAATGGCATGGAATGGCATGGAATGGCATGGCACGGCATGGCACGGCATGGCACGGCATGGCACGGCATGGCACGGCATGGCACCGGCATGGCACGGCATGGCACCGGCATGGCACGGCATGGCACGGCATGGCACCGGCATGGCACGGCATGGCACCGGCATGGCACGGCATGGCACCGGCATGGCACGGCATGGCACGGCATGGCACCGGCATGGCACGGCATGGCACCGGCATGGCACGGCATGGCACCGGCATGGGACGGCATGGCACCGGCATGGCACGGCATGGCACCGGCATGGCACGGCATGGCACCGGCATGGCACGGCATGGCACCGGCATGGCACGGCATGGCACCGGCATGGCACGGCATGGCACCGGCATGGCACGGCATGGCACCGGCATGGCACGGCATGGCACCGGCATGGCACGGCATGGCACCGGCATGGCACGGCATGGCACCGGCATGGCACGGCATGGAATAGCATGGAATGGCATGGAATGGCATGGAATGGCATGGAATGGCATGGAATGGCATGGAATGGCATGGAATGGCATGGAATGGCATGGAATGGCATGGAATGGCATGGAATGGCATGGAATGGCATGGAATGGCATTGAATGGCATGGAATGGCATTGAATGGCATGGAATGGCATGGAATGGCATGGGATGGCATGGAATGGCATGGAATGGCATGGCACCGCATGGCACGGCATGGTACGGCATGGCACGGCATGGCACGGCATGGCACGGCATGGCACGGCATGGCACGGCATGGCACGGCATGGCACGGCATTGAATGGCATGGAATGGCATTGAATGGCACGGAATGGCACGGCATGGCACGGCATGGCACGGCATTGAATGGCATGGAATGGCATTGAATGGCACGGAATGGCACGGCATGGCACGGCATGGCACCGCATTGAGTGGCATGGAATGGCATGGAATGGCATGGACTGGCATGGACTGGCATGGACTGGCATGGACTGGCATGGAATGGCATGGAATGGCATGGCACGGCATGGCACGGCATGGCACCGGCATGGCACGGCATGGCACCGGCATGGCACGGCATGGCACCGGCATGGCACGGCATGGCACCGGCATGGCACGGCATGGCACCGGCATGGCACGGCATGGCACCGGCATGGCACGGCATGGCACCGGCATGGCACGGCATGGCACCGGCATGGCACGGCATGGCACGGCATGGCACGGCATGGCACGGCATTGAATGGCATGGAATGGCATGGAATGGCATGGAATGGCATGGAATGGCATGGAATGGCATGGAATGGCATGGAATGGCATGGAATGGCATGGAATGGCATGGAATGACATGGAATGGCATGGAATGGCATGGAATGGCATGGAATGGCATGGCACCGCATGGCACGGCATGGCACGGCATGGCACCGGCATGGCACGGCATGGCACCGGCATGGCACGGCATGGCACCGGCATGGCACGGCATGGCACGGCATGGCACCGGCATGGCACGGCATGGCACCGGCATGGCACGGCATGGCACCGGCATGGCACGGCATGGCACCGGCATGGCACGGCATGGCACCGGCATGGCACGGCATGGCACCGGCATGGCACGGCATGGAATGGCATTGAATGGCATGGAATGGCATGGAATGGCATGGAATGGCATGGAATGGCATGGAATGGCATGGAATGGCATGGAATGGCATGGAATGGCATGGAATGGCATGGAATGGCATGGAATGGCATGGAATGGCATGGAATGGCATGGAATGGCATGGAATGGCATGGAATGTCATGGAATGGCATGGAATGGCATGGAATGGCATGGCACGGCATGGCACCGGCATGGCACGGCATGGCACCGGCATGGCACGGCATGGCACGGCATGGCACGGCATGGCACCGGCATGGCACGGCATGGCACCGGCATGGCACGGCATGGCACCGGCATGGCACGGCATGGCACCGGCATGGCACGGCATGGCACCGGCATGGCACGGCATGGCACCGGCATGGCACGGCATGGCACCGGCATGGCACGGCATGGCACCGGCATGGCACGGCATGGCACCGGCATGGCACGGCATGGCACCGGCATGGCACGGCATGGCACCGGCATGGCACGGCATGGCACCGGCATGGCACGGCATGGCACCGGCATGGCACGGCATGGCACGGCATGGCACCGGCATGGCACGGCATGGCACCGGCATGGCACGGCATGACACCGGCATGGCACGGCATGGAATAGCATGGAATGGCATGGAATGGCATGGAATGGCATGGAATGGCATGGAATGGCATGGAATGGCATGGAATGGCATGGAATGGCATGGAATGGCATGGAATGGCATGGAATGGCATGGAATGGCATGGAATGGCATGGAATGGCATGGAATGGCATGGAATGGCATGGAATGACATGGAATGGCATGGAATGACATGGAATGGCATGGAATGGCATGGAATGGCATGGAATGGCATGGCACGGCATGGCACGGCATGGCATGGCATGGCACGGCATGGCACCGGCATGGCACGGCATGGCACCGGCATGGCACGGCATGGCACGGCATGGCACCGGCATGGCACGGCATGGCACCGGCATGGCACGGCATGGCACCGGCATGGCACCGGCATGGCACGGCATGGCACCGGCATGGCACGGCATGGCACCGGCATGGCACGGCATGGAATGGCATTGAATGGCATGGAATGGCATGGAATGGCATGGAATGGCATGGAATGGCATGGAATGGCATGGAATGGCATGGAATGGCATGGAATGGCATGGAATGGCATGGAATGGCATGGAATGGCATGGAATGGCATGGAATGGCATGGAATGGCATGGAATGGCATGGAATGGCATGGAATGGCATGGAATGGCATGGAATGGCATGGAATGGCATGGAATGGCATGGAATGGCATGGAATGGCATGGAATGGCATGGAATGGCATGGAATGGCATGGAATGGCATGGAATGGCATGGAATGGCATGGAATGACATGGAATGGCATGGAATGGCATGGAATGACATGGAATGGCATGGAATGGCATGGAATGGCATGGCACCGCATGGCACGGCATGGCACGGCATGGCACGGCATGGCACGGCATGGCACGGCATGGCACCGGCATGGCACGGCATGGCACCGGCATGGCACGGCATGGCACCGGCATGGCACGGCATGGCACGGCATTGAATGGCATGGAATGGCATGGAATGGCATGGAATGGCATGGAATGGCATGGCACCGGCATGGCACGGCATGGCACCGGCATGGCACGGCATGGCACCGGCATGGCACCGGCATGGCACGGCATGGCACCGGCATGGCACCGGCATGGCACCGGCATGGCACGGCATGGCACGGCATGGCACGGCATGGAATGGCATGGAATGGCATGGAATGGCATGGAATGGCATGGAATGGCATGGAATGGCATGGAATGGCATGGAATGGCATGGAATGGCATGGAATGGCATGGAATGGCATGGAATGATATGGAATGGCATGGAATGACATGGAATGACATGGAATGGCATGGAATGGCATGGAATGGCATGGAATGGCATGGCACCGCATGGCACGGCATGGCACGGCATGGCACGGCATGGCACGGCATGGCACGGCATGGCACCGGCATGGCACGGCATGGCACCGGCATGGCACGGCATGGCACCGGCATGGCACGGCATGGCACGGCATGGCACGGCATTGAATGGCATGGAATGGCATGGAATGGCATGGAATGGCATGGAATGGCATGGAATGGCATGGAATGGCATGGAATGGCATGGAATGGCATGGAATGGCATGGAATGGCATGGAATGGCATGGAATGGCATGGCACCGGCATGGCACGGCATGGCACCGGCATGGCACGGCATGGCACCGGCATGGCACGGCATGGCACCGGCATGGCACCGGCATGGCACCGGCATGGCACGGCATGGCACCGGCATGGCACGGCATGGCACCGGCATGGCACGGCATGGCACCGGCATGGCACGGCATGGCACCGGCATGGCACGGCATGGCACCGGCATGGCACGGCATGGCACGGCATGGCACCGGCATGGCACGGCATGGCACCGGCATGGCACGGCATGGCACCGGCATGGCACGGCATGGAATGGCATTCAATGGCACGGCATGGCACGGCATGGCACCGGCATGGCACGGCATGGCACCGGCATGGCACGGCATGGCACCGGCATGGCACGGCATGGCACCGGCATGGCACGGCATGGCACCGGCATGGCACGGCATGGAATGGCATGGAATGGCATGGCACCGCATGGCACGGCATGGCACCGGCATTGAATGGCATGGAATGGCATGGAATGGCATGGCACGGCATGGCACGGCATGGCACGGCATGGCACCGGCATGGCACGGCATGGCACCGGCATGGCACGGCATGGCACCGGCATGGCACGGCATGGCACCGGCATGGCACGGCATGGCACCGGCATGGCACGGCATGGCACCGGCATGGCACGGCATGGCACCGGCATGGCACGGCATGGCACCGGCATGTCACGGCATGGCACCGGCATGGCACGGCATGGCACGGCATGGCACCGG
Organism: Cryptus armator; assembly: GCA_963971235.1. NCBI lineage: Eukaryota > Metazoa > Arthropoda > Insecta > Hymenoptera > Ichneumonidae > Cryptus > Cryptus armator. The sequence goes on along the minus strand of CAXARG010000198.1, from coordinate 730,605 downwards.
CATGGCACGGCATGGCACCGGCATGGCACGGCATGGCACCGGCATGGCACGGCATGGCACCGGCATGGCACGGCATGGAATGGCATTCAATGGCACGGAATGGCACGGCATGGCACGGCATGGCACCGCATTGAGTGGCATGGAATGGCATGGAATGGCATGGACTGGCATGGACTGGCATGGACTGGCATGGAATGGCATGGAATGGCATGGCACGGCATGGCACGGCATGGCACCGGCATGGCACGGCATGGCACGGCATGGCACCGGCATGGCACCGGCATGGCACGGCATGGCACCGGCATGGCACGGCATGGCACGGCATGGCACCGGCATGGCACGGCATGGCACCGGCATGGCACGGCATGGCACCGGCATGGCACGGCATGGCACCGGCATGGCACGGCATGGCACCGGCATGGCACGGCATGGCACCGGCATGGCACGGCATGGCACCGGCATGGCACGGCATGGCACCGGCATGGCACGGCATGGCACGGCATGGCACCGGCATGGCACGGCATGGCACCGGCATGGCACGGCATGGCACCGGCATGGCACGGCATGGCACCGGCATGGCACGGCATGGCACCGGCATGGAATGGCATTGAATGGCATGGAATGGCATGGAATGGCATGGAATGGCATGGAATGGCATGGAATGGCATGGAATGGCATGGAATGGCATGGAATGGCATGGAATGGCATGGAATGGCATGGAATGGCATGGAATGGCATGGAATGGCATGGAATGGCATGGAATGGCATGGAATGGCATGGAATGGCATGGAATGGCATGGAATGGCATGGAATGGCATGGAATGGCATGGAATGGCATGGAATGGCATGGAATGGCATGGAATGGCATGGAATGGCATGGAATGGCATGGAATGGCATGGAATGGCATGGAATGGCATGGAATGGCATGGAATGGCATGGAATGGCATGGAATGGCATGGAATGACATGGAATGGCATGGAATGACATGGAATGGCATGGAATGGCATGGAATGGCATGGAATGGCATGGCACGGCATGGCACGGCATGGCACGGCATGGCACGGCATGGCACCGGCATGGCACGGCATGGCACCGGCATGGCACGGCATGGCACCGGCATGGCACGGCATGGCACGGCATGGCACCGGCATGGCACGGCATGGCACCGGCATGGCACGGCATGGCACCGGCATGGCACGGCATGGCACCGGCATGGCACCGGCATGGCACGGCATGGAATGGCATTGAATGGCATGGAATGGCATGGAATGGCATGGAATGGCATGGAATGGCATGGAATGGCATGGAATGGCATGGAATGGCATGGAATGGCATGGAATGACATGGAATGGCATGGAATGGCATGGAATGACATGGAATGGCATGGAATGGCATGGAATGGCATGGCACCGCATGGCACGGCATGGCACGGCATGGCACGGCATGGCACGGCATGGCACGGCATGGCACCGGCATGGCACGGCATGGCACCGGCATGGCACGGCATGGCACCGGCATGGCACGGCATGGCACCGGCATGGCACGGCATGGCACCGGCATGGCACGGCATGGCACCGGCATGGCACGGCATGGCACCGGCATGGCACGGCATGGCACCGGCATGGCACGGCATGGCACCGGCATGGCACCGGCATGGCACGGCATGGCACCGGCATGGCACGGCATGGCACCGGCATGGCACGGCATGGCACCGGCATGGCACGGCATGGCACCGGCATGGCACGGCATGGCACCGGCATGGCACGGCATGGCACCGGCATGGCACGGCATGGCACCGGCATGGCACGGCATGGCACCGGCATGGCACGGCATGGCACCGGCATGGCACGGCATGGCACCGGCATGGCACGGCATGGCACCGGCATGGCACGGCATGGCACCGGCATGGCACGGCATGGCACCGGCATGGCACGGCATGGAATAGCATGGAATGGCATGGAATGGCATGGAATGGCATGGAATGGCATGGAATGGCATGGAATGGCATGGAATGGCATGGAATGGCATGGAATGACATGGAATGGCATGGAATGGCATGGAATGGCATGGAATGGCTTGGAATGGCATGGCACCGCATGGCACGGCATGGCACGGCATGGCACCGGCATGGCACGGCATGGCACCGGCATGGCACGGCATGGCACCGGCATGGCACGGCATGGCACCGGCATGGCACGGCATGGCACGGCATGGCACCGGCATGGCACGGCATGGCACCGGCATGGCACGGCATGGCACCGGCATGGCACGGCATGGCACCGGCATGGCACGGCATGGCACGGCATGGCACCGGCATGGCACGGCATGGCACCGGCATGGCACCGGCTGGCACCGGCATGGCACGGCATGGCACCGGCATGGCACCGGCATGGCACGGCATGGCACCGGCATGGCACGGCATGGCACCGGCATGGCACGGCATGGCACCGGCATGGCACGGCATGGCACCGGCATGGAATGGCATTGAATGGCATGGAATGGCATGGAATGGCATGGAATGGCATGGAATGGCATGGAATGGCATGGAATGGCATGGAATGGCATGGAATGGCATGGAATGGCATGGAATGGCATGGAATGGCATGGAATGGCATGGAATGGCATGGAATGGCATGGAATGGCATGGAATGGCATGGAATGGCATGGAATGGCATGGAATGGCATGGAATGGCATGGCACGGCATGGCACGGCATGGCACGGCATGGCACGGCATGGCACGGCATGGCACCGGCATGGCACGGCATGGCACCGGCATGGCACGGCATGGCACGGCATGGCACGGCATGGCACGGCATGGCACGGCATGGCACCGGCATGGCACGGCATGGCACCGGCATGGCACGGCATGGCACCGGCATGGCACGGCATGGCACGGCATGGCACGGCATGGCACCGGCATGGCACGGCATGGCACCGGCATGGCACGGCATGGCACCGGCATGGCACGGCATGGCACCGGCATGGCACGGCATGGCACCGGCATGGAATGGCATTGAATGGCATGGAATGGCATGGAATGGCATGGAATGGCATGGAATGGCATGGAATGGCATGGAATGGCATGGAATGGCATGGAATGGCATGGAATGGCATGGAATGGCATGGAATGGCATGGAATGGCATGGAATGGCATGGAATGGCATGGAATGGCATGGAATGGCATGGAATGGCATGGAATGACATGGAATGGCATGGAATGACATGGAATGGCATGGAATGGCATGGAATGGCATGGAATGGCATGGCACGGCATGGCACGGCATGGCACGGCATGGCACGGCATGGCACCGGCATGGCACGGCATGGCACCGGCATGGCACGGCATGGCACCGGCATGGCACGGCATGGCACGGCATGGCACCGGCATGGCACGGCATGGCACCGGCATGGCACGGCATGGCACCGGCATGGCACGGCATGGCACCGGCATGGCACGGCATGGCACCGGCATGGCACGGCATGGCACCGGCATGGCACGGCATGGCACCGGCATGGCACGGCATGGCACCGGCATGGCACGGCATGGCACCGGCATGGCACGGCATGGCACCGGCATGGCACGGCATGGCACCGGCATGGCACGGCATGGCACCGGCATGGCACGGCATGGCACCGGCATGGCACGGCATGGCACCGGCATGGCACGGCATGGCACCGGCATGGCACGGCATGGCACCGGCATGGCACGGCATGGCACCGGCATGGCACGGCATGGCACCGGCATGGCACGGCATGGCACCGGCATGGCACGGCATGGCACCGGCATGGCACGGCATGGCACCGGCATGGCACGGCATGGCACCGGCATGGCACGGCATGGCACCGGCATGGCACGGCATGGCACCGGCATGGCACGGCATGGCACCGGCATGGCACGGCATGGCACCGGCATGGCACGGCATGGCACGGCATGGCACCGGCATGGCACGGCATGGCACCGGCATGGCACGGCATGGCACCGGCATGGCACGGCATGGCACCGGCATGGCACGGCATGGCACCGGCATGGCACGGCATGGCACCGGCATGGCACGGCATGGCACCGGCATGGCACGGCATGGCACCGGCATGGCACGGCATGGCACCGGCATGGCACGGCATGGCACCGGCATGGCACGGCATGGCACCGGCATGGCACGGCATGGCACCGGCATGGCACGGCATGGCACCGGCATGGCACGGCATGGCACCGGCATGGCACGGCATGACACCGGCATGGCACGGCATGGAATAGCATGGAATGGCATGGAATGGCATGGAATGGCATGGAATGGCATGGAATGGCATGGAATGGCATGGAATGGCATGGAATGGCATGGAATGGCATGGAATGGCATGGAATGGCATGGAATGGCATGGAATGACATGGAATGGCATGGAATGACATGGAATGGCATGGAATGGCATGGAATGGCATGGAATGGCATGGCACCGGCATGGCACGGCATGGCACCGGCATGGCACGGCATGGCACCGGCATGGCACGGCATGGCACCGGCATGGCACCGGCATGGCACGGCATGGCACCGGCATGGCACGGCATGGCACCGGCATGGCACGGCATGGCACCGGCATGGCACGGCATGGCACCGGCATGGCACGGCATGGCACCGGCATGGCACGGCATGGAATGGCATTGAATGGCATGGAATGGCATGGAATGGCATGGAATGGCATGGAATGGCATGGAATGGCATGGAATGGCATGGAATGGCATGGAATGGCATGGAATGGCATGGAATGGCATGGAATGGCATGGAATGGCATGGAATGGCATGGAATGGCATGGAATGTCATGGAATGGCATGGAATGGCATGGAATGGCATGGCACGGCATGGCACGGCATGGCACCGGCATGGCACGGCATGGCACCGGCATGGCACGGCATGGCACCGGCATGGCACGGCATGGCACGGCATGGCACCGGCATGGCACGGCATGGCACCGGCATGGCACGGCATGGCACCGGCATGGCACGGCATGGCACCGGCATGGCACGGCATGGCACCGGCATGGAATGGCATTGAATGGCATGGAATGGCATGGAATGGCATGGAATGGCATGGAATGGCATGGAATGGCATGGAATGGCATGGAATGGCATGGAATGGCATGGAATGGCATGGAATGGCATGGAATGGCATGGAATGGCATGGAATGGCATGGAATGGCATGGAATGGCATGGAATGGCATGGAATGGCATGGAATGGCATGGAATGGCATGGCACGGCATGGCACGGCATGGCACGGCATGGCACGGCATGGCACGGCATGGCACCGGCATGGCACGGCATGGCACGGCATGGCACCGGCATGGCACGGCATGGCACCGGCATGGCACGGCATGGCACCGGCATGGCACGGCATGGCACGGCATGGCACCGGCATGGCACGGCATGGCACCGGCATGGCACGGCATGGCACCGGCATGGCACGGCATGGCACCGGCATGGCACGGCATGGCACCGGCATGGCACGGCATGGCACCGGCATGGCACGGCATGGCACCGGCATGGCACGGCATGGCACCGGCATGGAATGGCATTGAATGGCATGGAATGGCATGGAAAGGCATGGAATGGCATGGAATGGCATGGAATGGCATGGAATGGCATGGAATGGCATGGAATGGCATGGAATGGCATGGAATGGCATGGAATGGCATGGAATGGCATGGAATGGCATGGAATGGCATGGAATGGCATGGAATGGCATGGAATGGCATGGAATGGCATGGAATGGCATGGCACGGCATGGCACGGCATGGCACGGCATGGCACGGCATGGCACGGCATGGCACCGGCATGGCACGGCATGGCACGGCATGGCACCGGCATGGCACGGCATGGCACCGGCATGGCACGGCATGGCACCGGCATGGCACGGCATGGCACGGCATGGCACCGGCATGGCACGGCATGGCACCGGCATGGCACGGCATGGCACCGGCATGGCACGGCATGGCACCGGCATGGCACGGCATGGAATGGCATTGAATGGCATGGAATGGCATGGAATGGCATGGAATGGCATGGAATGGCATGGAATGGCATGGAATGGCATGGAATGGCATGGAATGGCATGGAATGGCATGGAATGGCATGGAATGGCATGGAATGGCATGGAATGGCATGGAATGGCATGGAATGGCATGGAATGGCATGGAATGGCATGGAATGGCATGGAATGGCATGGAATGGCATGGAATGGCATGGAATGGCATGGAATGGCATGGAATGGCATGGAATGGCATGGAATGGCATGGAATGGCATGGAATGGCATGGAATGGCATGGAATGGCATGGAATGGCATGGAATGGCATGGAATGACATGGAATGGCATGGAATGGCATGGAATGACATGGAATGGCATGGAATGGCATGGAATGGCATGGCACCGCATGGCACGGCATGGCACGGCATGGCACGGCATGGCACGGCATGGCACGGCATGGCACCGGCATGGCACGGCATGGAATGGCATGGAATGGCATGGAATGGCATGGAATGGCATGGAATGGCATGGAATGGCATGGAATGGCATGGAATGGCATGGAATGGCATGGAATGGCATGGAATGACATGGAATGGCATGGAATGGCATGGAATGGCATGGAATGGCATGGAATGGCATGGAATGGCATGGCACGGCATGGCACGGCATGGCACGGCATGGCACGGCATGGCACCGGCATGGCACGGCATGGCACCGGCATGGCACGGCATGGCACCGGCATGGCACGGCATGGCACCGGCATGGCACGGCATGGCACCGGCATGGCACGGCATGGCACCGGCATGGCACCGGCATGGCACCGGCATGGCACCGGCATGGCACCGGCATGGCACCGGCATGGCACCGGCATGGCACCGGCATGGCACCGGCATGGCACCGGCATGGCACCGGCATGGCACGGCATGGCACGGCATGGAATGGCATGGAATGGCATGGAATGGCATGGAATGGCATGGAATGGCATGGAATGGCATGGAATGGCATGGAATGGCATGGAATGGCATGGAATGGCATGGAATGGCATGGAATGGCATGGAATGGCATGGAATGGCATGGAATGGCATGGAATGGCATGGAATGGCATGGAATGGCATGGAATGGCATGGAATGGCATGGAATGGCATGGAATGGCATGGAATGGCATGGAATGGCATGGAATGGCATGGAATGGCATGGAATGGCATGGAATGGCATGGAATGGCATGGAATGGCATGGAATGGCATGGCACGGCATGGCACGGCATGGCACGGCATGGCACGGCATGGCACGGCATGGCACGGCATGACACCGGCATGGCACGGCATGGCACCGGCATGGCACGGCATGGCACCGGCATGGCACGGCATGGCACGGCATGGCACGGCATGGCACCGGCATGGCACGGCATGGCACCGGCATGGCACGGCATGGCACCGGCATGGCACGGCATGGCACCGGCATGGCACGGCATGGCACGGCATGGCACGGCATGGCACGGCATGGCACCGGCATGGCACGGCATGGCACCGGCATGGCACGGCATGGCACCGGCATGGCACGGCATGGCACCGGCATGGCACGGCATGGCACCGGCATGGCACGGCATGGCACCGGCATGGCACGGCATGGCACGGCATGGCACCGGCATGGCACGGCATGGCACCGGCATGGCACGGCATGGCACCGGCATGGCACCGGCATGGCACGGCATGGCACCGGCATGGCACGGCATGGCACCGGCATGGCACGGCATGGCACCGGCATGGCACGGCATGGCACCGGCATGGCACGGCATGGCACCGGCATGGCACGGCATGGCACGGCATGGCACCGGCATGGCACGGCATGGCACCGGCATGGCACGGCATGGCACCGGCATGGCACGGCATGGCACGGCATGGCACGGCATGGCACCGGCATGGCACGGCATGGCACCGGCATGGCACGGCATGGCACCGGCATGGCACGGCATGGCACCGGCATGGCACGGCATGGCACCGGCATGGCACGGCATGGCACCGGCATGGCACGGCATGGCACCGGCATGGCACGGCATGGCACCGGCATGGCACGGCATGGCACCGGCATGGCACGGCATGGCACGGCATGGCACGGCATGGCACCGGCATGGCACGGCATGGCACCGGCATGGCACGGAATGGCACCGGCATGGCACGGCATGGCACGGCATGGCACGGCATGGCACGGCATGGCACCGGCATGGCACGGCATGGCACCGGCATGGCACGGCATGGCACCGGCATGGCACGGCATGGCACCGGCATGGCACGGCATGGCACCGGCATGGCACGGCATGGCACCGGCATGGCACGGCATGGCACGGCATGGCACCGGCATGGCACGGCATGGAATGGCATTGAATGGCATGGAATGGCATGGAATGGCATGGAATGGCATGGAATGGCATGGAATGGCATGGAATGGCATGGAATGGCATGGAATGGCATGGAATGGCATGGAATGGCATGGAATGGCATGGAATGGCATGGAATGTCATGGAATGGCATGGAATGGCATGGCACGGCATGGCACGGCATGGCACCGGCATGGCACGGCATGGCACCGGCATGGCACGGCATGGCACCGGCATGGCACGGCATGGCACGGCATGGCACGGCATGGCACCGGCATGGCACGGCATGGCACCGGCATGGCACGGCATGGCACCGGCATGGCACGGCATGGCACCGGCATGGCACGGCATGGCACCGGCATGGAATGGCATTGAATGGCATGGAATGGCATGGAATGGCATGGAATGGCATGGAATGGCATGGAATGGCATGGAATGGCATGGAATGGCATGGAATGGCATGGAATGGCATGGAATGGCATGGAATGGCATGGAATGGCATGGAATGGCATGGAATGGCATGGAATGGCATGGAATGGCATGGAATGGCATGGAATGGCATGGAATGGCATGGAATGGCATGGAATGGCATGGAACGGCATGGCACGGCATGGCACGGCATGGCACGGCATGGCACGGCATGGCACGGCATGGCACGGCATGGCACGGCATGGCACCGGCATGGCACGGCATGGCACCGGCATGGCACGGCATGGCACGGCATGGCACCGGCATGGCACGGCATGGCACCGGCATGGCACGGCATGGCACCGGCATGGCACGGCATGGCACGGCATGGCACCGGCATGGCACGGCATGGCACCGGCATGGCACGGCATGGCACCGGCATGGGACGGCATGGCACCGGCATGGCACGGCATGGCACCGGCATGGCACGGCATGGCACCGGCATGGCACGGCATGGCACCGGCATGGCACGGCATGGCACCGGCATGGCACGGCATGGCACCGGCATGGCACGGCATGGCACCGGCATGGCACGGCATGGCACCGGCATGGCACGGCATGGCACCGGCATGGCACGGCATGGCACCGGCATGGCACGGCATGGAATAGCATGGAATGGCATGGAATGGCATGGAATGGCATGGAATGGCATGGAATGGCATGGAATGGCATGGAATGGCATGGAATGGCATGGAATGGCATGGAATGGCATGGAATGGCATGGAATGGCATGGAATGGCATTGAATGGCATGGAATGGCATTGAATGGCATGGAATGGCATGGAATGGCATGGGATGGCATGGAATGGCATGGAATGGCATGGCACCGCATGGCACGGCATGGTACGGCATGGCACGGCATGGCACGGCATGGCACGGCATGGCACGGCATGGCACGGCATGGCACGGCATGGCACGGCATTGAATGGCATGGAATGGCATTGAATGGCACGGAATGGCACGGCATGGCACGGCATGGCACGGCATTGAATGGCATGGAATGGCATTGAATGGCACGGAATGGCACGGCATGGCACGGCATGGCACCGCATTGAGTGGCATGGAATGGCATGGAATGGCATGGACTGGCATGGACTGGCATGGACTGGCATGGACTGGCATGGAATGGCATGGAATGGCATGGCACGGCATGGCACGGCATGGCACCGGCATGGCACGGCATGGCACCGGCATGGCACGGCATGGCACCGGCATGGCACGGCATGGCACCGGCATGGCACGGCATGGCACCGGCATGGCACGGCATGGCACCGGCATGGCACGGCATGGCACCGGCATGGCACGGCATGGCACCGGCATGGCACGGCATGGCACGGCATGGCACGGCATGGCACGGCATTGAATGGCATGGAATGGCATGGAATGGCATGGAATGGCATGGAATGGCATGGAATGGCATGGAATGGCATGGAATGGCATGGAATGGCATGGAATGGCATGGAATGACATGGAATGGCATGGAATGGCATGGAATGGCATGGAATGGCATGGCACCGCATGGCACGGCATGGCACGGCATGGCACCGGCATGGCACGGCATGGCACCGGCATGGCACGGCATGGCACCGGCATGGCACGGCATGGCACGGCATGGCACCGGCATGGCACGGCATGGCACCGGCATGGCACGGCATGGCACCGGCATGGCACGGCATGGCACCGGCATGGCACGGCATGGCACCGGCATGGCACGGCATGGCACCGGCATGGCACGGCATGGAATGGCATTGAATGGCATGGAATGGCATGGAATGGCATGGAATGGCATGGAATGGCATGGAATGGCATGGAATGGCATGGAATGGCATGGAATGGCATGGAATGGCATGGAATGGCATGGAATGGCATGGAATGGCATGGAATGGCATGGAATGGCATGGAATGGCATGGAATGTCATGGAATGGCATGGAATGGCATGGAATGGCATGGCACGGCATGGCACCGGCATGGCACGGCATGGCACCGGCATGGCACGGCATGGCACGGCATGGCACGGCATGGCACCGGCATGGCACGGCATGGCACCGGCATGGCACGGCATGGCACCGGCATGGCACGGCATGGCACCGGCATGGCACGGCATGGCACCGGCATGGCACGGCATGGCACCGGCATGGCACGGCATGGCACCGGCATGGCACGGCATGGCACCGGCATGGCACGGCATGGCACCGGCATGGCACGGCATGGCACCGGCATGGCACGGCATGGCACCGGCATGGCACGGCATGGCACCGGCATGGCACGGCATGGCACCGGCATGGCACGGCATGGCACCGGCATGGCACGGCATGGCACGGCATGGCACCGGCATGGCACGGCATGGCACCGGCATGGCACGGCATGACACCGGCATGGCACGGCATGGAATAGCATGGAATGGCATGGAATGGCATGGAATGGCATGGAATGGCATGGAATGGCATGGAATGGCATGGAATGGCATGGAATGGCATGGAATGGCATGGAATGGCATGGAATGGCATGGAATGGCATGGAATGGCATGGAATGGCATGGAATGGCATGGAATGGCATGGAATGACATGGAATGGCATGGAATGACATGGAATGGCATGGAATGGCATGGAATGGCATGGAATGGCATGGCACGGCATGGCACGGCATGGCATGGCATGGCACGGCATGGCACCGGCATGGCACGGCATGGCACCGGCATGGCACGGCATGGCACGGCATGGCACCGGCATGGCACGGCATGGCACCGGCATGGCACGGCATGGCACCGGCATGGCACCGGCATGGCACGGCATGGCACCGGCATGGCACGGCATGGCACCGGCATGGCACGGCATGGAATGGCATTGAATGGCATGGAATGGCATGGAATGGCATGGAATGGCATGGAATGGCATGGAATGGCATGGAATGGCATGGAATGGCATGGAATGGCATGGAATGGCATGGAATGGCATGGAATGGCATGGAATGGCATGGAATGGCATGGAATGGCATGGAATGGCATGGAATGGCATGGAATGGCATGGAATGGCATGGAATGGCATGGAATGGCATGGAATGGCATGGAATGGCATGGAATGGCATGGAATGGCATGGAATGGCATGGAATGGCATGGAATGGCATGGAATGGCATGGAATGGCATGGAATGACATGGAATGGCATGGAATGGCATGGAATGACATGGAATGGCATGGAATGGCATGGAATGGCATGGCACCGCATGGCACGGCATGGCACGGCATGGCACGGCATGGCACGGCATGGCACGGCATGGCACCGGCATGGCACGGCATGGCACCGGCATGGCACGGCATGGCACCGGCATGGCACGGCATGGCACGGCATTGAATGGCATGGAATGGCATGGAATGGCATGGAATGGCATGGAATGGCATGGCACCGGCATGGCACGGCATGGCACCGGCATGGCACGGCATGGCACCGGCATGGCACCGGCATGGCACGGCATGGCACCGGCATGGCACCGGCATGGCACCGGCATGGCACGGCATGGCACGGCATGGCACGGCATGGAATGGCATGGAATGGCATGGAATGGCATGGAATGGCATGGAATGGCATGGAATGGCATGGAATGGCATGGAATGGCATGGAATGGCATGGAATGGCATGGAATGGCATGGAATGATATGGAATGGCATGGAATGACATGGAATGACATGGAATGGCATGGAATGGCATGGAATGGCATGGAATGGCATGGCACCGCATGGCACGGCATGGCACGGCATGGCACGGCATGGCACGGCATGGCACGGCATGGCACCGGCATGGCACGGCATGGCACCGGCATGGCACGGCATGGCACCGGCATGGCACGGCATGGCACGGCATGGCACGGCATTGAATGGCATGGAATGGCATGGAATGGCATGGAATGGCATGGAATGGCATGGAATGGCATGGAATGGCATGGAATGGCATGGAATGGCATGGAATGGCATGGAATGGCATGGAATGGCATGGAATGGCATGGCACCGGCATGGCACGGCATGGCACCGGCATGGCACGGCATGGCACCGGCATGGCACGGCATGGCACCGGCATGGCACCGGCATGGCACCGGCATGGCACGGCATGGCACCGGCATGGCACGGCATGGCACCGGCATGGCACGGCATGGCACCGGCATGGCACGGCATGGCACCGGCATGGCACGGCATGGCACCGGCATGGCACGGCATGGCACGGCATGGCACCGGCATGGCACGGCATGGCACCGGCATGGCACGGCATGGCACCGGCATGGCACGGCATGGAATGGCATTCAATGGCACGGCATGGCACGGCATGGCACCGGCATGGCACGGCATGGCACCGGCATGGCACGGCATGGCACCGGCATGGCACGGCATGGCACCGGCATGGCACGGCATGGCACCGGCATGGCACGGCATGGAATGGCATGGAATGGCATGGCACCGCATGGCACGGCATGGCACCGGCATTGAATGGCATGGAATGGCATGGAATGGCATGGCACGGCATGGCACGGCATGGCACGGCATGGCACCGGCATGGCACGGCATGGCACCGGCATGGCACGGCATGGCACCGGCATGGCACGGCATGGCACCGGCATGGCACGGCATGGCACCGGCATGGCACGGCATGGCACCGGCATGGCACGGCATGGCACCGGCATGGCACGGCATGGCACCGGCATGTCACGGCATGGCACCGGCATGGCACGGCATGGCACGGCATGGCACCGGCATGGCACGGCATGGCACCGGCATGGCACGGCATGGCACCGGCATGGCACGGCATGGCACCGGCATGGCACGGCATGGAATGGCATTCAATGGCACGGAATGGCACGGCATGGCACGGCATGGCACCGCATTGAGTGGCATGGAATGGCATGGAATGGCATGGACTGGCATGGACTGGCATGGACTGGCATGGAATGGCATGGAATGGCATGGCACGGCATGGCACGGCATGGCACCGGCATGGCACGGCATGGCACGGCATGGCACCGGCATGGCACCGGCATGGCACGGCATGGCACCGGCATGGCACGGCATGGCACGGCATGGCACCGGCATGGCACGGCATGGCACCGGCATGGCACGGCATGGCACCGGCATGGCACGGCATGGCACCGGCATGGCACGGCATGGCACCGGCATGGCACGGCATGGCACCGGCATGGCACGGCATGGCACCGGCATGGCACGGCATGGCACCGGCATGGCACGGCATGGCACGGCATGGCACCGGCATGGCACGGCATGGCACCGGCATGGCACGGCATGGCACCGGCATGGCACGGCATGGCACCGGCATGGCACGGCATGGCACCGGCATGGAATGGCATTGAATGGCATGGAATGGCATGGAATGGCATGGAATGGCATGGAATGGCATGGAATGGCATGGAATGGCATGGAATGGCATGGAATGGCATGGAATGGCATGGAATGGCATGGAATGGCATGGAATGGCATGGAATGGCATGGAATGGCATGGAATGGCATGGAATGGCATGGAATGGCATGGAATGGCATGGAATGGCATGGAATGGCATGGAATGGCATGGAATGGCATGGAATGGCATGGAATGGCATGGAATGGCATGGAATGGCATGGAATGGCATGGAATGGCATGGAATGGCATGGAATGGCATGGAATGGCATGGAATGGCATGGAATGGCATGGAATGGCATGGAATGACATGGAATGGCATGGAATGACATGGAATGGCATGGAATGGCATGGAATGGCATGGAATGGCATGGCACGGCATGGCACGGCATGGCACGGCATGGCACGGCATGGCACCGGCATGGCACGGCATGGCACCGGCATGGCACGGCATGGCACCGGCATGGCACGGCATGGCACGGCATGGCACCGGCATGGCACGGCATGGCACCGGCATGGCACGGCATGGCACCGGCATGGCACGGCATGGCACCGGCATGGCACCGGCATGGCACGGCATGGAATGGCATTGAATGGCATGGAATGGCATGGAATGGCATGGAATGGCATGGAATGGCATGGAATGGCATGGAATGGCATGGAATGGCATGGAATGGCATGGAATGACATGGAATGGCATGGAATGGCATGGAATGACATGGAATGGCATGGAATGGCATGGAATGGCATGGCACCGCATGGCACGGCATGGCACGGCATGGCACGGCATGGCACGGCATGGCACGGCATGGCACCGGCATGGCACGGCATGGCACCGGCATGGCACGGCATGGCACCGGCATGGCACGGCATGGCACCGGCATGGCACGGCATGGCACCGGCATGGCACGGCATGGCACCGGCATGGCACGGCATGGCACCGGCATGGCACGGCATGGCACCGGCATGGCACGGCATGGCACCGGCATGGCACCGGCATGGCACGGCATGGCACCGGCATGGCACGGCATGGCACCGGCATGGCACGGCATGGCACCGGCATGGCACGGCATGGCACCGGCATGGCACGGCATGGCACCGGCATGGCACGGCATGGCACCGGCATGGCACGGCATGGCACCGGCATGGCACGGCATGGCACCGGCATGGCACGGCATGGCACCGGCATGGCACGGCATGGCACCGGCATGGCACGGCATGGCACCGGCATGGCACGGCATGGCACCGGCATGGCACGGCATGGCACCGGCATGGCACGGCATGGAATAGCATGGAATGGCATGGAATGGCATGGAATGGCATGGAATGGCATGGAATGGCATGGAATGGCATGGAATGGCATGGAATGGCATGGAATGACATGGAATGGCATGGAATGGCATGGAATGGCATGGAATGGCTTGGAATGGCATGGCACCGCATGGCACGGCATGGCACGGCATGGCACCGGCATGGCACGGCATGGCACCGGCATGGCACGGCATGGCACCGGCATGGCACGGCATGGCACCGGCATGGCACGGCATGGCACGGCATGGCACCGGCATGGCACGGCATGGCACCGGCATGGCACGGCATGGCACCGGCATGGCACGGCATGGCACCGGCATGGCACGGCATGGCACGGCATGGCACCGGCATGGCACGGCATGGCACCGGCATGGCACCGGCTGGCACCGGCATGGCACGGCATGGCACCGGCATGGCACCGGCATGGCACGGCATGGCACCGGCATGGCACGGCATGGCACCGGCATGGCACGGCATGGCACCGGCATGGCACGGCATGGCACCGGCATGGAATGGCATTGAATGGCATGGAATGGCATGGAATGGCATGGAATGGCATGGAATGGCATGGAATGGCATGGAATGGCATGGAATGGCATGGAATGGCATGGAATGGCATGGAATGGCATGGAATGGCATGGAATGGCATGGAATGGCATGGAATGGCATGGAATGGCATGGAATGGCATGGAATGGCATGGAATGGCATGGAATGGCATGGAATGGCATGGCACGGCATGGCACGGCATGGCACGGCATGGCACGGCATGGCACGGCATGGCACCGGCATGGCACGGCATGGCACCGGCATGGCACGGCATGGCACGGCATGGCACGGCATGGCACGGCATGGCACGGCATGGCACCGGCATGGCACGGCATGGCACCGGCATGGCACGGCATGGCACCGGCATGGCACGGCATGGCACGGCATGGCACGGCATGGCACCGGCATGGCACGGCATGGCACCGGCATGGCACGGCATGGCACCGGCATGGCACGGCATGGCACCGGCATGGCACGGCATGGCACCGGCATGGAATGGCATTGAATGGCATGGAATGGCATGGAATGGCATGGAATGGCATGGAATGGCATGGAATGGCATGGAATGGCATGGAATGGCATGGAATGGCATGGAATGGCATGGAATGGCATGGAATGGCATGGAATGGCATGGAATGGCATGGAATGGCATGGAATGGCATGGAATGGCATGGAATGGCATGGAATGACATGGAATGGCATGGAATGACATGGAATGGCATGGAATGGCATGGAATGGCATGGAATGGCATGGCACGGCATGGCACGGCATGGCACGGCATGGCACGGCATGGCACCGGCATGGCACGGCATGGCACCGGCATGGCACGGCATGGCACCGGCATGGCACGGCATGGCACGGCATGGCACCGGCATGGCACGGCATGGCACCGGCATGGCACGGCATGGCACCGGCATGGCACGGCATGGCACCGGCATGGCACGGCATGGCACCGGCATGGCACGGCATGGCACCGGCATGGCACGGCATGGCACCGGCATGGCACGGCATGGCACCGGCATGGCACGGCATGGCACCGGCATGGCACGGCATGGCACCGGCATGGCACGGCATGGCACCGGCATGGCACGGCATGGCACCGGCATGGCACGGCATGGCACCGGCATGGCACGGCATGGCACCGGCATGGCACGGCATGGCACCGGCATGGCACGGCATGGCACCGGCATGGCACGGCATGGCACCGGCATGGCACGGCATGGCACCGGCATGGCACGGCATGGCACCGGCATGGCACGGCATGGCACCGGCATGGCACGGCATGGCACCGGCATGGCACGGCATGGCACCGGCATGGCACGGCATGGCACCGGCATGGCACGGCATGGCACCGGCATGGCACGGCATGGCACCGGCATGGCACGGCATGGCACCGGCATGGCACGGCATGGCACCGGCATGGCACGGCATGGCACGGCATGGCACCGGCATGGCACGGCATGGCACCGGCATGGCACGGCATGGCACCGGCATGGCACGGCATGGCACCGGCATGGCACGGCATGGCACCGGCATGGCACGGCATGGCACCGGCATGGCACGGCATGGCACCGGCATGGCACGGCATGGCACCGGCATGGCACGGCATGGCACCGGCATGGCACGGCATGGCACCGGCATGGCACGGCATGGCACCGGCATGGCACGGCATGGCACCGGCATGGCACGGCATGGCACCGGCATGGCACGGCATGGCACCGGCATGGCACGGCATGACACCGGCATGGCACGGCATGGAATAGCATGGAATGGCATGGAATGGCATGGAATGGCATGGAATGGCATGGAATGGCATGGAATGGCATGGAATGGCATGGAATGGCATGGAATGGCATGGAATGGCATGGAATGGCATGGAATGGCATGGAATGACATGGAATGGCATGGAATGACATGGAATGGCATGGAATGGCATGGAATGGCATGGAATGGCATGGCACCGGCATGGCACGGCATGGCACCGGCATGGCACGGCATGGCACCGGCATGGCACGGCATGGCACCGGCATGGCACCGGCATGGCACGGCATGGCACCGGCATGGCACGGCATGGCACCGGCATGGCACGGCATGGCACCGGCATGGCACGGCATGGCACCGGCATGGCACGGCATGGCACCGGCATGGCACGGCATGGAATGGCATTGAATGGCATGGAATGGCATGGAATGGCATGGAATGGCATGGAATGGCATGGAATGGCATGGAATGGCATGGAATGGCATGGAATGGCATGGAATGGCATGGAATGGCATGGAATGGCATGGAATGGCATGGAATGGCATGGAATGGCATGGAATGTCATGGAATGGCATGGAATGGCATGGAATGGCATGGCACGGCATGGCACGGCATGGCACCGGCATGGCACGGCATGGCACCGGCATGGCACGGCATGGCACCGGCATGGCACGGCATGGCACGGCATGGCACCGGCATGGCACGGCATGGCACCGGCATGGCACGGCATGGCACCGGCATGGCACGGCATGGCACCGGCATGGCACGGCATGGCACCGGCATGGAATGGCATTGAATGGCATGGAATGGCATGGAATGGCATGGAATGGCATGGAATGGCATGGAATGGCATGGAATGGCATGGAATGGCATGGAATGGCATGGAATGGCATGGAATGGCATGGAATGGCATGGAATGGCATGGAATGGCATGGAATGGCATGGAATGGCATGGAATGGCATGGAATGGCATGGAATGGCATGGAATGGCATGGCACGGCATGGCACGGCATGGCACGGCATGGCACGGCATGGCACGGCATGGCACCGGCATGGCACGGCATGGCACGGCATGGCACCGGCATGGCACGGCATGGCACCGGCATGGCACGGCATGGCACCGGCATGGCACGGCATGGCACGGCATGGCACCGGCATGGCACGGCATGGCACCGGCATGGCACGGCATGGCACCGGCATGGCACGGCATGGCACCGGCATGGCACGGCATGGCACCGGCATGGCACGGCATGGCACCGGCATGGCACGGCATGGCACCGGCATGGCACGGCATGGCACCGGCATGGAATGGCATTGAATGGCATGGAATGGCATGGAAAGGCATGGAATGGCATGGAATGGCATGGAATGGCATGGAATGGCATGGAATGGCATGGAATGGCATGGAATGGCATGGAATGGCATGGAATGGCATGGAATGGCATGGAATGGCATGGAATGGCATGGAATGGCATGGAATGGCATGGAATGGCATGGAATGGCATGGAATGGCATGGCACGGCATGGCACGGCATGGCACGGCATGGCACGGCATGGCACGGCATGGCACCGGCATGGCACGGCATGGCACGGCATGGCACCGGCATGGCACGGCATGGCACCGGCATGGCACGGCATGGCACCGGCATGGCACGGCATGGCACGGCATGGCACCGGCATGGCACGGCATGGCACCGGCATGGCACGGCATGGCACCGGCATGGCACGGCATGGCACCGGCATGGCACGGCATGGAATGGCATTGAATGGCATGGAATGGCATGGAATGGCATGGAATGGCATGGAATGGCATGGAATGGCATGGAATGGCATGGAATGGCATGGAATGGCATGGAATGGCATGGAATGGCATGGAATGGCATGGAATGGCATGGAATGGCATGGAATGGCATGGAATGGCATGGAATGGCATGGAATGGCATGGAATGGCATGGAATGGCATGGAATGGCATGGAATGGCATGGAATGGCATGGAATGGCATGGAATGGCATGGAATGGCATGGAATGGCATGGAATGGCATGGAATGGCATGGAATGGCATGGAATGGCATGGAATGGCATGGAATGGCATGGAATGACATGGAATGGCATGGAATGGCATGGAATGACATGGAATGGCATGGAATGGCATGGAATGGCATGGCACCGCATGGCACGGCATGGCACGGCATGGCACGGCATGGCACGGCATGGCACGGCATGGCACCGGCATGGCACGGCATGGAATGGCATGGAATGGCATGGAATGGCATGGAATGGCATGGAATGGCATGGAATGGCATGGAATGGCATGGAATGGCATGGAATGGCATGGAATGGCATGGAATGACATGGAATGGCATGGAATGGCATGGAATGGCATGGAATGGCATGGAATGGCATGGAATGGCATGGCACGGCATGGCACGGCATGGCACGGCATGGCACGGCATGGCACCGGCATGGCACGGCATGGCACCGGCATGGCACGGCATGGCACCGGCATGGCACGGCATGGCACCGGCATGGCACGGCATGGCACCGGCATGGCACGGCATGGCACCGGCATGGCACCGGCATGGCACCGGCATGGCACCGGCATGGCACCGGCATGGCACCGGCATGGCACCGGCATGGCACCGGCATGGCACCGGCATGGCACCGGCATGGCACCGGCATGGCACGGCATGGCACGGCATGGAATGGCATGGAATGGCATGGAATGGCATGGAATGGCATGGAATGGCATGGAATGGCATGGAATGGCATGGAATGGCATGGAATGGCATGGAATGGCATGGAATGGCATGGAATGGCATGGAATGGCATGGAATGGCATGGAATGGCATGGAATGGCATGGAATGGCATGGAATGGCATGGAATGGCATGGAATGGCATGGAATGGCATGGAATGGCATGGAATGGCATGGAATGGCATGGAATGGCATGGAATGGCATGGAATGGCATGGAATGGCATGGAATGGCATGGAATGGCATGGAATGGCATGGCACGGCATGGCACGGCATGGCACGGCATGGCACGGCATGGCACGGCATGGCACGGCATGACACCGGCATGGCACGGCATGGCACCGGCATGGCACGGCATGGCACCGGCATGGCACGGCATGGCACGGCATGGCACGGCATGGCACCGGCATGGCACGGCATGGCACCGGCATGGCACGGCATGGCACCGGCATGGCACGGCATGGCACCGGCATGGCACGGCATGGCACGGCATGGCACGGCATGGCACGGCATGGCACCGGCATGGCACGGCATGGCACCGGCATGGCACGGCATGGCACCGGCATGGCACGGCATGGCACCGGCATGGCACGGCATGGCACCGGCATGGCACGGCATGGCACCGGCATGGCACGGCATGGCACGGCATGGCACCGGCATGGCACGGCATGGCACCGGCATGGCACGGCATGGCACCGGCATGGCACCGGCATGGCACGGCATGGCACCGGCATGGCACGGCATGGCACCGGCATGGCACGGCATGGCACCGGCATGGCACGGCATGGCACCGGCATGGCACGGCATGGCACCGGCATGGCACGGCATGGCACGGCATGGCACCGGCATGGCACGGCATGGCACCGGCATGGCACGGCATGGCACCGGCATGGCACGGCATGGCACGGCATGGCACGGCATGGCACCGGCATGGCACGGCATGGCACCGGCATGGCACGGCATGGCACCGGCATGGCACGGCATGGCACCGGCATGGCACGGCATGGCACCGGCATGGCACGGCATGGCACCGGCATGGCACGGCATGGCACCGGCATGGCACGGCATGGCACCGGCATGGCACGGCATGGCACCGGCATGGCACGGCATGGCACGGCATGGCACGGCATGGCACCGGCATGGCACGGCATGGCACCGGCATGGCACGGAATGGCACCGGCATGGCACGGCATGGCACGGCATGGCACGGCATGGCACGGCATGGCACCGGCATGGCACGGCATGGCACCGGCATGGCACGGCATGGCACCGGCATGGCACGGCATGGCACCGGCATGGCACGGCATGGCACCGGCATGGCACGGCATGGCACCGGCATGGCACGGCATGGCACGGCATGGCACCGGCATGGCACGGCATGGAATGGCATTGAATGGCATGGAATGGCATGGAATGGCATGGAATGGCATGGAATGGCATGGAATGGCATGGAATGGCATGGAATGGCATGGAATGGCATGGAATGGCATGGAATGGCATGGAATGGCATGGAATGGCATGGAATGTCATGGAATGGCATGGAATGGCATGGCACGGCATGGCACGGCATGGCACCGGCATGGCACGGCATGGCACCGGCATGGCACGGCATGGCACCGGCATGGCACGGCATGGCACGGCATGGCACGGCATGGCACCGGCATGGCACGGCATGGCACCGGCATGGCACGGCATGGCACCGGCATGGCACGGCATGGCACCGGCATGGCACGGCATGGCACCGGCATGGAATGGCATTGAATGGCATGGAATGGCATGGAATGGCATGGAATGGCATGGAATGGCATGGAATGGCATGGAATGGCATGGAATGGCATGGAATGGCATGGAATGGCATGGAATGGCATGGAATGGCATGGAATGGCATGGAATGGCATGGAATGGCATGGAATGGCATGGAATGGCATGGAATGGCATGGAATGGCATGGAATGGCATGGAATGGCATGGAACGGCATGGCACGGCATGGCACGGCATGGCACGGCATGGCACGGCATGGCACGGCATGGCACGGCATGGCACGGCATGGCACCGGCATGGCACGGCATGGCACCGGCATGGCACGGCATGGCACGGCATGGCACCGGCATGGCACGGCATGGCACCGGCATGGCACGGCATGGCACGGCATGGCACGGCATGGCACGGCATGGCACCGGCATGGCACGGCATGGCACCGGCATGGCACGGCATGGCACCGGCATGGCACGGCATGGCACCGGCATGGCACGGCATGGCACCGGCATGGCACGGCATGGCACCGGCATGGCACGGCATGGCACCGGCATGGCACGGCATGGCACCGGCATGGCACGGCATGGCACCGGCATGGCACGGCATGGCACCGGCATGGCACGGCATGGCACCGGCATGGAATGGCATGGAATGGCATGGAATGGCATGGAATGGCATGGAATGGCATGGAATGGCATGGAATGGCATGGAATGGCATGGAATGGCATGGAATGGCATGGAATGGCATGGAATGGCATGGAATGGCATGGAATGGCATGGAATGGCATGGAATGGCATGGAATGGCATGGAATGGCATGGAATGGCATGGAATGGCATGGAATGGCATGGAATGGCATGGAATGGCATGGAATGGCATGGAATGGCATGGAATGGCATGGAATGGCATGGAATGACATGGAATGGCATGGAATGACATGGAATGGCATGGAATGGCATGGAATGGCATGGAATGGCATGGCACGGCATGGCACGGCATGGCACGGCATGGCACGGCATGGCACCGGCATGGCACGGCATGGCACCGGCATGGCACGGCATGGCACGGCATGGCACCGGCATGGCACGGCATGGCACCGGCATGGCACGGCATGGCACCGGCATGGCACGGCATGGCACCGGCATGGCACGGCATGGCACCGGCATGGGACGGCATGGCACCGGCATGGCGCGGCATGGCACCGGCATGGCACGGCATGGCACCGGCATGGCACGGCATGGCACCGGCATGGCACGGCATGGCACCGGCATGGCACGGCATGGCACCGGCATGGCACGGCATGGCACCGGCATGGCACGGCATGGCACCGGCATGGCACGGCATGGCACCGGCATGGCACGGCATGGAATAGCATGGAATGGCATGGAATGGCATGGAATGGCATGGAATGGCATGGAATGGCATGGAATGGCATGGAATGGCATGGAATGGCATGGAATGGCATGGAATGGCATGGAATGGCATGGAATGGCATGGAATGGCATGGAATGGCATTGAATGGCATGGAATGGCATTGAATGGCATGGAATGGCATGGAATGGCATGGGATGGCATGGAATGGCATGGAATGGCATGGCACCGCATGGCACGGCATGGTACGGCATGGCACGGCATGGCACGGCATGGCACGGCATGGCACGGCATGGCACGGCATGGCACGGCATGGCACGGCATGGCACGGCATTGAATGGCATGGAATGGCATTGAATGGCACGGAATGGCACGGCATGGCACGGCATGGCACCGCATTGAGTGGCATGGAATGGCATGGAATGGCATGGACTGGCATGGACTGGCATGGACTGGCATGGAATGGCATGGAATGGCATGGCACGGCATGGCACGGCATGGCACCGGCATGGCACGGCATGGCACCGGCATGGCACGGCATGGCACCGGCATGGCACGGCATGGCACCGGCATGGCACGGCATGGCACCGGCATGGCACGGCATGGCACCGGCATGGCACGGCATGGCACCGGCATGGCACGGCATGGCACCGGCATGGCACGGCATGGCACGGCATGGCACGGCATTGAATGGCATGGAATGGCATGGAATGGCATGGAATGGCATGGAATGGCATGGAATGGCATGGAATGGCATGGAATGGCATGGAATGACATGGAATGGCATGGAATGGCATGGAATGGCATGGCACCGCATGGCACGGCATGGCACGGCATGGCACCGGCATGGCACGGCATGGCACCGGCATGGCACGGCATGGCACCGGCATGGCACGGCATGGCACGGCATGGCACCGGCATGGCACGGCATGGCACCGGCATGGCACGGCATGGCACCGGCATGGCACGGCATGGCACCGGCATGGCACGGCATGGCACCGGCATGGCACGGCATGGCACCGGCATGGCACGGCATGGAATGGCATTGAATGGCATGGAATGGCATGGAATGGCATGGAATGGCATGGAATGGCATGGAATGGCATGGAATGGCATGGAATGGCATGGAATGGCATGGAATGGCATGGAATGGCATGGAATGGCATGGAATGGCATGGAATGGCATGGAATGGCATGGAATGGCATGGAATGTCATGGAATGGCATGGAATGGCATGGAATGGCATGGCACGGCATGGCACGGCATGGCACCGGCATGGCACGGCATGGCACCGGCATGGCACGGCATGGCACCGGCATGGCACGGCATGGCACGGCATGGCACGGCATGGCACCGGCATGGCACGGCATGGCACCGGCATGGCACGGCATGGCACCGGCATGGCACGGCATGGCACCGGCATGGCAAGGCATGGCACCGGCATGGCACGGCATGGCACCGGCATGGCACGGCATGGCACGGCATGGCACCGGCATGGCACGGCATGGCACCGGCATGGCACGGCATGACACCGGCATGGCACGGCATGGAATAGCATGGAATGGCATGGAATGGCATGGAATGGCATGGAATGGCATGGAATGGCATGGAATGGCATGGAATGGCATGGAATGGCATGGAATGGCATGGAATGGCATGGAATGGCATGGAATGGCATGGAATGACATGGAATGGCATGGAATGACATGGAATGGCATGGAATGGCATGGAATGGCATGGAATGGCATGGCACGGCATGGCACGGCATGGCATGGCATGGCACGGCATGGCACCGGCATGGCACGGCATGGCACCGGCATGGCACGGCATGGCACGGCATGGCACCGGCATGGCACGGCATGGCACCGGCATGGCACGGCATGGCACCGGCATGGCACCGGCATGGCACGGCATGGCACCGGCATGGCACGGCATGGCACCGGCATGGCACGGCATGGCACCGGCATGGCACGGCATGGCACCGGCATGGCACGGCATGGAATGGCATTGAATGGCATGGAATGGCATGGAATGGCATGGAATGGCATGGAATGGCATGGAATGGCATGGAATGGCATGGAATGGCATGGAATGGCATGGAATGGCATGGAATGGCATGGAATGGCATGGAATGGCATGGAATGGCATGGAATGGCATGGAATGGCATGGAATGGCATGGAATGGCATGGAATGGCATGGAATGGCATGGAATGGCATGGAATGGCATGGAATGGCATGGAATGGCATGGAATGGCATGGAATGGCATGGAATGGCATGGAATGGCATGGAATGGCATGGAATGGCATGGAATGGCATGGAATGGCATGGAATGGCATGGAATGGCATGGAATGGCATGGAATGGCATGGAATGGCATGGAATGGCATGGAATGACATGGAATGGCATGGAATGGCATGGAATGGCATGGAATGGCATGGAATGGCATGGCACCGCATGGCACGGCATGGCACGGCATGGCACGGCATGGCACCGGCATGGCACGGCATGGCACCGGCATGGCACGGCATGGCACCGGCATGGCACGGCATGGCACGGCATTGAATGGCATGGAATGGCATGGAATGGCATGGAATGGCATGGAATGGCATGGAATGGCATGGCACCGGCATGGCACGGCATGGCACCGGCATGGCACGGCATGGCACCGGCATGGCACGGCATGGCACCGGCATGGCACCGGCATGGCACGGCATGGCACCGGCATGGCACCGGCATGGCACCGGCATGGCACGGCATGGCACGGCATGGCACGGCATGGCACGGCATGGA
The DNA here is from genome assembly GCA_963971235.1 of Cryptus armator. Classification (NCBI taxonomy): domain Eukaryota; kingdom Metazoa; phylum Arthropoda; class Insecta; order Hymenoptera; family Ichneumonidae; genus Cryptus; species Cryptus armator. The sequence goes on along the minus strand of CAXARG010000198.1, from coordinate 704,054 downwards.
ATGGCATGGAATGGCATGGAATGGCATGGAATGGCATGGAATGGCATGGAATGGCATGGAATGGCATGGAATGGCATGGAATGGCATGGAATGGCATGGAATGGCATGGAATGATATGGAATGGCATGGAATGACATGGAATGACATGGAATGGCATGGAATGGCATGGAATGGCATGGAATGGCATGGCACCGCATGGCACGGCATGGCACGGCATGGCACGGCATGGCACGGCATGGCACGGCATGGCACCGGCATGGCACGGCATGGCACCGGCATGGCACGGCATGGCACCGGCATGGCACGGCATGGCACGGCATGGCACGGCATTGAATGGCATGGAATGGCATGGAATGGCATGGAATGGCATGGAATGGCATGGAATGGCATGGAATGGCATGGAATGGCATGGAATGGCATGGCACCGGCATGGCACGGCATGGCACCGGCATGGCACGGCATGGCACCGGCATGGCACGGCATGGCACCGGCATGGCACCGGCATGGCACCGGCATGGCACGGCATGGCACCGGCATGGCACGGCATGGCACCGGCATGGCACGGCATGGCACCGGCATGGCACGGCATGGCACCGGCATGGCACGGCATGGCACGGCATGGCACCGGCATGGCACGGCATGGCACCGGCATGGCACGGCATGGCACCGGCATGGCACGGCATGGCACCGGCATGGCACGGCATGGAATGGCATTCAATGGCACGGCATGGCACGGCATGGCACCGGCATGGCACGGCATGGCACCGGCATGGCACGGCATGGCACCGGCATGGCACGGCATGGCACCGGCATGGCACGGCATGGAATGGCATGGAATGGCATGGCACCGCATGGCACGGCATGGCACCGGCATTGAATGGCATGGAATGGCATGGAATGGCATGGCACGGCATGGCACGGCATGGCACGGCATGGCACCGGCATGGCACGGCATGGCACCGGCATGGCACGGCATGGCACCGGCATGGCACGGCATGGCACCGGCATGGCACGGCATGGCACCGGCATGGCACGGCATGGCACCGGCATGGCACGGCATGGCACCGGCATGGCACGGCATGGCACCGGCATGGCACGGCATGGCACCGGCATGGCACGGCATGGCACGGCATGGCACCGGCATGGCACGGCATGGCACCGGCATGGCACGGCATGGCACCGGCATGGCACGGCATGGAATGGCATTCAATGGCACGGAATGGCACGGCATGGCACGGCATGGCACCGCATTGAGTGGCATGGAATGGCATGGAATGGCATGGACTGGCATGGACTGGCATGGACTGGCATGGAATGGCATGGAATGGCATGGCACGGCATGGCACGGCATGGCACCGGCATGGCACGGCATGGCACGGCATGGCACCGGCATGGCACCGGCATGGCACGGCATGGCACCGGCATGGCACGGCATGGCACGGCATGGCACCGGCATGGCACGGCATGGCACCGGCATGGCACGGCATGGCACCGGCATGGCACGGCATGGCACCGGCATGGCACGGCATGGCACCGGCATGGCACGGCATGGCACCGGCATGGCACGGCATGGCACCGGCATGGCACGGCATGGCACCGGCATGGCACGGCATGGCACCGGCATGGCACGGCATGGCACCGGCATGGAATGGCATTGAATGGCATGGAATGGCATGGAATGGCATGGAATGGCATGGAATGGCATGGAATGGCATGGAATGGCATGGAATGGCATGGAATGGCATGGAATGGCATGGAATGGCATGGAATGGCATGGAATGGCATGGAATGGCATGGAATGGCATGGAATGGCATGGAATGGCATGGAATGGCATGGAATGGCATGGAATGGCATGGAATGGCATGGAATGGCATGGAATGGCATGGAATGGCATGGAATGGCATGGAATGGCATGGAATGGCATGGAATGGCATGGAATGGCATGGAATGGCATGGAATGGCATGGAATGGCATGGAATGGCATGGAATGGCATGGAATGGCATGGAATGGCATGGAATGGCATGGAATGGCATGGAATGGCATGGAATGGCATGGAATGGCATGGAATGGCATGGAATGGCATGGAATGACATGGAATGGCATGGAATGACATGGAATGGCATGGAATGGCATGGAATGGCATGGAATGGCATGGCACGGCATGGCACGGCATGGCACGGCATGGCACGGCATGGCACCGGCATGGCACGGCATGGCACCGGCATGGCACGGCATGGCACCGGCATGGCACGGCATGGCACCGGCATGGCACGGCATGGCACGGCATGGCACCGGCATGGCACGGCATGGCACCGGCATGGCACGGCATGGCACCGGCATGGCACGGCATGGCACCGGCATGGCACGGCATGGCACCGGCATGGCACGGCATGGCACCGGCATGGCACGGCATGGCACCGGCATGGCACGGCATGGCACCGGCATGGCACGGCATGGCACCGGCATGGCACGGCATGGCACCGGCATGGCACGGCATGGCACCGGCATGGCACGGCATGGCACCGGCATGGCACCGGCATGGCACGGCATGGCACCGGCATGGCACGGCATGGCACCGGCATGGCACGGCATGGCACCGGCATGGCACGGCATGGCACCGGCATGGCACGGCATGGCACCGGCATGGCACGGCATGGCACCGGCATGGCACGGCATGGCACCGGCATGGCACGGCATGGCACCGGCATGGCACGGCATGGCACCGGCATGGCACGGCATGGCACCGGCATGGCACGGCATGGCACCGGCATGGCACGGCATGGCACCGGCATGGCACGGCATGGCACCGGCATGGCACGGCATGGCACGGCATGGCACCGGCATGGCACGGCATGGCACCGGCATGGCACGGCATGGCACGGCATGGCACGGCATGGCACGGCATGGCACCGGCATGGCACGGCATGGCACCGGCATGGCACGGCATGGCACCGGCATGGCACGGCATGGCACCGGCATGGCACGGCATGGCACCGGCATGGCACGGCATGGCACCGGCATGGCACGGCATGGCACGGCATGGCACCGGCATGGCACGGCATGGAATGGCATTGAATGGCATGGAATGGCATGGAATGGCATGGAATGGCATGGAATGGCATGGAATGGCATGGAATGGCATGGAATGGCATGGAATGGCATGGAATGGCATGGAATGGCATGGAATGGCATGGAATGGCATGGAATGGCATGGAATGTCATGGAATGGCATGGAATGGCATGGAATGGCATGGCACGGCATGGCACGGCATGGCACCGGCATGGCACGGCATGGCACCGGCATGGCACGGCATGGCACCGGCATGGCACGGCATGGCACGGCATGGCACCGGCATGGCACGGCATGGCACCGGCATGGCACGGCATGGCACGGCATGGCACCGGCATGGCACGGCATGGCACCGGCATGGCACGGCATGGCACCGGCATGGCACGGCATGGCACCGGCATGGAATGGCATTGAATGGCATGGAATGGCATGGAATGGCATGGAATGGCATGGAATGGCATGGAATGGCATGGGATGGCATGGAATGGCATGGAATGGCATGGAATGGCATGGAATGGCATGGAATGGCATGGAATGGCATGGAATGGCATGGAATGGCATGGAATGGCATGGAATGGCATGGAATGGCATGGAATGGCATGGAATGGCATGGAATGGCATGGAATGGCATGGAATGGCATGGAATGGCATGGAATGGCATGGAATGGCATGGAATGGCATGGAATGGCATGGAATGGCATGGAATGGCATGGAATGGCATGGAATGGCATGGAATGGCATGGCACGGCATGGCACGGCATGGCACGGCATGGCACGGCATGGCACGGCATGGCACGGCATGGCACCGGCATGGCACGGCATGGCACCGGCATGGCACGGCATGGCACGGCATGGCACCGGCATGGCACGGCATGGCACCGGCATGGCACGGCATGGCACCGGCATGGCACGGCATGGCACGGCATGGCACCGGCATGGCACGGCATGGCACCGGCATGGCACGGCATGGCACCGGCATGGGACGGCATGGCACCGGCATGGCACGGCATGGCACCGGCATGGCACGGCATGGCACCGGCATGGCACGGCATGGCACCGGCATGGCACGGCATGGCACCGGCATGGCACGGCATGGCACCGGCATGGCACGGCATGGCACCGGCATGGCACGGCATGGCACCGGCATGGCACGGCATGGCACCGGCATGGCACGGCATGGCACCGGCATGGCACGGCATGGAATAGCATGGAATGGCATGGAATGGCATGGAATGGCATGGAATGGCATGGAATGGCATGGAATGGCATGGAATGGCATGGAATGGCATGGAATGGCATGGAATGGCATGGAATGGCATGGAATGGCATGGAATGGCATGGAATGGCATTGAATGGCATGGAATGGCATTGAATGGCATGGAATGGCATGGAATGGCATGGGATGGCATGGAATGGCATGGAATGGCATGGCACCGCATGGCACGGCATGGTACGGCATGGCACGGCATGGCACGGCATGGCACGGCATGGCACGGCATGGCACGGCATGGCACGGCATGGCACGGCATGGCACGGCATTGAATGGCATGGAATGGCATTGAATGGCACGGAATGGCACGGCATGGCACGGCATGGCACGGCATTGAATGGCATGGAATGGCATTGAATGGCACGGAATGGCACGGCATGGCACGGCATGGCACCGCATTGAGTGGCATGGAATGGCATGGAATGGCATGGACTGGCATGGACTGGCATGGACTGGCATGGACTGGCATGGAATGGCATGGAATGGCATGGCACGGCATGGCACGGCATGGCACCGGCATGGCACGGCATGGCACCGGCATGGCACGGCATGGCACCGGCATGGCACGGCATGGCACCGGCATGGCACGGCATGGCACCGGCATGGCACGGCATGGCACCGGCATGGCACGGCATGGCACCGGCATGGCACGGCATGGCACCGGCATGGCACGGCATGGCACGGCATGGCACGGCATTGAATGGCATGGAATGGCATGGAATGGCATGGAATGGCATGGAATGGCATGGAATGGCATGGAATGGCATGGAATGGCATGGAATGGCATGGAATGGCATGGAATGACATGGAATGGCATGGAATGGCATGGAATGGCATGGAATGGCATGGCACCGCATGGCACGGCATGGCACGGCATGGCACCGGCATGGCACGGCATGGCACCGGCATGGCACGGCATGGCACCGGCATGGCACGGCATGGCACGGCATGGCACCGGCATGGCACGGCATGGCACCGGCATGGCACGGCATGGCACCGGCATGGCACGGCATGGCACCGGCATGGCACGGCATGGCACCGGCATGGCACGGCATGGCACCGGCATGGCACGGCATGGAATGGCATTGAATGGCATGGAATGGCATGGAATGGCATGGAATGGCATGGAATGGCATGGAATGGCATGGAATGGCATGGAATGGCATGGAATGGCATGGAATGGCATGGAATGGCATGGAATGGCATGGAATGGCATGGAATGGCATGGAATGGCATGGAATGGCATGGAATGTCATGGAATGGCATGGAATGGCATGGAATGGCATGGCACGGCATGGCACCGGCATGGCACGGCATGGCACCGGCATGGCACGGCATGGCACCGGCATGGCACGGCATGGCACGGCATGGCACGGCATGGCACCGGCATGGCACGGCATGGCACCGGCATGGCACGGCATGGCACCGGCATGGCACGGCATGGCACCGGCATGGCACGGCATGGCACCGGCATGGCACGGCATGGCACCGGCATGGCACGGCATGGCACCGGCATGGCACGGCATGGCACCGGCATGGCACGGCATGGCACCGGCATGGCACGGCATGGCACCGGCATGGCACGGCATGGCACCGGCATGGCACGGCATGGCACGGCATGGCACCGGCATGGCACGGCATGGCACCGGCATGGCACGGCATGACACCGGCATGGCACGGCATGGAATAGCATGGAATGGCATGGAATGGCATGGAATGGCATGGAATGGCATGGAATGGCATGGAATGGCATGGAATGGCATGGAATGGCATGGAATGGCATGGAATGGCATGGAATGGCATGGAATGGCATGGAATGGCATGGAATGGCATGGAATGGCATGGAATGGCATGGAATGGCATGGAATGGCATGGAATGACATGGAATGGCATGGAATGACATGGAATGGCATGGAATGGCATGGAATGGCATGGAATGGCATGGCACGGCATGGCACGGCATGGCATGGCATGGCACGGCATGGCACCGGCATGGCACGGCATGGCACCGGCATGGCACGGCATGGCACGGCATGGCACCGGCATGGCACGGCATGGCACCGGCATGGCACGGCATGGCACCGGCATGGCACCGGCATGGCACGGCATGGCACCGGCATGGCACGGCATGGCACCGGCATGGCACGGCATGGAATGGCATTGAATGGCATGGAATGGCATGGAATGGCATGGAATGGCATGGAATGGCATGGAATGGCATGGAATGGCATGGAATGGCATGGAATGGCATGGAATGGCATGGAATGGCATGGAATGGCATGGAATGGCATGGAATGGCATGGAATGGCATGGAATGGCATGGAATGGCATGGAATGGCATGGAATGGCATGGAATGGCATGGAATGGCATGGAATGGCATGGAATGGCATGGAATGGCATGGAATGGCATGGAATGGCATGGAATGGCATGGAATGGCATGGAATGGCATGGAATGGCATGGAATGGCATGGAATGACATGGAATGGCATGGAATGGCATGGAATGACATGGAATGGCATGGAATGGCATGGAATGGCATGGCACCGCATGGCACGGCATGGCACGGCATGGCACGGCATGGCACGGCATGGCACGGCATGGCACCGGCATGGCACGGCATGGCACCGGCATGGCACGGCATGGCACCGGCATGGCACGGCATGGCACGGCATTGAATGGCATGGAATGGCATGGAATGGCATGGAATGGCATGGAATGGCATGGCACCGGCATGGCACGGCATGGCACCGGCATGGCACGGCATGGCACCGGCATGGCACCGGCATGGCACGGCATGGCACCGGCATGGCACCGGCATGGCACCGGCATGGCACGGCATGGCACGGCATGGCACGGCATGGAATGGCATGGAATGGCATGGAATGGCATGGAATGGCATGGAATGGCATGGAATGGCATGGAATGGCATGGAATGGCATGGAATGGCATGGAATGGCATGGAATGGCATGGAATGGCATGGAATGGCATGGAATGGCATGGAATGGCATGGAATGGCATGGAATGGCATGGAATGGCATGGAATGGCATGGAATGGCATGGCACCGGCATGGCACGGCATGGCACCGGCATGGCACGGCATGGCACCGGCATGGCACGGCATGGCACCGGCATGGCACCGGCATGGCACCGGCATGGCACGGCATGGCACCGGCATGGCACGGCATGGCACCGGCATGGCACGGCATGGCACCGGCATGGCACGGCATGGCACCGGCATGGCACGGCATGGCACCGGCATGGCACGGCATGGCACGGCATGGCACCGGCATGGCACGGCATGGCACCGGCATGGCACGGCATGGCACCGGCATGGCACGGCATGGAATGGCATTCAATGGCACGGCATGGCACGGCATGGCACCGGCATGGCACGGCATGGCACCGGCATGGCACGGCATGGCACCGGCATGGCACGGCATGGCACCGGCATGGCACGGCATGGCACCGGCATGGCACGGCATGGAATGGCATGGAATGGCATGGCACCGCATGGCACGGCATGGCACCGGCATTGAATGGCATGGAATGGCATGGAATGGCATGGCACGGCATGGCACGGCATGGCACGGCATGGCACCGGCATGGCACGGCATGGCACCGGCATGGCACGGCATGGCACCGGCATGGCACGGCATGGCACCGGCATGGCACGGCATGGCACCGGCATGGCACGGCATGGCACCGGCATGGCACGGCATGGCACCGGCATGGCACGGCATGGCACCGGCATGTCACGGCATGGCACCGGCATGGCACGGCATGGCACGGCATGGCACCGGCATGGCACGGCATGGCACCGGCATGGCACGGCATGGCACCGGCATGGCACGGCATGGCACCGGCATGGCACGGCATGGAATGGCATTCAATGGCACGGAATGGCACGGCATGGCACGGCATGGCACCGCATTGAGTGGCATGGAATGGCATGGAATGGCATGGACTGGCATGGACTGGCATGGACTGGCATGGAATGGCATGGAATGGCATGGCACGGCATGGCACGGCATGGCACCGGCATGGCACGGCATGGCACGGCATGGCACCGGCATGGCACCGGCATGGCACGGCATGGCACCGGCATGGCACGGCATGGCACGGCATGGCACCGGCATGGCACGGCATGGCACCGGCATGGCACGGCATGGCACCGGCATGGCACGGCATGGCACCGGCATGGCACGGCATGGCACCGGCATGGCACGGCATGGCACCGGCATGGCACGGCATGGCACCGGCATGGCACGGCATGGCACCGGCATGGCACGGCATGGCACCGGCATGGCACGGCATGGCACCGGCATGGCACGGCATGGCACCGGCATGGAATGGCATTGAATGGCATGGAATGGCATGGAATGGCATGGAATGGCATGGAATGGCATGGAATGGCATGGAATGGCATGGAATGGCATGGAATGGCATGGAATGGCATGGAATGGCATGGAATGGCATGGAATGGCATGGAATGGCATGGAATGGCATGGAATGGCATGGAATGGCATGGAATGGCATGGAATGGCATGGAATGGCATGGAATGGCATGGAATGGCATGGAATGGCATGGAATGGCATGGAATGGCATGGAATGGCATGGAATGGCATGGAATGGCATGGAATGGCATGGAATGGCATGGAATGGCATGGAATGGCATGGAATGGCATGGAATGGCATGGAATGGCATGGAATGGCATGGAATGGCATGGAATGGCATGGAATGGCATGGAATGGCATGGAATGGCATGGAATGGCATGGAATGGCATGGAATGGCATGGAATGACATGGAATGGCATGGAATGACATGGAATGGCATGGAATGGCATGGAATGGCATGGAATGGCATGGCACGGCATGGCACGGCATGGCACGGCATGGCACGGCATGGCACCGGCATGGCACGGCATGGCACCGGCATGGCACGGCATGGCACGGCATGGCACCGGCATGGCACGGCATGGCACCGGCATGGCACGGCATGGCACCGGCATGGCACGGCATGGCACCGGCATGGCACGGCATGGCACCGGCATGGCACGGCATGGCACCGGCATGGCACGGCATGGCACCGGCATGGCACGGCATGGCACCGGCATGGCACGGCATGGCACCGGCATGGCACGGCATGGCACCGGCATGGCACGGCATGGCACCGGCATGGCACCGGCATGGCACGGCATGGCACCGGCATGGCACGGCATGGCACCGGCATGGCACGGCATGGCACCGGCATGGCACGGCATGGCACCGGCATGGCACCGGCATGGCACCGGCATGGCACGGCATGGCACGGCATGGCACGGCATGGCACGGCATGGCACGCCATGGCACGGCATGGCACCGGCATGGCACGGCATGGCACCGGCATGGCACGGCATGGCACCGGCATGGCACCGGCATGGCACGGCATGGCACCGGCATGGCACGGCATGGCACCGGCATGGCACGGCATGGCACCGGCATGGCACGGCATGGCACCGGCATGGCACGGCATGGCACCGGCATGGCACGGCATGGCACCGGCATGGCACGGCATGGAATGGCATTGAATGGCATGGAATGGCATGGAATGGCATGGAATGGCATGGAATGGCATGGAATGGCATGGAATGGCATGGAATGGCATGGAATGGCATGGAATGGCATGGAATGGCATGGAATGGCATGGAATGGCATGGAATGGCATGGAATGGCATGGAATGGCATGGAATGGCATGGAATGGCATGGAATGGCATGGAATGGCATGGAATGGCATGGAATGGCATGGAATGGCATGGAATGGCATGGAATGGCATGGAATGGCATGGAATGGCATGGAATGGCATGGAATGGCATGGAATGGCATGGAATGGCATGGAATGGCATGGAATGGCATGGAATGGCATGGAATGGCATGGAATGGCATGGAATGGCATGGAATGACATGGAATGGCATGGAATGGCATGGAATGACATGGAATGGCATGGAATGGCATGGAATGGCATGGCACCGCATGGCACGGCATGGCACGGCATGGCACGGCATGGCACGGCATGGCACCGGCATGGCACGGCATGGCACCGGCATGGCACGGCATGGCACCGGCATGGCACGGCATGGCACGGCATTGAATGGCATGGAATGGCATGGAATGGCATGGAATGGCATGGAATGGCATGGCACGGCATGGCACCGGCATGGCACGGCATGGCACCGGCATGGCACCGGCATGGCACGGCATGGCACCGGCATGGCACCGGCATGGCACCGGCATGGCACGGCATGGCACGGCATGGCACGGCATGGAATGGCATGGAATGGCATGGAATGGCATGGAATGGCATGGAATGGCATGGAATGGCATGGAATGGCATGGAATGGCATGGAATGGCATGGAATGGCATGGAATGGCATGGAATGGCATGGAATGGCATGGAATGATATGGAATGGCATGGAATGACATGGAATGACATGGAATGGCATGGAATGGCATGGAATGGCATGGCACCGCATGGCACGGCATGGCACGGCATGGCACGGCATGGCACGGCATGGCACCGCATGGCACGGCATGGCACGGCATGGCACGGCATGGCACGGCATGGCACGGCATGGCACCGGCATGGCACGGCATGGCACCGGCATGGCACGGCATGGCACCGGCATGGCACGGCATGGCACGGCATGGCACGGCATTGAATGGCATGGAATGGCATGGAATGGCATGGAATGGCATGGCACCGGCATGGCACGGCATGGCACCGGCATGGCACGGCATGGCACCGGCATGGCACGGCATGGCACCGGCATGGCACCGGCATGGCACCGGCATGGCACGGCATGGCACCGGCATGGCACGGCATGGCACCGGCATGGCACGGCATGGCACCGGCATGGCACGGCATGGCACCGGCATGGCACGGCATGGCACCGGCATGGCACGGCATGGCACGGCATGGCACCGGCATGGCACGGCATGGCACCGGCATGGCACGGCATGGCACCGGCATGGCACGGCATGGAATGGCATTCAATGGCACGGCATGGCACGGCATGGCACCGGCATGGCACGGCATGGCACCGGCATGGCACGGCATGGCACCGGCATGGCACGGCATGGAATGGCATGGAATGGCATGGCACCGCATGGCACGGCATGGCACCGGCATTGAATGGCATGGAATGGCATGGAATGGCATGGCACGGCATGGCACGGCATGGCACGGCATGGCACCGGCATGGCACGGCATGGCACCGGCATGGCACGGCATGGCACCGGCATGGCACGGCATGGCACCGGCATGGCACGGCATGGCACCGGCATGGCACGGCATGGCACCGGCATGGCACGGCATGGCACCGGCATGGCACGGCATGGCACGGCATGGCACCGGCATGGCACGGCATGGCACCGGCATGGCACGGCATGGCACCGGCATGGCACGGCATGGCACCGGCATGGCACGGCATGGAATGGCATTCAATGGCACGGAATGGCACGGCATGGCACGGCATGGCACCGCATTGAGTGGCATGGAATGGCATGGAATGGCATGGACTGGCATGGACTGGCATGGACTGGCATGGAATGGCATGGAATGGCATGGCACGGCATGGCACGGCATGGCACCGGCATGGCACGGCATGGCACGGCATGGCACCGGCATGGCACCGGCATGGCACGGCATGGCACCGGCATGGCACGGCATGGCACGGCATGGCACCGGCATGGCACGGCATGGCACCGGCATGGCACGGCATGGCACCGGCATGGCACGGCATGGCACCGGCATGGCACGGCATGGCACCGGCATGGCACGGCATGGCACCGGCATGGCACGGCATGGCACCGGCATGGCACGGCATGGCACCGGCATGGCACGGCATGGCACCGGCATGGCACGGCATGGCACCGGCATGGCACGGCATGGCACCGGCATGGAATGGCATTGAATGGCATGGAATGGCATGGAATGGCATGGAATGGCATGGAATGGCATATGGAATGGCATGGAATGGCATGGAATGGCATGGAATGGCATGGAATGGCATGGAATGGCATGGAATGGCATGGAATGGCATGGAATGGCATGGAATGGCATGGAATGGCATGGAATGGCATGGAATGGCATGGAATGGCATGGAATGGCATGGAATGGCATGGAATGGCATGGAATGGCATGGAATGGCATGGAATGGCATGGAATGGCATGGAATGGCATGGAATGGCATGGAATGGCATGGAATGGCATGGAATGGCATGGAATGGCATGGAATGGCATGGAATGGCATGGAATGACATGGAATGGCATGGAATGACATGGAATGGCATGGAATGGCATGGAATGGCATGGAATGGCATGGCACGGCATGGCACGGCATGGCACGGCATGGCACGGCATGGCACCGGCATGGCACGGCATGGCACCGGCATGGCACGGCATGGCACCGGCATGGCACGGCATGGCACCGGCATGGCACGGCATGGCACCGGCATGGCACGGCATGGCACGGCATGGCACCGGCATGGCACGGCATGGCACCGGCATGGCACGGCATGGCACCGGCATGGCACGGCATGGCACCGGCATGGCACGGCATGGCACCGGCATGGCACGGCATGGCACCGGCATGGCACGGCATGGCACCGGCATGGCACGGCATGGCACCGGCATGGCACGGCATGGCACCGGCATGGCACGGCATGGCACCGGCATGGCACGGCATGGCACCGGCATGGCACCGGCATGGCACGGCATGGCACCGGCATGGCACGGCATGGCACCGGCATGGCACGGCATGGCACCGGCATGGCACGGCATGGCACCGGCATGGCACGGCATGGCACCGGCATGGCACGGCATGGCACCGGCATGGCACGGCATGGCACCGGCATGGCACGGCATGGCACCGGCATGGCACCGGCATGGCACCGGCATGGCACGGCATGGCACGGCATGGCACGGCATGGCACGGCATGGCACGGCATGGCACGGCATGGCACCGGCATGGCACGGCATGGCACCGGCATGGCACGGCATGGCACCGGCATGGCACGGCATGGCACCGGCATGGCACCGGCATGGCACGGCATGGCACCGGCATGGCACGGCATGGCACCGGCATGGCACGGCATGGCACCGGCATGGCACGGCATGGCACCGGCATGGCACGGCATGGCACCGGCATGGCACGGCATGGAATGGCATTGAATGGCATGGAATGGCATGGAATGGCATGGAATGGCATGGAATGGCATGGAATGGCATGGAATGGCATGGAATGGCATGGAATGGCATGGAATGGCATGGAATGGCATGGAATGGCATGGAATGGCATGGAATGGCATGGAATGGAATGGAATGGCATGGAATGGCATGGAATGGCATGGAATGGCATGGAATGACATGGAATGGCATGGAATGGCATGGAATGACATGGAATGGCATGGAATGGCATGGAATGACATGGAATGACATGGAATGGCATGGAGTGGCATGGAATGGCATGGCACCGCATGGCACGGCATGGCACGGCATGGCACGGCATGGCACGGCATGGCACCGGCATGGCACGGCATGGCACCGGCATGGCACGGCATGGCACCGGCATGGCACGGCATGGCACGGCATTGAATGGCATGGAATGGCATGGAATGGCATGGAATGGCATGGAATGGCATGGCACCGGCATGGCACGGCATGGCACCGGCATGGCACGGCATGGCACCGGCATGGCACCGGCATGGCACGGCATGGCACCGGCATGGCACCGGCATGGCACCGGCATGGCACGGCATGGCACGGCATGGCACGGCATGGAATGGCATGGAATGGCATGGAATGGCATGGAATGGCATGGAATGGCATGGAATGGCATGGAATGGCATGGAATGGCATGGAATGGCATGGAATGGCATGGAATGGCATGGAATGGCATGGAATGGCATGGAATGGCATGGAATGGCATGGAATGGCATGGAATGGCATGGAATGGCATGGAATGGCATGGAATGACATGGAATGGCATGGAATGACATGGAATGACATGGAATGGCATGGAATGGCATGGAATGGCATGGCACCGCATGGCACGGCATGGCACGGCATGGCACGGCATGGCACGGCATGGCACGGCATGGCACGGCATGGCACCGGCATGGCACGGCATGGCACCGGCATGGCACGGCATGGCACCGGCATGGCACGGCATGGCACGGCATGGCACGGCATTGAATGGCATGGAATGGCATGGAATGGCATGGAATGGCATGGAATGGCATGGAATGGCATGGAATGGCATGGAATGGCATGGAATGGCATGGCACCGGCATGGCACGGCATGGCACCGGCATGGCACGGCATGGCACCGGCATGGCACGGCATGGCACCGGCATGGCACCGGCATGGCACCGGCATGGCACGGCATGGCACGGCATGGCACCGGCATGGCACGGCATGGCACCGGCATGCCACGGCATGGCACCGGCATGGCACGGCATGGCACCGGCATGGCACGGCATGGCACCGGCATGGCACGGCATGGCACCGGCATGGCACGGCATGGCACCGGCATGGCACGGCATGGCACCGGCATGGCACGGCATGGCACCGGCATGGCACGGCATGGCACCGGCATGGCACGGCATGGCACCGGCATGGCACGGCATGGCACCGGCATGGCACGGCATGGCACCGGCATGGCACGGCATGGCACCGGCATGGCACGGCATGGCACCGGCATGGCACGGCATGGCACCGGCATGGCACCGGCATGGCACGGCATGGCACCGGCATGGCACGGCATGGCACCGGCATGGCACGGCATGGCACCGGCATGGCACGGCATGGCACCGGCATGGCACGGCATGGCACCGGCATGGCACGGCATGGCACCGGCATGGCACGGCATGGCACCGGCATGGCACCGGCATGGCACCGGCATGGCACGGCATGGCACGGCATGGCACGGCATGGCACGGCATGGCACGGCATGGCACGGCATGGCACGGCATGGCACGGCATGGCACCGCATTGAGTGGCATGGAATGGCATTGAGTGGCATGGAATGGCATGGAATGGCATGGACTGGCATGGACTGGCATGGACTGGCATGGAATGGCATGGAATGGCATGGCACGGCATGGCACGGCATGGCACCGGCATGGCACGGCATGGCACGGCATGGCACCGGCATGGCACGGCATGGCACCGGCATGGCACGGCATGGCACCGGCATGGCACGGCATGGCACGGCATGGCACGGCATGGCACCGGCATGGCACGGCATGGCACCGGCATGGCACGGCATGGCACCGGCATGGCACGGCATGGCACCGGCATGGCACGGCATGGCACCGGCATGGCACGGCATGGCACCGGCATGGCACGGCATGGCACCGGCATGGCACGGCATGGCACCGGCATGGAATGGCATTGAATGGCATGGAATGGCATGGAATGGCATGGAATGGCATGGAATGGCATGGAATGGCATGGAATGGCATGGAATGGCATGGAATGGCATGGAATGGCATGGAATGGCATGGAATGGCATGGAATGGCATGGAATGGCATGGAATGGCATGGAATGGCATGGAATGGCATGGAATGGCATGGAATGGCATGGAATGGCATGGAATGGCATGGAATGGCATGGAATGGCATGGAATGGCATGGAATGGCATGGAATGGCATGGAATGGCATGGAATGGCATGGAATGGCATGGAATGGCATGGAATGGCATGGAATGGCATGGAATGGCATGGAATGGCATGGAATGGCATGGAATGGCATGGAATGGCATGGAATGGCATGGAATGGCATGGAATGGCATGGAATGGCATGGAATGGCATGGAATGGCATGGAATGGCATGGAATGGCATGGAATGGCATGGAATGGCATGGAATGGCATGGAATGGCATGGAATGGCATGGAATGGCATGGAATGGCATGGAATGGCATGGAATGGCATGGAATGACATGGAATGGCATGGAATGACATGGAATGGCATGGAATGGCATGGAATGGCATGGAATGGCATGGCACGGCATGGCACGGCATGGCACGGCATGGCACGGCATGGCACCGGCATGGCACGGCATGGCACCGGCATGGCACGGCATGGCACCGGCATGGCACGGCATGGCACCGGCATGGCACGGCATGGCACCGGCATGGCACGGCATGGCACGGCATGGCACCGGCATGGCACGGCATGGCACCGGCATGGCACGGCATGGCACCGGCATGGCACGGCATGGCACCGGCATGGCACGGCATGGCACCGGCATGGCACGGCATGGCACCGGCATGGCACCGGCATGGCACGGCATGGCACCGGCATGGCACGTCATGGCACCGGCATGGCACGGCATGGCACCGGCATGGCACGGCATGGCACCGGCATGGCACGGCATGGCACCGGCATGGCACGGCATGGCACCGGCATGGCACGGCATGGCACCGGCATGGCACCGGCATGGCACGGCATGGAATGGCATTGAATGGCATGGAATGGCATGGAATGGCATGGAATGGCATGGAATGGCATGGAATGGCATGGAATGGCATGGAATGGCATGGAATGGCATGGAATGGCATGGAATGGCATGGAATGGCATGGAATGGCATGGAATGGCATGGAATGGCATGGAATGGCATGGAATGGAATGGAATGGCATGGAATGGCATGGAATGGCATGGAATGGCATGGAATGACATGGAATGACATGGAATGGCATGGAATGGCATGGAATGGCATGGAATGACATGGAATGGCATGGAATGGCATGGAATGGCATGGAATGACATGGAATGGCATGGAATGGCATGGAATGGCATGGAATGACATGGAATGACATGGAATGGCATGGAATGGCATGGAATGGCATGGCACCGCATGGCACGGCATGGCACGGCATGGCACGGCATGGCACGGCATGGCACCGGCATGGCACGGCATGGCACGGCATGGCACGGCATGGCACCGGCATGGCACGGCATGGCACGGCATTGAATGGCATGGAATGGCATGGAATGGCATGGAATGGCATGGAATGGCATGGCACCGGCATGGCACGGCATGGCACCGGCATGGCACGGCATGGCACCGGCATGGCACCGGCATGGCACCGGCATGGCACCGGCATGGCACCGGCATGGCACGGCATGGCACGGCATGGAATGGCATGGAATGGCATGGAATGGCATGGAATGGCATGGAATGGCATGGAATGGCATGGAATGGCATGGAATGGCATGGAATGGCATGGAATGGCATGGAATGGCATGGAATGGCATGGAATGACATGGAATGGCATGGAATGACATGGAATGACATGGAATGGCATGGAATGGCATGGAATGGCATGGAATGGCATGGCACCGCATGGCACGGCATGGCACGGCATGGCACGGCATGGCACGGCATGGCACGGCATGGCACCGGCATGGCACGGCATGGCACCGGCATGGCACGGCATGGCACCGGCATGGCACGGCATGGCACGGCATGGCACGGCATTGAATGGCATGGAATGGCATGGAATGGCATGGAATGGCATGGAATGGCATGGAATGGCATGGCACCGGCATGGCACGGCATGGCACCGGCATGGCACGGCATGGCACCGGCATGGCACGGCATGGCACCGGCATGGCACGGCATGGCACCGGCATGGCACCGGCATGGCACCGGCATGGCACGGCATGGCACGGCATGGCACGGCATGGAATGGCATGGAATGGCATGGAATGGCATGGAATGGCATGGAATGGCATGGAATGGCATGGAATGGCATGGAATGGCATGGCACCGCATGGCACGGCATGGCACCGGCATTGAATGGCATGGAATGGCATGGAATGGCATGGCACGGCATGGCACGGCATGGCACGGCATGGCACCGGCATGGCACGGCATGGCACCGGCATGGCACGGCATGGCACCGGCATGGCACGGCATGGCACCGGCATGGCACGGCATGGCACCGGCATGGCACGGCATGGCACCGGCATGGCACGGCATGGCACCGGCATGGCACGGCATGGCACCGGCATGGCACGGCATGGCACCGGCATGGCACGGCATGGCACCGGCATGGCACGGCATGGCACCGGCATGGCACGGCATGGCACGGCATGGCACGGCATGGCACCGGCATGGCACGGCATGGCACCGGCATGGCACGGCATGGCACCGGCATGGCACGGCATGGCACCGGCATGGCACGGCATGGAATGGCATTCAATGGCACGGAATGGCACGGCATGGCACGGCATGGCACCGCATTGAGTGGCATGGAATGGCATGGAATGGCATGGACTGGCATGGACTGGCATGGACTGGCATGGAATGGCATGGAATGGCATGGCACGGCATGGCACCGGCATGGCACGGCATGGCACCGGCATGGCACGGCATGGCACCGGCATGGCACGGCATGGCACCGGCATGGCACGGCATGGCACGGCATGGCACGGCATGGCACCGGCATGGCACGGCATGGCACCGGCATGGCACGGCATGGCACCGGCATGGCACCGGCATGGCACCGGCATGGCACGGCATGGCACGGCATGGCACGGCATGGAATGGCATGGAATGGCATGGAATGGCATGGAATGGCATGGAATGGCATGGAATGGCATGGAATGGCATGGAATGGCATGGAATGGCATGGAATGGCATGGAATGGCATGGAATGGCATGGAATGGCATGGAATGGCATGGAATGGCATGGAATGGCATGGAATGGCATGGAATGGCATGGCACGGCATGGCACGGCATGGCACGGCATGGCACGGCATGGCACCGGCATGGCACGGCATGGCACCGGCATGGCACGGCATGGCACGGCATGGCACCGGCATGGCACGGCATGGCACCGGCATGGCACGGCATGGCACCGGCATGGCACGGCATGGCACGGCATGGCACGGCATGGCACCGGCATGGCACGGCATGGCACCGGCATGGCACGGCATGGCACCGGCATGGCACGGCATGGCACCGGCATGGCACGGCATGGCACCGGCATGGCACGGCATGGCACCGGCATGGCACGGCATGGCACCGGCATGGCACGGCATGGCACCGGCATGGAATGGCATTGAATGGCATGGAATGGCATGGAATGGCATGGAATGGCATGGAATGGCATGGAATGGCATGGAATGGCATGGAATGGCATGGAATGGCATGGAATGGCATGGAATGGCATGGAATGACATGGAATGGCATGGAATGACATGGAATGGCATGGAATGGCATGGAATGGCATGGAATGGCATGGAATGGCATGGAATGGCATGGCACCGGCATGGCACGGCATGGCACCGGCATGGCACGGCATGGCACCGGCATGGCACGGCATGGCACGGCATGGCACCGGCATGGCACGGCATGGCACCGGCATGGCACGGCATGGCACCGGCATGGCACGGCATGGCACCGGCATGGCACGGCATGGCACCGGCATGGCACGGCATGGCACGGCATGGCACGGCATGGCACGGCATGGCACCGGCATGGCACGGCATGGCACCGGCATGGCACGGCATGGCACCGGCATGGCACGGCATGGCACGGCATGGCACCGGCATGGCACGGCATGGCACCGGCATGGCACGGCATGGCACCGGCATGGCACGGCATGGCACCGGCATGGCACGGCATGGCACCGGCATGGCACGGCATGGCACCGGCATGGCACGGCATGGCACCGGCATGGCACGGCATGGCACCGGCATGGCACGGCATGGCACCGGCATGGCACGGCATGGCACCGGCATGGCACGGCATGGCACCGGCATGGCACGGCATGGCACCGGCATGGCACGGCATGGCACCGGCATGGCACGGCATGGCACGGCATGGCACCGGCATGGCACGGCATGGCACCGGCATGGCACGGCATGGCACCGGCATGGCACGGCATGGCACCGGCATGGCACGGCATGGCACGGCATGGCACCGGCATGGCACGGCATGGCACGGCATGGAATGGCATTGAATGGCATGGAATGGCATGGAATGGCATGGAATGGCATGGAATGGCATGGAATGGCATGGAATGGCATGGAATGGCATGGAATGGCATGGAATGGCATGGAATGGCATGGAATGGCATGGAATGGCATGGAATGGCATGGAATGGCATGGAATGGCATGGAATGGCATGGAATGGCATGGAATGGCATGGAATGGCATGGAATGGCATGGAATGGCATGGAATGGCATGGAATGGCATGGAATGGCATGGAATGACATGGAATGGCATGGAATGGCATGGAATGACATGGAATGGCATGGAATGGCATGGCACGGCATGGCACGGCATGGCATGGCATGGCACGGCATGGCACCGGCATGGCACGGCATGGCACCGGCATGGCACGGCATGGCACCGGCATGGCACGGCATGGCACGGCATGGCACCGGCATGGCACGGCATGGCACCGGCATGGCACGGCATGGCACGGCATGGAATGGCATTGAATGGCATGGAATGGCATGGAATGGCATGGAATGGCATGGAATGGCATGGAATGGCATGGAATGGCATGGAATGGCATGGAATGGCATGGAATGGCATGGAATGGCATGGAATGGCATGGAATGGCATGGAATGGCATGGAATGGCATGGAATGGCATGGAATGGCATGGAATGGCATGGAATGGCATGGAATGGCATGGAATGGCATGGAATGGCATGGAATGGCATGGAATGGCATGGAATGACATGGAATGGCATGGAATGGCATGGAATGACATGGAATGGCATGGAATGGCATGGAATGGCATGGCACCGCATGGCACGGCATGGCACGGCATGGCACGGCATGGCACGGCATGGCACGGCATGGCACCGGCATGGCACGGCATGGCACCGGCATGGCACGGCATGGCACCGGCATGGCACGGCATGGCACGGCATTGAATGGCATGGAATGGCATGGAATGGCATGGAATGGCATGGAATGGCATGGCACCGGCATGGCACGGCATGGCACCGGCATGGCACGGCATGGCACCGGCATGGCACCGGCATGGCACGGCATGGCACCGGCATGGCACCGGCATGGCACCGGCATGGCACGGCATGGCACGGCATGGCACGGCATGGAATGGCATGGAATGGCATGGAATGGCATGGAATGGCATGGAATGGCATGGAATGGCATGGAATGGCATGGAATGGCATGGAATGGCATGGAATGGCATGGAATGGCATGGAATGGCATGGAATGGCATGGAATGGCATGGAATGGCATGGAATGGCATGGAATGGCATGGAATGGCATGGAATGATATGGAATGGCATGGAATGACATGGAATGACATGGAATGGCATGGAATGGCATGGAATGGCATGGCACCGCATGGCACGGCATGGCACGGCATGGCACGGCATGGCACGGCATGGCACGGCATGGCACCGGCATGGCACGGCATGGCACCGGCATGGCACGGCATGGCACCGGCATGGCACGGCATGGCACGGCATGGCACGGCATTGAATGGCATGGAATGGCATGGAATGGCATGGAATGGCATGGAATGGCATGGAATGGCATGGAATGGCATGGCACCGGCATGGCACGGCATGGCACCGGCATGGCACGGCATGGCACCGGCATGGCACGGCATGGCACCGGCATGGCACCGGCATGGCACCGGCATGGCACGGCATGGCACCGGCATGGCACGGCATGGCACCGGCATGGCACGGCATGGCACCGGCATGGCACGGCATGGCACCGGCATGGCACGGCATGGCACGGCATGGCACCGGCATGGCACGGCATGGCACCGGCATGGCACGGCATGGCACCGGCATGGCACGGCATGGAATGGCATTCAATGGCACGGCATGGCACGGCATGGCACCGGCATGGCACGGCATGGCACCGGCATGGCACGGCATGGCACCGGCATGGCACGGCATGGCACCGGCATGGCACCGGCATGGCACGGCATGGCACCGGCATGGCACGGCATGGCACCGGCATGGCACGGCATGGCACCGGCATGGCACGGCATGGCACCGGCATGGCACGGCATGGCACCGGCATGGCACGGCATGGCACCGGCATGGCACCGGCATGGCACCGGCATGGCACGGCATGGCACGGCATGGCACGGCATGGCACGGCATGGCACGGCATGGCACGGCATGGCACCGGCATGGCACGGCATGGCACCGGCATGGCACGGCATGGCACCGGCATGGCACCGGCATGGCACGGCATGGCACCGGCATGGCACGGCATGGCACCGGCATGGCACGGCATGGCACCGGCATGGCACGGCATGGCACCGGCATGGCACGGCATGGCACCGGCATGGCACGGCATGGAATGGCATTGAATGGCATGGAATGGCATGGAATGGCATGGAATGGCATGGAATGGCATGGAATGGCATGGAATGGCATGGAATGGCATGGAATGGCATGGAATGGCATGGAATGGCATGGAATGGCATGGAATGGCATGGAATGGAATGGAATGGCATGGAATGGCATGGAATGGCATGGAATGGCATGGAATGGCATGGAATGGCATGGAATGGCATGGAATGACATGGAATGGCATGGAATGGCATGGAATGACATGGAATGACATGGAATGGCATGGAATGGCATGGAATGGCATGGCACCGCATGGCACGGCATGGCACGGCATGGCACGGCATGGCACGGCATGGCACCGGCATGGCACGGCATGGCACCGGCATGGCACGGCATGGCACCGGCATGGCACGGCATGGCACGGCATTGAATGGCATGGAATGGCATGGAATGGCATGGAATGGCATGGAATGGCATGGCACCGGCATGGCACGGCATGGCACCGGCATGGCACGGCATGGCACCGGCATGGCACCGGCATGGCACGGCATGGCACCGGCATGGCACCGGCATGGCACCGGCATGGCACGGCATGGCACGGCATGGCACGGCATGGAATGGCATGGAATGGCATGGAATGGCATGGAATGGCATGGAATGGCATGGAATGGCATGGAATGGCATGGAATGGCATGGAATGGCATGGAATGGCATGGAATGGCATGGAATGGCATGGAATGGCATGGAATGGCATGGAATGACATGGAATGGCATGGAATGACATGGAATGACATGGAATGGCATGGAATGGCATGGAATGGCATGGCACCGCATGGCACGGCATGGCACGGCATGGCACGGCATGGCACGGCATGGCACGGCATGGCACCGGCATGGCACGGCATGGCACCGGCATGGCACGGCATGGCACCGGCATGGCACGGCATGGCACGGCATGGCACGGCATTGAATGGCATGGCACGGCATTGAATGGCATGGAATGGCATGGAATGGCATGGAATGGCATGGAATGGCATGGAATGGCATGGAATGGCATGGAATGGCATGGAATGGCATGGAATGGCATGGCACCGGAATGGCACGGCATGGCACCGGCATGGCACGGCATGGCACCGGCATGGCACGGCATGGCACCGGCATGGCACCGGCATGGCACCGGCATGGCACGGCATGGCACGGCATGGCACCGGCATGGCACGGCATGGCACCGGCATGGCACGGCATGGCACCGGCATGGCACGGCATGGCACCGGCATGGCACGGCATGGCACCGGCATGGCACGGCATGGCACCGGCATGGCACGGCATGGCACCGGCATGGCACGGCATGGCACCGGCATGGCACGGCATGGCACCGGCATGGCACGGCATGGCACCGGCATGGCACGGCATGGCACCGGCATGGCACGGCATGGCACCGGCATGGCACGGCATGGCACCGGCATGGCACGGCATGGCACCGGCATGGCACGGCATGGCACCGGCATGGCACCGGCATGGCACGGCATGGCACCGGCATGGCACGGCATGGCACCGGCATGGCACGGCATGGCACCGGCATGGCACGGCATGGCACCGGCATGGCACGGCATGGCACCGGCATGGCACGGCATGGCACCGGCATGGCACGGCATGGCACCGGCATGGCACGGCATGGCACCGGCATGGCACGGCATGGCACCGGCATGGCACCGGCATGGCACCGGCATGGCACGGCATGGCACGGCATGGCACGGCATGGCACGGCATGGCACGGCATGGCACGGCATGGCACGGCATGGCACGGCATGGCACCGGCATGGCACGGCATGGCACCGGCATGGCACGGCATGGCACCGGCATGGCACCGGCATGGCACGGCATGGCACCGGCATGGCACGGCATGGCACCGGCATGGCACGGCATGGCACCGGCATGGCACGGCATGGCACCGGCATGGCACGGCATGGCACCGGCATGGCACGGCATGGCACCGGCATGGCACGGCATGGCACCGGCATGGCACGGCATGGAATGGCATTGAATGGCATGGAATGGCATGGAATGGCATGGAATGGCATGGAATGGCATGGAATGGCATGGAATGGCATGGAATGGCATGGAATGGCATGGAATGGCATGGAATGGCATGGAATGGCATGGAATGGCATGGAATGGCATGGAATGGCATGGAATGGCATGGAATGGCATGGAATGGCATGGAATGGCATGGAATGTCATGGAATGGCATGGAAGGGCATGGAATGGCATGGCACGGCATGGCACGGCATGGCACCGGCATGGCACGGCATGGCACCGGCATGGCACGGCATGGCACCGGCATGGCACGGCATGGCACGGCATGGCACGGCATGGCACCGGCATGGCACCGGCATGGCACGGCATGGCACGGCATGGCACCGGCATGGCACGGCATGGCACCGGCATGGCACGGCATGGCACCGGCATGGCACGGCATGGCACCGGCATGGCACGGCATGGCACCGGCATGGAATGGCATTGAATGGCATGGAATGGCATGGAATGGCATGGAATGGCATGGAATGGCATGGAATGGCATGGAATGGCATGGAATGGCATGGAATGGCATGGAATGGCATGGAATGGCATGGAATGGCATGGAATGGCATGGAATGGCATGGAATGGCATGGAATGGCATGGAATGGCATGGAATGGCATGGAATGACATGGAATGGCATGGAATGACATGGAATGGCATGGAATGGCATGGAATGGCATGGAATGGCATGGAATGGCATGGAATGGCATGGCACCGGCATGGCACGGCATGGCACCGGCATGGCACGGCATGGCACCGGCATGGCACGGCATGGCACGGCATGGCACCGGCATGGCACGGCATGGCACCGGCATGGCACGGCATGGCACCGGCATGGCACGGCATGGCACCGGCATGGCACGGCATGGCACCGGCATGGCACGGCATGGCACCGGCATGGCACGGCATGGCACGGCATGGCACGGCATGGCACGGCATGGCACCGGCATGGCACGGCATGGCACCGGCATGGCACGGCATGGCACCGGCATGGCACGGCATGGCACGGCATGGCACCGGCATGGCACGGCATGGCACCGGCATGGCACGGCATGGCACCGGCATGGCACGGCATGGCACCGGCATGGCACGGCATGGCACCGGCATGGCACGGCATGGCATCGGCATGGCACGGCATGGCACCGGCATGGCACGGCATGGCACCGGCATGGCACGGCATGGCACCGGCATGGCACGGCATGGCACCGGCATGGCACGGCATGGCACCGGCATGGCACGGCATGGCACCGGCATGGCACGGCATGGCACCGGCATGGCACGGCATGGCACCGGCATGGCACGGCATGGCACCGGCATGGCACGGCATGGCACCGGCATGGCACGGCATGGCACGGCATGGCACCGGCATGGCACGGCATGGCACCGGCATGGCACGGCATGACACCGGCATGGCACGGCATGGAATAGCATGGAATGGCATGGAATGGCATGGAATGGCATGGAATGGCATGGAATGGCATGGAATGGCATGGAATGACATGGAATGGCATGGAATGGCATGGAATGGCATGGAATGGCATGGCACGGCATGGCACGGCATGGCATGGCATGGCACGGCATGGCACCGGCATGGCACGGCATGGCACCGGCATGGCACGGCATGGCACCGGCATGGCACGGCATGGCACGGCATGGCACCGGCATGGCACGGCATGGCACCGGCATGGCACGGCATGGCACGGCATGGAATGGCATTGAATGGCATGGAATGGCATGGAATGGCATGGAATGGCATGGAATGGCATGGAATGGCATGGAATGGCATGGAATGGCATGGAATGGCATGGAATGGCATGGAATGGCATGGAATGGCATGGAATGGCATGGAATGGCATGGAATGGCATGGAATGGCATGGAATGGCATGGAATGGCATGGAATGGCATGGAATGACATGGAATGGCATGGAATGGCATGGAATGACATGGAATGGCATGGAATGGCATGGAATGGCATGGCACCGCATGGCACGGCATGGCACGGCATGGCACGGCATGGCACGGCATGGCACGGCATGGCACCGGCATGGCACGGCATGGCACCGGCATGGCACGGCATGGCACCGGCATGGCACGGCATGGCACGGCATGGCACGGCATTGAATGGCATGGAATGGCATGG
The DNA here is from genome assembly GCA_963971235.1 of Cryptus armator. Classification (NCBI taxonomy): domain Eukaryota; kingdom Metazoa; phylum Arthropoda; class Insecta; order Hymenoptera; family Ichneumonidae; genus Cryptus; species Cryptus armator. The sequence goes on along the minus strand of CAXARG010000198.1, from coordinate 677,124 downwards.
AATGGCATGGAATGGCATGGAATGGCATGGAATGGCATGGCACCGGCATGGCACGGCATGGCACCGGCATGGCACGGCATGGCACCGGCATGGCACGGCATGGCACCGGCATGGCACCGGCATGGCACCGGCATGGCACGGCATGGCACGGCATGGCACGGCATGGAATGGCATGGAATGGCATGGAATGGCATGGAATGGCATGGAATGGCATGGAATGGCATGGAATGGAATGGAATGGCATGGAATGGCATGGAATGGCATGGAATGGCATGGAATGGCATGGAATGGCATGGAATGGCATGGAATGACATGGAATGGCATGGAATGACATGGAATGGCATGGAATGGCATGGAATGGCATGGAATGGCATGGCACGGCATGGCACGGCATGGCACGGCATGGCACGGCATGGCACCGGCATGGCACGGCATGGCACCGGCATGGCACGGCATGGCACCGGTATGGCACGGCATGGCACCGGCATGGCACGGCATGGCACGGCATGGCACCGGCATGGCACGGCATGGCACCGGCATGGCACGGCATGGCACCGGCATGGCACGGCATGGCACCGGCATGGCACGGCATGGCACCGGCATGGCACGGCATGGCACCGGCATGGCACCGGCATGGCACGGCATGGCACCGGCATGGCACGTCATGGCACCGGCATGGCACGGCATGGCACCGGCATGGCACGGCATGGCACCGGCATGGCACGGCATGGCACCGGCATGGCACGGCATGGCACCGGCATGGCACGGCATGGCACCGGCATGGCACGGCATGGAATGGCATTGAATGGCATGGAATGGCATGGAATGGCATGGAATGGCATGGAATGGCATGGAATGGCATGGAATGGCATGGAATGGCATGGAATGGCATGGAATGGCATGGAATGGCATGGAATGGCATGGAATGGCATGGAATGGCATGGAATGGCATGGAATGGCATGGAATGGAATGGAATGGCATGGAATGGCATGGAATGGCATGGAATGGCATGGAATGACATGGAATGACATGGAATGGCATGGAATGGCATGGAATGGCATGGAATGACATGGAATGGCATGGAATGGCATGGAATGGCATGGAATGACATGGAATGGCATGGAATGGCATGGAATGACATGGAATGACATGGAATGGCATGGAATGGCATGGAATGGCATGGCACCGCATGGCACGGCATGGCACGGCATGGCACGGCATGGCACGGCATGGCACCGGCATGGCACGGCATGGCACCGGCATGGCACGGCATGGCACCGGCATGGCACGGCATGGCACGGCATTGAATGGCATGGAATGGCATGGAATGGCATGGAATGGCATGGAATGGCATGGCACCGGCATGGCACGGCATGGCACCGGCATGGCACCGGCATGGCACGGCATGGCACCGGCATGGCACCGGCATGGCACCGGCATGGCACGGCATGGCACGGCATGGCACGGCATGGAATGGCATGGAATGGCATGGAATGGCATGGAATGGCATGGAATGGCATGGAATGGCATGGAATGGCATGGAATGGCATGGAATGGCATGGAATGGCATGGAATGACATGGAATGGCATGGAATGACATGGAATGACATGGAATGGCATGGAATGGCATGGAATGGCATGGCACCGCATGGCACGGCATGGCACGGCATGGCACGGCATGGCACGGCATGGCACGGCATGGCACCGGCATGGCACGGCATGGCACCGGCATGGCACGGCATGGCACCGGCATGGCACGGCATGGCACGGCATGGCACGGCATTGAATGGCATGGAATGGCATGGAATGGCATGGAATGGCATGGAATGGCATGGAATGGCATGGAATGGCATGGCACCGGCATGGCACGGCATGGCACCGGCATGGCACGGCATGGCACCGGCATGGCACGGCATGGCACCGGCATGGCACGGCATGGCACCGGCATGGCACCGGCATGGCACCGGCATGGCACGGCATGGCACGGCATGGCACGGCATGGAATGGCATGGAATGGCATGGAATGGCATGGAATGGCATGGAATGGCATGGAATGGCATGGAATGGCATGGAATGGCATGGCACCGCATGGCACGGCATGGCACCGGCATTGAATGGCATGGAATGGCATGGAATGGCATGGCACGGCATGGCACGGCATGGCACGGCATGGCACCGGCATGGCACGGCATGGCACCGGCATGGCACGGCATGGCACCGGCATGGCACGGCATGGCACCGGCATGGCACGGCATGGCACCGGCATGGCACGGCATGGCACCGGCATGGCACGGCATGGCACCGGCATGGCACGGCATGGCACCGGCATGGCACGGCATGGCACCGGCATGGCACGGCATGGCACGGCATGACACCGGCATGGCACGGCATGGAATAGCATGGAATGGCATGGAATGGCATGGAATGGCATGGAATGGCATGGAATGGCATGGAATGGCATGGAATGGCATGGAATGACATGGAATGGCATGGAATGGCATGGAATGGCATGGAATGGCATGGCACGGCATGGCACGGCATGGCATGGCATGGCACGGCATGGCACCGGCATGGCACGGCATGGCACCGGCATGGCACGGCATGGCACCGGCATGGCACGGCATGGCACGGCATGGCACCGGCATGGCACGGCATGGCACCGGCATGGCACGGCATGGCACGGCATGGAATGGCATTGAATGGCATGGAATGGCATGGAATGGCATGGAATGGCATGGAATGGCATGGAATGGCATGGAATGGCATGGAATGGCATGGAATGGCATGGAATGGCATGGAATGGCATGGAATGGCATGGAATGGCATGGAATGGCATGGAATGGCATGGAATGGCATGGAATGGCATGGAATGGCATGGAATGGCATGGAATGGCATGGAATGGCATGGAATGGCATGGAATGGCATGGAATGGCATGGAATGGCATGGAATGACATGGAATGGCATGGAATGGCATGGAATGACATGGAATGGCATGGAATGGCATGGAATGGCATGGCACCGCATGGCACGGCATGGCACGGCATGGCACGGCATGGCACGGCATGGCACGGCATGGCACCGGCATGGCACGGCATGGCACCGGCATGGCACGGCATGGCACCGGCATGGCACGGCATGGCACGGCATTGAATGGCATGGAATGGCATGGAATGGCATGGAATGGCATGGAATGGCATGGCACCGGCATGGCACGGCATGGCACCGGCATGGCACGGCATGGCACCGGCATGGCACCGGCATGGCACGGCATGGCACCGGCATGGCACCGGCATGGCACCGGCATGGCACGGCATGGCACCGGCATGGCACGGCATGGCACCGGCATGGCACGGCATGGCACGGCATGGCACGGCATTGAATGGCATGGAATGGCATGGAATGGCATGGAATGGCATGGAATGGCATGGAATGGCATGGCACCGGCATGGCACGGCATGGCACCGGCATGGCACGGCATGGCACCGGCATGGCACGGCATGGCACCGGCATGGCACCGGCATGGCACCGGCATGGCACGGCATGGCACGGCATGGCACGGCATGGAATGGCATGGAATGGCATGGAATGGCATGGAATGGCATGGAATGGCATGGAATGGCATGGAATGGAATGGAATGGCATGGAATGGCATGGAATGGCATGGAATGGCATGGAATGACATGGAATGACATGGAATGGCATGGAATGGCATGGAATGGCATGGAATGACATGGAATGGCATGGAATGGCATGGAATGGCATGGAATGACATGGAATGGCATGGAATGGCATGGAATGACATGGAATGACATGGAATGGCATGGAATGGCATGGAATGGCATGGCACCGCATGGCACGGCATGGCACGGCATGGCACGGCATGGCACGGCATGGCACCGGCATGGCACGGCATGGCACCGGCATGGCACGGCATGGCACCGGCATGGCACGGCATGGCACCGGCATGGCACGGCATGGCACCGGCATGGCACGGCATGGCACCGGCATGGCACGGCATGGCACCGGCATGGCACGGCATGGCACCGGCATGGCACGGCATGGCACCGGCATGGAATGGCATTGAATGGCATGGAATGGCATGGAATGGCATGGAATGGCATGGAATGGCATGGAATGGCATGGAATGGCATGGAATGGCATGGAATGGCATGGAATGGCATGGAATGGCATGGAATGGCATGGAATGGCATGGAATGGCATGGCACCGGCATGGCACGGCATGGCACCGGCATGGCACGGCATGGCACCGGCATGGCACGGCATGGCACGGCATGGCACCGGCATGGCACGGCATGGCACCGGCATGGCACGGCATGGCACCGGCATGGCACGGCATGGCACCGGCATGGCACGGCATGGCACCGGCATGGCACGGCATGGCACGGCATGGCACGGCATGGCACGGCATGGCACCGGCATGGCACGGCATGGCACCGGCATGGCACGGCATGGCACCGGCATGGCACGGCATGGCACGGCATGGCACCGGCATGGCACGGCATGGCACCGGCATGGCACGGCATGGCACCGGCATGGCACGGCATGGCACCGGCATGGCACGGCATGGCACCGGCATGGCACGGCATGGCACCGGCATGGCACGGCATGGCACCGGCATGGCACGGCATGGCACCGGCATGGCACGGCATGGCACCGGCATGGCACGGCATGGCACCGGCATGGCACGGCATGGCACCGGCATGGCACGGCATGGCACCGGCATGGCACGGCATGGCACCGGCATGGCACGGCATGGCACCGGCATGGCACGGCATGGCACGGCATGGCACCGGCATGGCACGGCATGGCACCGGCATGGCACGGCATGACACCGGCATGGCACGGCATGGAATAGCATGGAATGGCATGGAATGGCATGGAATGGCATGGAATGGCATGGAATGGCATGGAATGGCATGGAATGACATGGAATGGCATGGAATGGCATGGAATGGCATGGAATGGCATGGCACGGCATGGCACGGCATGGCATGGCATGGCACGGCATGGCACCGGCATGGCACGGCATGGCACCGGCATGGCACGGCATGGCACCGGCATGGCACGGCATGGCACGGCATGGCACCGGCATGGCACGGCATGGCACCGGCATGGCACGGCATGGCACGGCATGGAATGGCATTGAATGGCATGGAATGGCATGGAATGGCATGGAATGGCATGGAATGGCATGGAATGGCATGGAATGGCATGGAATGGCATGGAATGGCATGGAATGGCATGGAATGGCATGGAATGGCATGGAATGGCATGGAATGGCATGGAATGGCATGGAATGGCATGGAATGGCATGGAATGGCATGGAATGGCATGGAATGGCATGGAATGGCATGGAATGGCATGGAATGGCATGGAATGACATGGAATGGCATGGAATGGCATGGAATGACATGGAATGGCATGGAATGGCATGGAATGGCATGGCACCGCATGGCACGGCATGGCACGGCATGGCACGGCATGGCACGGCATGGCACGGCATGGCACCGGCATGGCACGGCATGGCACCGGCATGGCACGGCATGGCACGGCATTGAATGGCATGGAATGGCATGGAATGGCATGGAATGGCATGGAATGGCATGGCACCGGCATGGCACGGCATGGCACCGGCATGGCACGGCATGGCACCGGCATGGCACCGGCATGGCACGGCATGGCACCGGCATGGCACCGGCATGGCACCGGCATGGCACGGCATGGCACGGCATGGCACGGCATGGAATGGCATGGAATGGCATGGAATGGCATGGAATGGCATGGAATGGCATGGAATGGCATGGAATGGCATGGAATGGCATGGAATGGCATGGAATGGCATGGAATGGCATGGAATGGCATGGAATGGCATGGAATGGCATGGAATGGCATGGAATGGCATGGAATGGCATGGAATGGCATGGAATGGCATGGAATGATATGGAATGGCATGGAATGACATGGAATGACATGGAATGGCATGGAATGGCATGGAATGGCATGGCACCGCATGGCACGGCATGGCACGGCATGGCACGGCATGGCACGGCATGGCACGGCATGGCACCGGCATGGCACGGCATGGCACCGGCATGGCACGGCATGGCACCGGCATGGCACGGCATGGCACGGCATGGCACGGCATTGAATGGCATGGAATGGCATGGAATGGCATGGAATGGCATGGAATGGCATGGAATGGCATGGAATGGCATGGAATGGCATGGCACCGGCATGGCACGGCATGGCACCGGCATGGCACGGCATGGCACCGGCATGGCACGGCATGGCACCGGCATGGCACCGGCATGGCACCGGCATGGCACGGCATGGCACGGCATGGCACGGCATGGAATGGCATGGAATGGCATGGAATGGCATGGAATGGCATGGAATGGCATGGAATGGCATGGAATGGAATGGAATGGCATGGAATGGCATGGAATGGCATGGAATGGCATGGAATGACATGGAATGACATGGAATGGCATGGAATGGCATGGAATGGCATGGAATGACATGGAATGGCATGGAATGGCATGGAATGGCATGGAATGACATGGAATGGCATGGAATGGCATGGAATGACATGGAATGACATGGAATGGCATGGAATGGCATGGAATGGCATGGCACCGCATGGCACGGCATGGCACGGCATGGCACGGCATGGCACGGCATGGCACCGGCATGGCACGGCATGGCACCGGCATGGCACGGCATGGCACCGGCATGGCACGGCATGGCACCGGCATGGCACGGCATGGCACCGGCATGGCACGGCATGGCACCGGCATGGCACGGCATGGCACCGGCATGGCACGGCATGGCACCGGCATGGAATGGCATTGAATGGCATGGAATGGCATGGAATGGCATGGAATGGCATGGAATGGCATGGAATGGCATGGAATGGCATGGAATGGCATGGAATGGCATGGAATGGCATGGAATGGCATGGAATGGCATGGAATGGCATGGAATGGCATGGAATGGCATGGAATGGCATGGAATGGCATGGAATGGCATGGAATGGCATGGAATGGCATGGAATGGCATGGAATGGCATGGAATGGCATGGAATGACATGGAATGGCATGGAATGACATGGAATGGCATGGAATGGCATGGAATGGCATGGAATGGCATGGAATGGCATGGAATGGCATGGCACCGGCATGGCACGGCATGGCACCGGCATGGCACGGCATGGCACCGGCATGGCACGGCATGGCACGGCATGGCACCGGCATGGCACGGCATGGCACCGGCATGGCACGGCATGGCACCGGCATGGCACGGCATGGCACCGGCATGGCACGGCATGGCACCGGCATGGCACGGCATGGCACGGCATGGCACGGCATGGCACGGCATGGCACCGGCATGGCACGGCATGGCACCGGCATGGCACGGCATGGCACCGGCATGGCACGGCATGGCACGGCATGGCACCGGCATGGCACGGCATGGCACCGGCATGGCACGGCATGGCACCGGCATGGCACGGCATGGCACCGGCATGGCACGGCATGGCACCGGCATGGCACGGCATGGCACCGGCATGGCACGGCATGGCACCGGCATGGCACGGCATGGCACCGGCATGGCACGGCATGGCACCGGCATGGCACGGCATGGCACCGGCATGGCACGGCATGGCACCGGCATGGCACGGCATGGCACCGGCATGGCACGGCATGGCACCGGCATGGCACGGCATGGCACGGCATGGCACCGGCATGGCACGGCATGGCACCGGCATGGCACGGCATGACACCGGCATGGCACGGCATGGAATAGCATGGAATGGCATGGAATGGCATGGAATGGCATGGAATGGCATGGAATGGCATGGAATGGCATGGAATGACATGGAATGGCATGGAATGGCATGGAATGGCATGGAATGGCATGGCACGGCATGGCACGGCATGGCATGGCATGGCACGGCATGGCACCGGCATGGCACGGCATGGCACCGGCATGGCACGGCATGGCACCGGCATGGCACGGCATGGCACGGCATGGCACCGGCATGGCACGGCATGGCACCGGCATGGCACGGCATGGCACGGCATGGAATGGCATTGAATGGCATGGAATGGCATGGAATGGCATGGAATGGCATGGAATGGCATGGAATGGCATGGAATGGCATGGAATGGCATGGAATGGCATGGAATGGCATGGAATGGCATGGAATGGCATGGAATGGCATGGAATGGCATGGAATGGCATGGAATGGCATGGAATGGCATGGAATGGCATGGAATGGCATGGAATGGCATGGAATGGCATGGAATGGCATGGAATGGCATGGAATGGCATGGAATGGCATGGAATGGCATGGAATGGCATGGAATGGCATGGAATGGCATGGAATGACATGGAATGGCATGGAATGGCATGGAATGACATGGAATGGCATGGAATGGCATGGAATGGCATGGCACCGCATGGCACGGCATGGCACGGCATGGCACGGCATGGCACGGCATGGCACGGCATGGCACCGGCATGGCACGGCATGGCACCGGCATGGCACGGCATGGCACGGCATTGAATGGCATGGAATGGCATGGAATGGCATGGAATGGCATGGAATGGCATGGCACCGGCATGGCACGGCATGGCACCGGCATGGCACGGCATGGCACCGGCATGGCACCGGCATGGCACGGCATGGCACCGGCATGGCACCGGCATGGCACCGGCATGGAATGGCATGGAATGGCATGGAATGGCATGGAATGGCATGGAATGGCATGGAATGGCATGGCACCGCATGGCACGGCATGGCACCGGCATTGAATGGCATGGAATGGCATGGAATGGCATGGCACGGCATGGCACGGCATGGCACGGCATGGCACCGGCATGGCACGGCATGGCACCGGCATGGCACGGCATGGCACCGGCATGGCACGGCATGGCACCGGCATGGCACGGCATGGCACCGGCATGGCACGGCATGGCACCGGCATGGCACGGCATGGCACCGGCATGGCACGGCATGGCACCGGCATGGCACGGCATGGCACCGGCATGGCACGGCATGGCACGGCATGGCACCGGCATGGCACGGCATGGCACCGGCATGGCACGGCATGGCACCGGCATGGCACGGCATGGCACCGGCATGGCACGGCATGGCACCGGCATGGCACGGCATGGAATGGCATTCAATGGCACGGAATGGCACGGCATGGCACGGCATGGCACCGCATTGAGTGGCATGGAATGGCATGGAATGGCATGGACTGGCATGGACTGGCATGGACTGGCATGGAATGGCATGGAATGGCATGGCACGGCATGGCACGGCATGGCACCGGCATGGCACGGCATGGCACGGCATGGCACCGGCATGGCACGGCATGGCACCGGCATGGCACGGCATGGCACCGGCATGGCACGGCATGGCACGGCATGGCACGGCATGGCACCGGCATGGCACGGCATGGCACCGGCATGGCACGGCATGGCACCGGCATGGCACGGCATGGCACCGGCATGGCACGGCATGGCACCGGCATGGCACGGCATGGCACGGCATGGCACCGGCATGGCACGGCATGGCACCGGCATGGCACGGCATGGCACCGGCATGGCACGGCATGGCACCGGCATGGCACGGCATGGCACCGGCATGGCACGGCATGGCACCGGCATGGCACGGCATGGCACCGGCATGGCACCGGCATGGCACGGCATGGCACCGGCATGGCACGGCATGGCACCGGCATGGCACGGCATGGCACCGGCATGGCACGGCATGGCACCGGCATGGCACGGCATGGCACCGGCATGGCACGGCATGGCACCGGCATGGCACGGCATGGCACCGGCATGGCACGGCATGGCACCGGCATGGCACGGCATGGCACCGGCATGGCACGGCATGGCACCGGCATGGCACGGCATGGAATGGCATTGAATGGCATGGAATGGCATGGAATGGCATGGAATGGCATGGAATGGCATGGAATGGCATGGAATGGCATGGAATGGCATGGAATGGCATGGAATGGCATGGAATGGCATGGAATGGAATGGAATGGCATGGAATGGCATGGAATGGCATGGAATGGCATGGAATGGCATGGAATGGCATGGAATGACATGGAATGGCATGGAATGGCATGGAATGACATGGAATGACATGGAATGGCATGGAATGGCATGGAATGGCATGGCACCGCATGGCACGGCATGGCACGGCATGGCACGGCATGGCACGGCATGGCACCGGCATGGCACGGCATGGCACGGCATTGAATGGCATGGAATGGCATGGAATGGCATGGAATGGCATGGAATGGCATGGCACCGGCATGGCACGGCATGGCACCGGCATGGCACGGCATGGCACCGGCATGGCACGGCATGGCACCGGCATGGCACCGGCATGGCACGGCATGGCACCGGCATGGCACCGGCATGGCACCGGCATGGCACGGCATGGCACGGCATGGCACGGCATGGAATGGCATGGAATGGCATGGAATGGCATGGAATGGCATGGAATGGCATGGAATGGCATGGAATGGCATGGAATGGCATGGAATGGCATGGAATGGCATGGAATGGCATGGAATGGCATGGAATGGCATGGAATGACATGGAATGGCATGGAATGACATGGAATGACATGGAATGGCATGGAATGGCATGGAATGGCATGGCACCGCATGGCACGGCATGGCACGGCATGGCACGGCATGGCACGGCATGGCACGGCATGGCACCGGCATGGCACGGCATGGCACCGGCATGGCACGGCATGGCACCGGCATGGCACGGCATGGCACGGCATGGCACGGCATTGAATGGCATGGAATGGCATGGAATGGCATGGAATGGCATGGAATGGCATGGAATGGCATGGAATGGCATGGCACCGGCATGGCACGGCATGGCACCGGCATGGCACGGCATGGCACCGGCATGGCACGGCATGGCACCGGCATGGCACGGCATGGCACCGGCATGGCACCGGCATGGCACCGGCATGGCACGGCATGGCACGGCATGGCACGGCATGGAATGGCATGGAATGGCATGGAATGGCATGGAATGGCATGGAATGGCATGGAATGGCATGGAATGGCATGGAATGGCATGGCACCGCATGGCACGGCATGGCACCGGCATTGAATGGCATGGAATGGCATGGAATGGCATGGCACGGCATGGCACGGCATGGCACGGCATGGCACCGGCATGGCACGGCATGGCACCGGCATGGCACGGCATGGCACCGGCATGGCACGGCATGGCACCGGCATGGCACGGCATGGCACCGGCATGGCACGGCATGGCACCGGCATGGCACGGCATGGCACCGGCATGGCACGGCATGGCACCGGCATGGCACGGCATGGCACCGGCATGGCACGGCATGGCACCGGCATGGCACGGCATGGCACGGCATGGCACCGGCATGGCACGGCATGGCACCGGCATGGCACGGCATGGCACCGGCATGGCACGGCATGGCACCGGCATGGCACGGCATGGAATGGCATTCAATGGCACGGAATGGCACGGCATGGCACGGCATGGCACCGCATTGAGTGGCATGGAATGGCATGGAATGGCATGGACTGGCATGGACTGGCATGGACTGGCATGGAATGGCATGGAATGGCATGGCACGGCATGGCACGGCATGGCACGGCATGGCACCGGCATGGCACGGCATGGCACCGGCATGGCACGGCATGGCACCGGCATGGCACGGCATGGCACGGCATGGCACGGCATGGCACCGGCATGGCACGGCATGGCACCGGCATGGCACGGCATGGCACCGGCATGGCACGGCATGGCACCGGCATGGCACGGCATGGCACCGGCATGGCACGGCATGGCACCGGCATGGCACGGCATGGCACCGGCATGGAATGGCATTGAATGGCATGGAATGGCATGGAATGGCATGGAATGGCATGGAATGGCATGGAATGGCATGGAATGGCATGGAATGGCATGGAATGGCATGGAATGGCATGGAATGGCATGGAATGGCATGGAATGGCATGGAATGGCATGGAATGGCATGGAATGGCATGGAATGGCATGGAATGGCATGGAATGGCATGGAATGGCATGGAATGGCATGGAATGGCATGGAATGGCATGGAATGGCATGGAATGGCATGGAATGGCATGGAATGGCATGGAATGGCATGGAATGGCATGGAATGGCATGGAATGGCATGGAATGGCATGGAATGGCATGGAATGGCATGGAATGGCATGGAATGGCATGGAATGGCATGGAATGGCATGGAATGGCATGGAATGGCATGGAATGGCATGGAATGGCATGGAATGACATGGAATGGCATGGAATGACATGGAATGGCATGGAATGGCATGGAATGGCATGGAATGGCATGGCACGGCATGGCACGGCATGGCACGGCATGGCACGGCATGGCACCGGCATGGCACGGCATGGCACCGGCATGGCACGGCATGGCACCGGCATGGCACGGCATGGCACCGGCATGGCACGGCATGGCACGGCATGGCACCGGCATGGCACGGCATGGCACCGGCATGGCACGGCATGGCACCGGCATGGCACGGCATGGCACCGGCATGGCACGGCATGGCACCGGCATGGCACGGCATGGCACCGGCATGGCACGGCATGGCACCGGCATGGCACGGCATGGCACCGGCATGGCACGGCATGGCACCGGCATGGCACGGCATGGCACCGGCATGGCACGGCATGGCACCGGCATGGCACGGCATGGCACCGGCATGGCACGGCATGGCACCGGCATGGCACGGCATGGCACCGGCATGGCACGGCATGGCACCGGCATGGCACCGGCATGGCACGGCATGGCACCGGCATGGCACGGCATGGCACCGGCATGGCACGGCATGGCACCGGCATGGCACGGCATGGCACCGGCATGGCACGGCATGGCACCGGCATGGCACGGCATGGCACCGGCATGGCACGGCATGGCACCGGCATGGCACGGCATGGCACCGGCATGGCACCGGCATGGCACCGGCATGGCACGGCATGGCACGGCATGGCACGGCATGGCACGGCATGGCACGGCATGGCACGGCATGGCACGGCATGGCACGGCATGGCACCGGCATGGCACGGCATGGCACCGGCATGGCACGGCATGGCACCGGCATGGCACCGGCATGGCACGGCATGGCACCGGCATGGCACGGCATGGCACCGGCATGGCACGGCATGGCACCGGCATGGCACGGCATGGCACCGGCATGGCACGGCATGGCACCGGCATGGCACGGCATGGAATGGCATTGAATGGCATGGAATGGCATGGAATGGCATGGAATGGCATGGAATGGCATGGAATGGCATGGAATGGCATGGAATGGCATGGAATGGCATGGAATGGCATGGAATGGCATGGAATGGCATGGAATGGCATGGAATGGCATGGAATGGCATGGAATGTCATGGAATGGCATGGAAGGGCATGGAATGGCATGGCACGGCATGGCACGGCATGGCACCGGCATGGCACGGCATGGCACCGGCATGGCACGGCATGGCACCGGCATGGCACGGCATGGCACGGCATGGCACCGGCATGGCACGGCATGGCACCGGCATGGCACGGCATGGCACCGGCATGGAATGGCATTGAATGGCATGGAATGGCATGGAATGGCATGGAATGGCATGGAATGGCATGGAATGGCATGGAATGGCATGGAATGGCATGGAATGGCATGGAATGGCATGGAATGGCATGGAATGGCATGGAATGGCATGGAATGGCATGGAATGGCATGGAATGGCATGGAATGGCATGGAATGGCATGGAATGGCATGGAATGGCATGGAATGGCATGGAATGGCATGGAATGGCATGGAATGGCATGGAATGGCATGGAATGGCATGGAATGGCATGGAATGGCATGGAATGGCATGGAATGGCATGGAATGGCATGGAATGGCATGGAATGGCATGGAATGGCATGGAATGGCATGGAATGGCATGGAATGGCATGGAATGGCATGGAATGGCATGGAATGGCATGGAATGGCATGGAATGGCATGGCACGGCATGGCACGGCATGGCACGGCATGGCACGGCATGGCACCGGCATGGCACGGCATGGCACCGGCATGGCACGGCATGGCACGGCATGGCACCGGCATGGCACGGCATGGCACCGGCATGGCACGGCATGGCACCGGCATGGCACGGCATGGCACCGGCATGGCACGGCATGGCACGGCATGGCACGGCATGGCACCGGCATGGCACGGCATGGCACCGGCATGGCACGGCATGGCACCGGCATGGCACGGCATGGCACCGGCATGGCACGGCATGGCACCGGCATGGCACGGCATGGCACCGGCATGGCACGGCATGGCACCGGCATGGCACGGCATGGCACCGGCATGGCACGGCATGGCACCGGCATGGCACGGCATGGCACCGGCATGGAATGGCATTGAATGGCATGGAATGGCATGGAATGGCATGGAATGGCATGGAATGGCATGGAATGGCATGGAATGGCATGGAATGGCATGGAATGGCATGGAATGGCATGGAATGGCATGGAATGGCATGGAATGGCATGGAATGGCATGGAATGGCATGGAATGGCATGGAATGGCATGGAATGGCATGGAATGGCATGGAATGGCATGGAATGGCATGGAATGGCATGGAATGGCATGGAATGGCATGGAATGGCATGGAATGACATGGAATGGCATGGAATGACATGGAATGGCATGGAATGGCATGGAATGGCATGGAATGGCATGGCACGGCATGGCACGGCATGGCATGGCACCGGCATGGCACGGCATGGCACCGGCATGGCACGGCATGGCACGGCATGGCACGGCATGGCACGGCATGGCACCGGCATGGCACGGCATGGCACCGGCATGGCACGGCATGGCACCGGCATGGCACGGCATGGCACCGGCATGGCACGGCATGGCACCGGCATGGCACGGCATGGCACCGGCATGGCACGGCATGGCACCGGCATGGCACGGCATGGCACCGGCATGGCACGGCATGGCACCGGCATGGCACGGCATGGCACCGGCATGGCACGGCATGGCACCGGCATGGCACGGCATGGCACCGGCATGGCACGGCATGGCACCGGCATGGCACGGCATGGCACCGGCATGGCACGGCATGGCACCGGCATGGCACGGCATGGCACCGGCATGGCACGGCATGGCACCGGCATGGCACGGCATGGCACCGGCATGGCACGGCATGGCACCGGCATGGCACGGCATGGCACCGGCATGGCACGGCATGGCACCGGCATGGCACGGCATGGCACCGGCATGGCACGGCATGGCACCGGCATGGCACGGCATGGCACGGCATGGCACGGCATGGCACCGGCATGGCACGGCATGGCACCGGCATGGCACGGCATGGCACCGGCATGGCACGGCATGGCACCGGCATGGCACGGCATGGCACCGGCATGGCACGGCATGGCACGGCATGGCACGGCATGGCACCGGCATGGCACGGCATGGCACCGGCATGGCACGGCATGGCACCGGCATGGCACGGCATGGCACCGGCATGGCACGGCATGGCACGGCATGGCACGGCATGGCACCGGCATGGCACGGCATGGCACCGGCATGGCACGGCATGGCACGGCATGGCACCGGCATGGCACGGCATGGCACCGGCATGGCACGGCATGGCACCGGCATGGCACGGCATGGCACCGGCATGGCACGGCATGGCACCGGCATGGCACGGCATGGCACCGGCATGGCACGGCATGGCACCGGCATGGCACGGCATGGCACCGGCATGGCACGGCATGGCACCGGCATGGCACGTCATGGCACCGGCATGGCACGGCATGGCACCGGCATGGCACGGCATGGCACCGGCATGGCACGGCATGGAATGGCATGGAATGGCATGGAATGGCATGGAATGGCATGGAATGTCATGGAATGGCATGGAATGGCATGGAAAGGCATGGCACGGCATGGCACCGGCATGGCACGGCATGGCACCGGCATGGCACGGCATGGCACGGCATGGCACCGGCATGGCACGTCATGGCACCGGCATGGCACGGCATGGCACCGGCATGGCACCGGCATGGCACCGGCATGGCACGGCATGGCACGGCATGGCACGGCATGGCACGGCATGGCACCGGCATGGCACGGCATGGCACCGGCATGGCACGGCATGGCACCGGCATGGCACGGCATGGCACCGGCATGGCACGGCATGGCACCGGCATGGCACGGCATGGCACCGGCATGGCACGGCATGGCACGGCATGGCACCGGCATGGCACGGCATGGCACCGGCATGGCACGGCATGGCACCGGCATGGCACGGCATGGCACCGGCATGGCACGGCATGGCACCGGCATGGCACGGCATGGCACCGGCATGGCACGGCATGGCACGGCATTGAATGGCATGGAATGGCATGGAATGGCATGGACTGGCATGGAATGGCATGGAATGGCATGGACTGGCATGGAATGGCATGGACTGGCATGGAATGGCATGGAATGGCATGGAATGGCATGGCACGGCATGGCACCGGCATGGCACGGCATGGCACCGGCATGGCACGGCATGGCACCGGCATGGCACCGGAATGGCACGGCATGGCAGCGGCATGGCAGCGGCATGGCACGGCATGGCAGCGGCATGGCACGGCATGGCACCGGCATGGCACGGCATGGCACCGGCATGGCACGGCATGGCACCGGCATGGCACGGCATGGCACCGGCATGGCACGGCATGGCACCGGCATGGCACGGCATGGCACCGGCATGGCACGGCATGGCACCGGCATGGCACGGCATGGCACCGGCATGGCACGGCATGGCACCGGCATGGCACGGCATGGCACCGGCATGGCACGGCATGGCACCGGCATGGCACGGCATGGCACCGGCATGGCACGGCATGGCACCGGCATGGCACGGCATGGCACCGGCATGGCACGGCATGGCACCGGCATGGCACGGCATGGCACCGGCATGGCACGGCATGGCACCGGCATGGCACGGCATGGCACCGCATGGCACGGCATTGCACCGGCATGGCACCGGCATGGCACGGCATGGCACCGGCATGGCACGGCATGGCACCGGCATGGCACGGCATGGCACGGCATGGCACCGGCATGGCACGGCATGGCACCGGCATGGCACGGCATGGCACGGCATGGCACGGCATGGCACTGGCATGGCACGGCATGGCACCGGCATGGCACGGCATGGCACCGGCATGGCACGGCATGGCACGGCATGGCACCGGCATGGCACGGCATGGCACCGCATTGAGTGGCATGGAATGGCATGGACTGGCATGGACTGGCATGGAATGGCATGGAATGGCATGGAATGGCATGGAATGGCATGGAATGGCATGGAATGGCATGGAATGGCATGGAATGGCATGGAATGGCATGGACTGGCATGGACTGGCATGGAATGGCATGGAATGGCATGGCACCGCATGGCACGGCATGGCACGGCATGGCACCGGCATGGCACGGCATTGAATGGCATGGAATGGCATGGAATGGCATGGAATGGCATGGAATGGCATGGAATGGCATGGAATGGCATGGAATGGCATGGAATGGCATGGAATGGCATGGAATGGCATGGAATGGCATCGCACCGCATGGAATGGCATGGCACCGCATGGCACGGCATGGAATGGCATGGCACCGCATGGAATGGCATGGCACCGCATGGAATGGCATGGAATGGCATGGCACCGCATGGCACGGCATGGAATGGCATGGCACCGCATGGAATGGCATGGCACCGCATGGCACGGCATGGAATGGCATGGAATGGCATGGAATGGCATGGAATGGCATGGCACGGCATGGCACCGGCATGGCACCGGCATGGCACCGGCATGGCACGGCATGGCACCGGCATGGCACGGCATGGCACCGGCATGGCACGGCATGGCACCGGCATGGCACGGCATGGCACCGGTATGGCACGGCATGGCACGGCATGGAATGGCATGGAATGGCATGGAATGGCATGGAATGGCATGGAATGGCATGGAATGGCATGGAATGGCATGGAATGGCATGGAATGGCATGGAATGGCATGGAATGGCATGGAATGGCATGGAATGGCATGGAATGGCATGGAATGGCATGGAATGGCATGGAATGGCATGGAATGGCATGGAATGGCATGGAATGGCATGGAATGGCATGGAATGGCATGGAATGGCATGGAATGGCATGGAATGGCATGGAATGGCATGGAATGGCATGGAATGGCATGGAATGGCATGGAATGGCATGGAATGGCATGGAATGGCATGGAATGGCATGGAATGGCATGGAATGGCATGGAATGGCATGGAATGGCATGGAATGGCATGGAATGGCATGGAATGGCATGGAATGGCATGGAATGGCATGGAATGGCATGGAATGGCATGGAATGGCATGGAATGGCATGGAATGGCATGGAATGGCATGGAATGGCATGGAATGGCATGGAATGGCATGGAATGGCATGGAATGGCATGGAATGGCATGGAATGGCATGGAATGGCATGGAATGGCATGGAATGGCATGGAATGGCATGGAATGGCATGGAATGGCATGGAATGGCATGGAATGGCATGGAATGGCATGGAATGGCATGGAATGGCATGGAATGGCATGGAATGGCATGGAATGGCATGGAATGGCATGGAATGGCATGGAATGGCATGGCACCGCATGGCACGGCATGGAATGGCATGGCACCGCATGGAATGGCATGGCACCGCATGGCACCGGCATGGCACGGCATGGCACGGCATGGCACGGCATGGCACGGCATGGCACGGCATGGCACGGCATGGCACGGCATGGCACGGCATGGCACGGCATGGCACGGCATGGCACGGCATGGCACCGGCATGGCACGGCATGGCACCGGCATGGCACGGCATGGCACCGGCATGGCACGGCATGGAATGGCATGGAATGGCATGGAATGGCATGGAATGGCATGGAATGGCATGGAATGGCATGGAATGGCATGGAATGGCATGGAATGGCATGAAATGGCATGGAATGGCATGGAATGGCATGGAATGGCATGGAATGGCATGGAATGGCATGGAATGGCATGGAATGGCATGGAATGGCATGGAATGGCATGGAATGGCATGGAATGGCATGGAATGGCATGGAATGGCATGGAATGGCATGGAATGGCATGGAATGGCATGGAATGGCATGGAATGGCATGGAATGGCATGGAATGGCATGGAATGGCATGGAATGGCATGGAATGGCATGGAATGGCATGGAATGGCATGGAATGGCATGGAATGGCATGGAATGGCATGGAATGGCATGGAATGGCATGGAATGGCATGGAATGGCATGGAATGGCATGGAATGGCATGGAATGGCATGGAATGGCATGGAATGGCATGGAATGGCATGGAATGGCATGGAATGGCATGGAATGGCATGGAATGGCATGGAATGGCATGGAATGGCATGGAATGGCATGGAATGGCATGGAATGGCATGGAATGGCATGGAATGGCATGGAATGGCATGGAATGGCATGGAATGGCATGGAATGGCATGGAATGGCATGGAATGGCATGGAATGGCATGGAATGGCATGGAATGGCATGGAATGGCATGGAATGGCATGGAATGGCATGGAATGGCATGGCACCGCATGGAATGGCATGGCACGGCATGGAATGGCATGGCACCGCATGGAATGGCATGGCACCGCATGGCACCGGCATGGCACGGCATGGCACGGCATGGCACGGCATGGCACGGCATGGCACGGCATGGCACGGCATGGCACGGCATGGCACGGCATGGCACGGCATGGCACGGCATGGCACGGCATGGCACGGCATGGCACGGCATGGCACGGCATGGCACCGGCATGGCACGGCATGGCACCGGCATGGCACGGCATGGCACCGGCATGGCACGGCATGGCACCGGCATGGCACGGCATGGCACCGGCATGGCACGGCATGGCACCGGCATGGCACGGCATGGCACGGCATGGCACGGCATGGCACGGCATGGCACGGCATGGCACGGCATGGCACGGCATGGCACGGCATGGCACGGCATGGCACGGCATGGCACGGCATGGCACGGCATGGCACCGGCATGGCACGGCATGGCACCGGCATGGCACGGCATGGCACCGGCATGGCACGGCATGGCACCGGCATGGCACGGCATGGCACCGGCATGGCACGGCATGGCACCGGCATGGCACGGCATGGCACGGCATGGCACGGCATGGCACGGCATGGCACGGCATGGCACGGCATGGAACGGCATGGAACGGCATGGAACGGCATGGAACGGCATGGAACGGCATGGAACGGCATGGAACGGCATGGAACGGCATGGAACGGCATGGAACGGCATGGAACGGCATGGAACGGCATGGAACGGCATGGAACGGCATGGAACGGCATGGAACGGCATGGAACGGCATGGAACGGCATGGAACGGCATGGAACGGCATGGAACGGCATGGAACGGCATGGAACGGCATGGAACGGCATGGAACGGCATGGAACGGCATGGAACGGCATGGAACGGCATGGAACGGCATGGAATGGCATGGAATGGCATGGAATGGCATGGAATGGCATGGAATGGCATGGAATGGCATGGAATGGCATGGAATGGCATGGAATGGCATGGAATGGCATGGAATGGCATGGAATGGCATGGAATGGCATGGAATGGCATGGAATGGCATGGAATGGCATGGAATGGCATGGAATGGCATGGAATGGCATGGCACGGCATGGCACGGCATGGCACCCGCATGGCACGGCATGGCACGGCATGGCACCGGCATGGCACCGGCATGGCACGGCATGGCACCGGCATGGCACGGCATGGCACCGGCATGGCACGGCATGGCACCGGCATGGCACGGCATGGCACCGGCATGGCACGGCATGGCACGGCATTGAATGGCATGGAATGGCATGGAATGGCATGGAACGGCATGGAACGGCATGGAACGGCATGGAACGGCATGGAACGGCATGGAACGGCATGGAACGGCATGGAACGGCATGGAACGGCATGGAACGGCATGGAACGGCATGGAATGGCATGGAATGGCATGGAATGGCATGGAATGGCATGGAATGGCATGGAATGGCATGGAATGGCATGGAATGGCATGGAATGGCATGGAATGGCATGGAATGGCATGGAATGGCATGGAATGGCATGGAATGGCATGGAATGGCATGGCACGGCATGGCACGGCATGGCACCGGCATGGCACGGCATGGCACGGCATGGCACCGGCATGGCACCGGCATGGCACCGGCATGGCACGGCATGGCACCGGCATGGCACGGCATGGCACCGGCATGGCACGGCATGGCACCGGCATGGCACGGCATGGCACGGCATTGAATGGCATGGAATGGCATGGAATGGCATGGAATGGCATGGAATGGCATGGAATGGCATGGAATGGCATGGAATGGCATGGAATGGCATGGCACCGCATGGCACGGCATGGCACGGCATGGCACCGGCATGGCACGGCATGGCACGGCATGGCACGGCATGGCACGGCATGGCACGGCATGGCACGGCATTGAATGGCAAGGAATGGCATGGCACGGCATTGAATGGCAAGGAATGGCATGGAATGGCATGGCACCGCATGGCACGGCATGGCACCGCATGGCACGGCATGGCACGGCATGGCACCGGCATGGCACCGGCATGGCACGGCATGGCACGGCATGGCACCGGCATGGCACGGCATGACACCGGCATGGCACCGGCATGGCACGGCATGGCACCGGCATGGCACCGGCATGGCACGGCATGGCACGGCATGGCACCGGCATGGCACCGGCATGGCACGGCATGGCACCGGCATGGCACGGCATGGCACCGGCATGGCACGGCATGGCACCGGCATGGCACGGCATGGCACCGGCATGGCACGGCATGGCACCGGCATGGCACGGCATGCACCGGCATGGCACGGCATGGCACCGGCATGGCACGGCATGGCACCGGCATGGCACGGCATGGCACCGGCATGGCACGGCATGGCACCGGCATGGCACGGCATTGCACCGGCATGGCACGGCATGGCACCGGCATGGCACGGCATGGCACCGGCATGGCACGGCATGGCACCGGCATGGCACGGCATGGCACGGCATGGCACCGGCATGGCACGGCATGGCACGGCATGGCACCGGCATGGCACGGCATGGCACGGCATGGCACGGCATGGCACGGCATGGCACGGCATGGCACCGGCATGGCACGGCATGGCACCGGCATGGCACGGCATGGCACCGGCATGGCACGGCATGGCACCGGCATGGCACGGCATGGCACCGGCATGGCACGGCATGGCACCGGCATGGCACGGCATGGCACCGGCATGGCACGGCATGGCACCGGCATGGCACGGCATGGCACCGGCATGGCACGGCATGGCACGGCATGGCACGGCATTGAATGGCATGGAATGGCATGGAATGGCATGGTATGGCATGGAATGGCATGGAATGGCATGGTATGGCATGGAATGGCATGGAATGGCATGGAATGGCATGGAATGGCATGGAATGGCATGGCACCGCATGGAATGGCATGGCAACGCATGGCACGGCATGGCACCGGCATGGCACGGCATGGCACCGGCATGGCACGGCATGGCACCGGCATGGCACGGCATGGCACCGGCATGGCACGGCATGGCACCGGCATGGCACGGCATGGCACCGGCATGGCACGGCATGGCACCGGCATGGCACGGCATGGCACCGGCATGGCACGGCATGGCACGGCATGGCACGGCATTGAATGGCATGGAACGGCATGGAATGGCATGGACTGGCATGGAATGGCATGGAATGGCATGGAATGGCATGGACTGGCATGGAATGGCATGGACTGGCATGGAATGGCATGGAATGGCATGGAATGGCATGGCACGGCATGGCACCGGCATGGCACGGCATGGCACCGGCATGGCACCGGAATGGCACGGCATGGCACCGGCATGGCACGGCATGGCAGCGGCATGGCACGGCATGGCAGCGGCATGGCACGGCATGGCAGCGGCATGGCACGGCATGGCACCGGCATGGCACGGCATGGCACCGGCATGGCACGGCATGGCACCGGCATGGCACGGCATGGCACCGGCATGGCACGGCATGGCACCGGCATGGCACGGCATGGCACCGGCATGGCACGGCATGGCACCGGCATGGCACGGCATGGCACCGGCATGGCACGGCATGGCACCGGCATGGCACGGCATGGCACCGGCATGGCACGGCATGGCACCGGCATGGCACGGCATGGCACCGGCATGGCACGGCATGGCACCGGCATGGCACGGCATGGCACCGGCATGGCACGGCATGGCACCGGCATGGCACGGCATGGCACCGGCATGGCACGGCATGGCACCGGCATGGCACGGCATGGCACCGGCATGGCACGGCATGGCACCGGCATGGCACGGCATGGCACCGGCATGGCACGGCATGGCACCGGCATGGCACGGCATGGCACCGGCATGGCACGGCATGGCACCGGCATGGCACGGCATGGCACCGGCATGGCACGGCATGGCACCGCATGGCACGGCATTGCACCGGCATGGCACGGCATGGCACCGGCATGGCACGGCATGGCACCGGCATGGCACGGCATGGCACCGGCATGGCACGGCATGGCACGGCATGGCACCGGCATGGCACGGCATGGCACCGGCATGGCACGGCATGGCACGGCATGGCACGGCATGGCACGGCATGGCACCGCATTGAGTGGCATGGAATGGCATGGAATGGCATGGACTGGCATGGACTGGCATGGAATGGCATGGAATGGCATGGAATGGCATGGAATGGCATGGAATGGCATGGAATGGCATGGAATGGCATGGAATGGCATGGAATGGCATGGAATGGCATGGAATGGCATGGAATGGCATGGACTGGCATGGACTGGCATGGAATGGCATGGAATGGCATGGCACCGCATGGCACGGCATGGCACGGCATGGCACCGGCATGGCACGGCATTGAATGGCATGGAATGGCATGGAATGGCATGGAATGGCATGGAATGGCATGGAATGGCATGGAATGGCATGGAATGGCATGGAATGGCATGGAATGGCATGGAATGGCATGGAATGGCATCGCACCGCATGGAATGGCATGGCACCGCATGGCACGGCATGGAATGGCATGGCACCGCATGGAATGGCATGGCACCGCATGGAATGGCATGGAATGGCATGGCACCGCATGGCACGGCATGGAATGGCATGGCACCGCATGGAATGGCATGGCACCGCATGGCACGGCATGGAATGGCATGGAATGGCATGGAATGGCATGGAATGGCATGGAATGGCATGGAATGGCATGGAATGGCATGGAATGGCATGGAATGGCATGGAATGGCATGGAATGGCATGGCACGGCATGACACCGGCATGGCACGGCATGGCACCGGCATGGCACGGCATGGCACCGGCATGGCACGGCATGGCACCGGCATGGCACGGCATGGCACCGGCATGGCACGGCATGGCACCGGCATGGCACGGCATGGCACCGGCATGGCACGGCATGGCACCGGTATGGCACGGCATGGCACGGCATGGAATGGCATGGAATGGCATGGCACCGCATGGCACGGCATGGAATGGCATGGCACCGCATGGAATGGCATGGCACCGCATGGCACGGCATGGAATGGCATGGAATGGCATGGAATGGCATGGAATGGCATGGAATGGCATGGAATGGCATGGAATGGCATGGAATGGCATGGAATGGCATGGAATGGCATGGAATGGCATGGAATGGCATGGCACGGCATGACACCGGCATGGCACCGGCATGGCACGGCATGGCACCGGCATGGCACCGGCATGGCACGGCATGGCACGGCATGGCACCGGCATGGCACCGGCATGGCACGGCATGGCACCGGCATGGCACGGCATGGCACCGGCATGGCACGGCATGGCACCGGCATGGCACGGCATGGCACCGGCATGGCACGGCATGGCACCGGCATGGCACGGCATGGCACCGGCATGGCACGGCATGGCACCGGCATGGCACGGCATGGCACCGGCATGGCACGGCATGGCACCGGCATGGCACGGCATGGCACCGGCATGGCACGGCATGGCACCGGCATGGCACGGCATGGCACCGGCATGGCACGGCATTGCACCGGCATGGCACGGCATGGCACCGGCATGGCACGGCATGGCACCGGCATGGCACGGCATGGCACCGGCATGGCACGGCATGGCACGGCATGGCACCGGCATGGCACGGCATGGCACGGCATGGCACGGCATTGAATGGCATGGAATGGCATGGAATGGCATGGTATGGCATGGAATGGCATGGAATGGCATGGTATGGCATGGAATGGCATGGAATGGCATGGAATGGCATGGAATGGCATGGCACCGCATGGAATGGCATGGCAACGCATGGCACGGCATGGCACCGGCATGGCACGGCATGGCACCGGCATGGCACGGCATGGCACCGGCATGGCACGGCATGGCACCGGCATGGCACGGCATGGCACCGGCATGGCACGGCATGGCACCGGCATGGCACGGCATGGCACCGGCATGGCACGGCATGGCACCGGCATGGCACGGCATGGCACGGCATGGCACGGCATTGAATGGCATGGAACGGCATGGAATGGCATGGACTGGCATGGAATGGCATGGAATGGCATGGAATGGCATGGACTGGCATGGAATGGCATGGACTGGCATGGAATGGCATGGAATGGCATGGAATGGCATGGCACGGCATGGCACCGGCATGGCACGGCATGGCACCGGCATGGCACCGGAATGGCACGGCATGGCACCGGCATGGCACGGCATGGCAGCGGCATGGCACGGCATGGCAGCGGCATGGCACGGCATGGCAGCGGCATGGCACGGCATGGCACCGGCATGGCACGGCATGGCACCGGCATGGCACGGCATGGCACCGGCATGGCACGGCATGGCACCGGCATGGCACGGCATGGCACCGGCATGGCACGGCATGGCACCGGCATGGCACGGCATGGCACCGGCATGGCACGGCATGGCACCGGCATGGCACGGCATGGCACCGGCATGGCACGGCATGGCACCGGCATGGCACGGCATGGCACCGGCATGGCACGGCATGGCACCGGCATGGCACGGCATGGCACCGGCATGGCACGGCATGGCACCGGCATGGCACGGCATGGCACCGGCATGGCACGGCATGGCACCGGCATGGCACGGCATGGCACCGGCATGGCACGGCATGGCACCGGCATGGCACGGCATGGCACCGGCATGGCACGGCATGGCACCGGCATGGCACGGCATGGCACCGGCATGGCACGGCATGGCACCGGCATGGCACGGCATGGCACCGGCATGGCACGGCATGGCACCGCATGGCACGGCATTGCACCGGCATGGCACGGCATGGCACCGGCATGGCACGGCATGGCACCGGCATGGCACGGCATGGCACCGGCATGGCACGGCATGGCACGGCATGGCACCGGCATGGCACGGCATGGCACCGGCATGGCACGGCATGGCACGGCATGGCACCGCATTGAGTGGCATGGAATGGCATGGAATGGCATGGACTGGCATGGACTGGCATGGAATGGCATGGAATGGCATGGAATGGCATGGAATGGCATGGAATGGCATGGAATGGCATGGAATGGCATGGAATGGCATGGAATGGCATGGAATGGCATGGAATGGCATGGAATGGCATGGAATGGCATGGACTGGCATGGACTGGCATGGAATGGCATGGAATGGCATGGCACCGCATGGCACGGCATGGCACGGCATGGCACCGGCATGGCACGGCATGGCACCGGCATGGCACGGCATTGAATGGCATGGAATGGCATGGAATGGCATGGAATGGCATGGAATGGCATGGAATGGCATGGAATGGCATGGAATGGCATGGAATGGCATGGAATGGCATGGAATGGCATGGAATGGCATGGAATGGCATCGCACCGCATGGAATGGCATGGCACCGCATGGCACGGCATGGAATGGCATGGCACCGCATGGAATGGCATGGAATGGCATGGCACCGCATGGCACGGCATGGAATGGCATGGCACCGCATGGAATGGCATGGCACCGCATGGCACGGCATGGAATGGCATGGAATGGCATGGAATGGCATGGAATGGCATGGAATGGCATGGAATGGCATGGAATGGCATGGAATGGCATGGAATGGCATGGAATGGCATGGAATGGCATGGAATGGCATGGAATGGCATGGAATGGCATGGCACGGCATGACACCGGCATGGCACGGCATGGCACCGGCATGGCACGGCATGGCACCGGCATGGCACGGCATGGCACCGGCATGGCACGGCATGGCACCGGCATGGCACGGCATGGCACCGGCATGGCACGGCATGGCACCGGCATGGCACGGCATGGCACCGGTATGGCACGGCATGGCACGGCATGGAATGGCATGGAATGGCATGGCACCGCATGGCACGGCATGGAATGGCATGGCACCGCATGGAATGGCATGGCACCGCATGGCACGGCATGGAATGGCATGGAATGGCATGGAATGGCATGGAATGGCATGGAATGGCATGGAATGGCATGGCACGGCATGACACCGGCATGGCACGGCATGGCACCGGCATGGCACCGGCATGGCACCGGCATGGCACGGCATGGCACCGGCATGGCACGGCATGGCACCGGCATGGCACGGCATGGCACCGGCATGGTACGGCATGGCACCGGTATGGCACGGCATGGCACGGCATGGAATGGCATGGAATGGCATGGAATGGCATGGAATGGCATGGAATGGCATGGAATGGCATGGAATGGCATGGAATGGCATGGAATGGCATGGAATGGCATGGAATGGCATGGAATGGCATGGAATGGCATGGAATGGCATGGAATGGCATGGAATGGCATGGAATGGCATGGAATGGCATGGAATGGCATGGAATGGCATGGCACCGCATGGAATGGCATGGCACCGCATGGAATGGCATGGAATGGCATGGAATGGCATGGAATGGCATGGAATGGCATGGAATGGCATGGAATGGCATGGCACCGCATGGAATGGCATGGCACGGCATGGAATGGCATGGCACCGCATGGAATGGCATGGCACCGCATGGCACCGGCATGGCACGGCATGGCACGGCATGGCACGGCATGGCACGGCATGGCACGGCATGGCACGGCATGGCACGGCATGGCACGGCATGGCACGGCATGGCACGGCATGGCACGGCATGGCACGGCATGGCACGGCATGGCACGGCATGGCACGGCATGGCACGGCATGGCACGGCATGGCACGGCATGGCACGGCATGGCACCGGCATGGCACGGCATGGCACGGCATGGCACCGGCATGGCACGGCATGGCACCGGCATGGCACGGCATGGCACCGGCATGGCACGGCATGGCACCGGCATGGCACCGGCATGGCACGGCATGGCACCGGCATGGCACGGCATGGCACCGGCATGGCACCGGCATGGCACCGGCATGGCACGGCATGGCACCGGCATGGCACGGCATGGCACCGGCATGGCACGGCATGGCACCGGCATGGCACGGCATGGCACCGGCATGGCACGGCATGGCACCGGCATGGCACGGCATGGCACCGGCATGGCACGGCATGGCACCGGCATGGCACGGCATGGCACCGGCATGGCACGGCATGGCACCGGCATGGCACGGCATGGCACCGGCATGGCACGGCATGGCACCGGCATGGCACGGCATGGCACGGCATGGCACGGCATGGCACGGCATGGCACGGCATGGCACGGCATGGCACGGCATGGCACGGCATGGCACGGCATGGCACGGCATGGCACGGCATGGCACGGCATGGCACCGGCATGGCACGGCATGGCACCGGCATGGCACGGCATGGCACCGGCATGGCACGGCATGGCACGGCATGGCACCGGCATGGCACGGCATGGCACCGGCATGGCACGGCATGGCACGGCATGGCACGGCATGGCACGGCATTGAATGGCATGGAATGGCATGGAATGGCATGGAATGGCATGGTATGGCATGGAATGGCATGGAATGGCATGGAATGGCATGGCACCGCATGGAATGGCATGGCACCGGCATGGCACGGCATGGCACCGGCATGGCACGGCATGGCACCGGCATGGCACGGCATGGCACCGGCATGGCACGGCATGGCACCGGCATGGCACGGCATGGCACGGCATGGCACGGCATGGCACGGCATGGCACGGCATGGAACGGCATGGAACGGCATGGAACGGCATGGAACGGCATGGAACGGCATGGAACGGCATGGAATGGCATGGAATGGCATGGAATGGCATGGAATGGCATGGAATGGCATGGAATGGCATGGAATGGCATGGAATGGCATGGAATGGCATGGAATGGCATGGAATGGCATGGAATGGCATGGAATGGCATGGAATGGCATGGAATGGCATGGAATGGCATGGAATGGCATGGCACGGCATGGCACGGCATGGCACCCGCATGGCACGGCATGGCACGGCATGGCACCGGCATGGCACCGGCATGGCACGGCATGGCACCGGCATGGCACGGCATGGCACCGGCATGGCACGGCATGGCACCGGCATGGCACGGCATGGCACGGCATTGAATGGCATGGAATGGCATGGAATGGCATGGAACGGCATGGAACGGCATGGAACGGCATGGAATGGCATGGAATGGCATGGAATGGCATGGAATGGCATGGAATGGCATGGAATGTCATGGAATGGCATGGAATGGCATGGAATGGCATGGCACGGCATGGCACGGCATGGCACCGGCATGGCACGGCATGGCACCGGCATGGCACGGCATGGCACCGGCATGGCACGGCATGGCACGGCATGGCACCGGCATGGCACGGCATGGCACCGGCATGGCACGGCATGGCACCGGCATGGCACGGCATGGCACCGGCATGGAATGGCATTGAATGGCATGGAATGGCATGGAATGGCATGGAATGGCATGGAATGGCATGGAATGGCATGGAATGGCATGGAATGGCATGGAATGGCATGGAATGGCATGGAATGGCATGGAATGGCATGGAATGGCATGGAATGGCATGGAATGGCATGGAATGGCATGGAATGGCATGGAATGGCATGGAATGGCATGGAATGGCATGGAATGGCATGGAATGGCATGGCACGGCATGGCACGGCATGGCACGGCATGGCACGGCATGGCACGGCATGGCACGGCATGGCACCGGCATGGCACGGCATGGCACGGCATGGCACCGGCATGGCACGGCATGGCACCGGCATGGCACGGCATGGCACCGGCATGGCACGGCATGGCACCGGCATGGCACGGCATGGCACGGCATGGCACCGGCATGGCACGGCATGGCACCGGCATGGCACGGCATGGCACCGGCATGGCACGGCATGGCACCGGCATGGCACGGCATGGCACCGGCATGGCACGGCATGGCACCGGCATGGCACGGCATGGCACCGGCATGGCACGGCATGGCACCGGCATGGCACGGCATGGCACCGCATGGCACGGCATGGCACCGGCATGGCACGGCATGGCACCGGCATGGCACGGCATGGCACCGGCATGGCACGGCATGGCACCGGCATGGAATGGCATTGAATGGCATGGAATGGCATGGAATGGCATGGAATGGCATGGAATGGCATGGAATGGCATGGAATGGCATGGAATGGCATGGAATGGCATGGAATGGCATGGAATGGCATGGAATGGCATGGAATGGCATGGAATGGCATGGAATGGCATGGAATGGCATGGAATGGCATGGAATGGCATGGAATGGCATGGAATGGCATGGAATGGCATGGAATGGCATGGAATGGCATGGAATGGCATGGAATGGCATGGAATGGCATGGAATGGCATGGAATGGCATGGAATGGCATGGAATGGCATGGAATGGCATGGAATGGCATGGAATGGCATGGAATGGCATGGAATGGCATGGAATGGCATGGAATGGCATGGAATGGCATGGAATGGCATGGAATGGCATGGAATGGCATGGAATGACATGGAATGGCATGGAATGGCATGGAATGGCATGGAATGGCATGGAATGGCATGGAATGGCATGGCACGGCATGGCACGGCATGGCACGGCATGGCACGGCATGGCACGGCATGGCACCGGCATGGCACGGCATGGCACCGGCATGGCACGGCATGGCACCGGCATGGCACGGCATGGCACCGGCATGGCACGGCATGGCACCGGCATGGCACGGCATGGCACCGGCATGGCACGGCATGGCACCGGCATGGCACGGCATGGCACCGGCATGGCACCGGCATGGCACCGGCATGGCACCGGCATGGCACCGGCATGGCACCGGCATGGCACCGGCATGGCACCGGCATGGCACCGGCATGGCACCGGCATGGCACCGGCATGGCACCGGCATGGCACCGGCATGGCACGGCATGGCACGGCATGGAATGGCATGGAATGGCATGGAATGGCATGGAATGGCATGGAATGGCATGGAATGGCATGGAATGGCATGGAATGGCATGGAATGGCATGGAATGGCATGGAATGGCATGGAATGGCATGGAATGGCATGGAATGGCATGGAATGGCATGGAATGGCATGGAATGGCATGGAATGGCATGGAATGGCATGGAATGGCATGGAATGGCATGGAATGGCATGGAATGGCATGGCACGGCATGGCACGGCATGGCACGGCATGGCACGGCATGGCACGGCATGGCACGGCATGACACCGGCATGGCACGGCATGGCACCGGCATGGCACGGCATGGCACCGGCATGGCACGGCATGGCACGGCATGGCACGGCATGGCACGGCATGGCACCGGCATGGCACGGCATGGCACCGGCATGGCACGGCATGGCACCGGCATGGCACGGCATGGCACCGGCATGGCACGGCATGGCACGGCATGGCACGGCATGGCACGGCATGGCACCGGCATGGCACCGGCATGGCACGGCATGGCACCGGCATGGCACGGCATGGCACCGGCATGGCACGGCATGGCACCGGCATGGCACGGCATGGCACGGCATGGCACCGGCATGGCACGGCATGGCACCGGCATGGCACGGCATGGCACCGGCATGGCACCGGCATGGCACGGCATGGCACCGGCATGGCACGGCATGGCACCGGCATGGCACGGCATGGCACCGGCATGGCACGGCATGGCACCGGCATGGCACGGCATGGCACCGGCATGGCACGGCATGGCACCGGCATGGCACGGCATGGCACCGGCATGGCACGGCATGGCACCGGCATGGCACGTCATGGCACCGGCATGGCACGGCATGGCACCGGCATGGCACGGCATGGCACGGCATGGCACGGCATGGCACCGGCATGGAATGGCATTGAATGGCATGGAATGGCATGGAATGGCATGGAATGGCATGGAATGGCATGGAATGGCATGGAATGGCATGGAATGGCATGGAATGGCATGGAATGGCATGGAATGGCATGGAATGGCATGGAATGACATGGAATGGCATGGAATGACATGGAATGGCATGGAATGGCATGGAATGGCATGGAATGGCATGGCACGGCATGGCACGGCATGGCACGGCATGGCACGGCATGGCACCGGCATGGCACGGCATGGCACCGGCATGGCACGGCATGGCACCGGCATGGCACGGCATGGCACGGCATGGCACCGGCATGGCACGGCATGGCACCGGCATGGCACGGCATGGCACCGGCATGGCACGGCATGGCACCGGCATGGCACGGCATGGCACCGGCATGGCACGGCATGGCACGGCATGGCACGGCATGGCACCGGCATGGCACGGCATGGCACCGGCATGGCACGGCATGGCACCGGCATGGCACGGCATGGCACCGGCATGGCACGGCATGGCACCGGCATGGCACGGCATGGCACCGGCATGGCACGGCATGGCACCGGCATGGCACGGCATGGCACCGGCATGGCACGGCATGGCACCGGCATGGCACGGCATGGCACCGGCATGGCACGGCATGGCACCGGCATGGCACGGCATGGCACGGCATGGAACCGGCATGGCACGGCATGGCACCGGCATGGCACGGCATGGCACCGGCATGGCACGGCATGGCACGGCATGGCACGGCATGGCACGGCATGGCACCGGCATGGCACGGCATGGCACCGGCATGGCACGGCATGGCACCGGCATGGCACGGCATGGCACGGCATGGCACCGGCATGGCACGGCATGGAATGGCATTGAATGGCATGGAATGGCATGGAATGGCATGGAATGGCATGGAATGGCATGGAATGGCATGGAATGGCATGGAATGGCATGGAATGGCATGGAATGGCATGGAATGGCATGGAATGGCATGGAATGGCATGGAATGGCATGGAATGTCATGGAATGGCATGGAATGGCATGGAATGGCATGGCACGGCATGGCACGGCATGGCACCGGCATGGCACGGCATGGCACCGGCATGGCACGGCATGGCACCGGCATGGCACGGCATGGCACGGCATGGCACCGGCATGGCACGGCATGGCACCGGCATGGCACGGCATGGCACCGGCATGGCACGGCATGGCACCGGCATGGCACGGCATGGCACCGGCATGGAATGGCATTGAATGGCATGGAATGGCATGGAATGGCATGGAATGGCATGGAATGGCATGGAATGGCATGGAATGGCATGGAATGGCATGGAATGGCATGGAATGGCATGGAATGGCATGGAATGGCATGGAATGGCATGGAATGGCATGGAATGGCATGGAATGGCATGGAATGGCATGGAATGGCATGGAATGGCATGGCACGGCATGGCACGGCATGGCACGGCATGGCACGGCATGGCACGGCATGGCACGGCATGGCACCGGCATGGCACGGCATGGCACCGGCATGGCACGGCATGGCACGGCATGGCACCGGCATGGCACGGCATGGCACCGGCATGGCACGGCATGGCACCGGCATGGCACGGCATGGCACGGCATGGCACGGCATGGCACGGCATGGCACCGGCATGGCACGGCATGGCACCGGCATGGCACGGCATGGCACCGGCATGGCACGGCATGGCACCGGCATGGCACGGCATGGCACCGGCATGGCACGGCATGGCACCGGCATGGAATGGCATTGAATGGCATGGAATGGCATGGAATGGCATGGAATGGCATGGAATGGCATGGAATGGCATGGAATGGCATGGAATGGCATGGAATGGCATGGAATGGCATGGAATGGCATGGAATGGCATGGAATGGCATGGAATGGCATGGAATGGCATGGAATGGCATGGAATGGCATGGAATGGCATGGAATGGCATGGAATGGCATGGAATGACATGGAATGGCATGGAATGACATGGAATGGCATGGAATGGCATGGAATGGCATGGAATGGCATGGCACGGCATGGCACGGCATGGCACCGGCATGGCACGGCATGGCACCGGCATGGCACGGCATGGCACCGGCATGGCACGGCATGGCACGGCATGGCACCGGCATGGCACGGCATGGCACCGGCATGGCACGGCATGGCACCGGCATGGCACGGCATGGCACCGGCATGGCACGGCATGGCACCGGCATGGCACG
Source organism: Cryptus armator (assembly GCA_963971235.1). Taxonomy (NCBI): domain Eukaryota; kingdom Metazoa; phylum Arthropoda; class Insecta; order Hymenoptera; family Ichneumonidae; genus Cryptus; species Cryptus armator. The sequence goes on along the minus strand of CAXARG010000198.1, from coordinate 642,287 downwards.
GCATGGCACCGGCATGGCACGGCATGGCACCGGCATGGCACGGCATGGCACCGGCATGGCACGGCATGGCACCGGCATGGCACGGCATGGCACCGGCATGGCACGGCATGGCACCGGCATGGCACGGCATGGCACCGGCATGGCACGGCATGGCACCGGCATGGCACGGCATGGCACCGGCATGGCACGGCATGGCACCGGCATGGCACGGCATGGCACCGGCATGGCACGGCATGGAATAGCATGGAATGGCATGGAATGGCATGGAATGGCATGGAATGGCATGGAATGGCATGGAATGGCATGGAATGGCATGGAATGGCATGGAATGGCATGGAATGGCATGGAATGGCATGGAATGGCATGGAATGGCATGGAATGGCATGGAATGGCATTGAATGGCATGGAATGGCATTGAATGGCATGGAATGGCATGGAATGGCATGGGATGGCATGGAATGGCATGGAATGGCATGGCACCGCATGGCACGGCATGGTACGGCATGGCACGGCATGGCACGGCATGGCACGGCATGGCACGGCATGGCACGGCATGGCACGGCATGGCACGGCATGGCACGGCATTGAATGGCATGGAATGGCATTGAATGGCACGGAATGGCACGGCATGGCACGGCATGGCACCGCATTGAGTGGCATGGAATGGCATGGAATGGCATGGACTGGCATGGACTGGCATGGACTGGCATGGAATGGCATGGAATGGCATGGCACGGCATGGCACGGCATGGCACCGGCATGGCACGGCATGGCACCGGCATGGCACGGCATGGCACCGGCATGGCACGGCATGGCACCGGCATGGCACGGCATGGCACCGGCATGGCACGGCATGGCACCGGCATGGCACGGCATGGCACCGGCATGGCACGGCATGGCACCGGCATGGCACGGCATGGCACCGGCATGGCACGGCATGGCACCGGCATGGCACGGCATGGCACCGGCATGGCACGGCATGGCACGGCATGGCACGGCATTGAATGGCATGGAATGGCATGGAATGGCATGGAATGGCATGGAATGGCATGGAATGGCATGGAATGGCATGGAATGGCATGGAATGGCATGGAATGGCATGGAATGGCATGGAATGGCATGGAATGGCATGGAATGACATGGAATGGCATGGAATGGCATGGAATGGCATGGAATGGCATGGCACCGCATGGCACGGCATGGCACGGCATGGCACCGGCATGGCACGGCATGGCACCGGCATGGCACGGCATGGCACCGGCATGGCACGGCATGGCACCGGCATGGCACGGCATGGCACCGGCATGGCACGGCATGGCACGGCATGGCACCGGCATGGCACGGCATGGCACCGGCATGGCACGGCATGGCACCGGCATGGCACGGCATGGCACCGGCATGGCACGGCATGGAATGGCATTGAATGGCATGGAATGGCATGGAATGGCATGGAATGGCATGGAATGGCATGGAATGGCATGGAATGGCATGGAATGGCATGGAATGGCATGGAATGGCATGGAATGGCATGGAATGGCATGGAATGGCATGGAATGGCATGGAATGGCATGGAATGGCATGGAATGGCATGGAATGTCATGGAATGGCATGGAATGGCATGGAATGGCATGGCACGGCATGGCACGGCATGGCACCGGCATGGCACGGCATGGCACCGGCATGGCACGGCATGGCACCGGCATGGCACGGCATGGCACGGCATGGCACCGGCATGGCACGGCATGGCACCGGCATGGCACGGCATGGCACCGGCATGGCACGGCATGGCACCGGCATGGCACGGCATGGCACCGGCATGGCACGGCATGGCACCGGCATGGCACGGCATGGCACCGGCATGGCACGGCATGGCACCGGCATGGCACGGCATGGCACCGGCATGGCACGGCATGGCACCGGCATGGCACGGCATGGCACCGGCATGGCACGGCATGGCACCGGCATGGCACGGCATGGCACCGGCATGGCACGGCATGGCACGGCATGGCACCGGCATGGCACGGCATGGCACCGGCATGGCACGGCATGACACCGGCATGGCACGGCATGGAATAGCATGGAATGGCATGGAATGGCATGGAATGGCATGGAATGGCATGGAATGGCATGGAATGGCATGGAATGGCATGGAATGGCATGGAATGGCATGGAATGGCATGGAATGGCATGGAATGGCATGGAATGGCATGGAATGGCATGGAATGGCATGGAATGGCATGGAATGGCATGGAATGACATGGAATGGCATGGAATGACATGGAATGGCATGGAATGGCATGGAATGGCATGGAATGGCATGGCACGGCATGGCACGGCATGGCATGGCATGGCACGGCATGGCACCGGCATGGCACGGCATGGCACCGGCATGGCACGGCATGGCACGGCATGGCACCGGCATGGCACGGCATGGCACCGGCATGGCACGGCATGGCACCGGCATGGCACCGGCATGGCACGGCATGGCACCGGCATGGCACGGCATGGCACCGGCATGGCACGGCATGGCACCGGCATGGCACGGCATGGCACCGGCATGGCACGGCATGGCACGGCATGGCACCGGCATGGCACGGCATGGCACCGGCATGGCACGGCATGGCACCGGCATGGCACCGGCATGGCACGGCATGGCACCGGCATGGCACGGCATGGCACCGGCATGGCACGGCATGGCACCGGCATGGCACGGCATGGCACCGGCATGGCACGGCATGGAATGGCATTGAATGGCATGGAATGGCATGGAATGGCATGGAATGGCATGGAATGGCATGGAATGGCATGGAATGGCATGGAATGGCATGGAATGGCATGGAATGGCATGGAATGGCATGGAATGGCATGGAATGGCATGGCACGGCATGGCACGGCATGGCACGGCATGGCACGGCATGGCACGGCATGGCACGGCATGGCACCGGCATGGCACGGCATGGCACCGGCATGGCACGGCATGGCACGGCATGGCACGGCATGGCACCGGCATGGCACGGCATGGCACCGGCATGGCACGGCATGGCACCGGCATGGCACGGCATGGCACGGCATGGCACGGCATGGCACGGCATGGCACCGGCATGGCACGGCATGGCACCGGCATGGCACGGCATGGCACCGGCATGGCACGGCATGGCACCGGCATGGCACGGCATGGCACCGGCATGGCACGGCATGGCACCGGCATGGAATGGCATTGAATGGCATGGAATGGCATGGAATGGCATGGAATGGCATGGAATGGCATGGAATGGCATGGAATGGCATGGAATGGCATGGAATGGCATGGAATGGCATGGAATGGCATGGAATGGCATGGAATGGCATGGAATGGCATGGAATGGCATGGAATGGCATGGAATGGCATGGAATGGCATGGAATGGCATGGAATGGCATGGAATGGCATGGAATGGCATGGAATGGCATGGAATGGCATGGAATGGCATGGAATGGCATGGAATGGCATGGAATGGCATGGAATGGCATGGAATGACATGGAATGACATGGAATGGCATGGAATGACATGGAATGGCATGGAATGGCATGGAATGGCATGGAATGGCATGGCACGGCATGGCACGGCATGGCACGGCATGGCACGGCATGGCACCGGCATGGCACGGCATGGCACCGGCATGGCACGGCATGGCACGGCATGGCACCGGCATGGCACGGCATGGCACCGGCATGGCACGGCATGGCACCGGCATGGCACGGCATGGCACCGGCATGGCACGGCATGGCACCGGCATGGCACGGCATGGCACCGGCATGGCACGGCATGGCACCGGCATGGCACGGCATGGCACCGGCATGGCACGGCATGGCACCGGCATGGCACGGCATGGCACCGGCATGGCACGGCATGGCACCGGCATGGCACGGCATGGCACCGGCATGGCACGGCATGGCACCGGCATGGCACGGCATGGCACCGGCATGGCACGGCATGGCACCGGCATGGCACGGCATGGCACCGGCATGGCACGGCATGGAATAGCATGGAATGGCATGGAATGGCATGGAATGGCATGGAATGGCATGGAATGGCATGGAATGGCATGGAATGGCATGGAATGGCATGGAATGGCATGGAATGGCATGGAATGGCATGGAATGGCATGGAATGGCATGGAATGGCATGGAATGGCATGGAATGGCATTGAATGGCATGGAATGGCATTGAATGGCATGGAATGGCATGGAATGGCATGGGATGGCATGGAATGGCATGGAATGGCATGGCACCGCATGGCACGGCATGGTACGGCATGGCACGGCATGGCACGGCATGGCACGGCATGGCACGGCATGGCACGGCATGGCACGGCATGGCACGGCATGGCACGGCATTGAATGGCATGGAATGGCATTGAATGGCACGGAATGGCACGGCATGGCACGGCATGGCACCGCATTGAGTGGCATGGAATGGCATGGAATGGCATGGACTGGCATGGACTGGCATGGACTGGCATGGAATGGCATGGAATGGCATGGCACGGCATGGCACGGCATGGCACCGGCATGGCACGGCATGGCACCGGCATGGCACGGCATGGCACCGGCATGGCACGGCATGGCACCGGCATGGCACGGCATGGCACCGGCATGGCACGGCATGGCACCGGCATGGCACGGCATGGCACCGGCATGGCACGGCATGGCACCGGCATGGCACGGCATGGCACCGGCATGGCACGGCATGGCACGGCATGGCACGGCATTGAATGGCATGGAATGGCATGGAATGGCATGGAATGGCATGGAATGGCATGGAATGGCATGGAATGGCATGGAATGGCATGGAATGGCATGGAATGGCATGGAATGGCATGGAATGACATGGAATGGCATGGAATGGCATGGAATGGCATGGAATGGCATGGCACCGCATGGCACGGCATGGCACGGCATGGCACCGGCATGGCACGGCATGGCACCGGCATGGCACGGCATGGCACCGGCATGGCACGGCATGGCACCGGCATGGCACGGCATGGCACCGGCATGGCACGGCATGGCACCGGCATGGCACGGCATGGCACGGCATGGCACCGGCATGGCACGGCATGGCACCGGCATGGCACGGCATGGCACCGGCATGGCACGGCATGGCACCGGCATGGCACGGCATGGAATGGCATTGAATGGCATGGAATGGCATGGAATGGCATGGAATGGCATGGAATGGCATGGAATGGCATGGAATGGCATGGAATGGCATGGAATGGCATGGAATGGCATGGAATGGCATGGAATGGCATGGAATGGCATGGAATGGCATGGAATGGCATGGAATGGCATGGAATGGCATGGAATGGCATGGAATGGCATGGAATGGCATGGAATGGCATGGAATGGCATGGAATGTCATGGAATGGCATGGAATGGCATGGAATGGCATGGCACGGCATGGCACGGCATGGCACCGGCATGGCACGGCATGGCACCGGCATGGCACGGCATGGCACCGGCATGGCACGGCATGGCACGGCATGGCACCGGCATGGCACGGCATGGCACCGGCATGGCACGGCATGGCACCGGCATGGCACGGCATGGCACCGGCATGGCACGGCATGGCACCGGCATGGCACGGCATGGCACCGGCATGGCACGGCATGGCACCGGCATGGCACGGCATGGCACCGGCATGGCACGGCATGGCACCGGCATGGCACGGCATGGCACCGGCATGGCACGGCATGGCACCGGCATGGCACGGCATGGCACCGGCATGGCACGGCATGGCACCGGCATGGCACGGCATGGCACGGCATGGCACCGGCATGGCACGGCATGGCACCGGCATGGCACGGCATGACACCGGCATGGCACGGCATGGAATAGCATGGAATGGCATGGAATGGCATGGAATGGCATGGAATGGCATGGAATGGCATGGAATGGCATGGAATGGCATCGCACCGCATGGAATGGCATGGCACCGCATGGCACGGCATGGAATGGCATGGAATGGCATGGAATGGCATGGAATGGCATGGAATGGCATGGAATGGCATGGAATGGCATGGAATGGCATGGAATGGCATGGAATGGCATGGAATGGCATGGAATGGCATGGAATGGCATGGAATGTCATGGAATGGCATGGAATGGCATGGAATGGCATGGCACGGCATGGCACGGCATGGCACCGGCATGGCACGGCATGGCACCGGCATGGCACGGCATGGCACCGGCATGGCACGGCATGGCACGGCATGGCACCGGCATGGCACGGCATGGCACCGGCATGGCACGGCATGGCACCGGCATGGCACGGCATGGCACCGGCATGGCACGGCATGGCACCGGCATGGCACGGCATGGCACCGGCATGGCACGGCATGGCACCGGCATGGCACGGCATGGCACCGCATGGCACGGCATTGCACCGGCATGGCACCGGCATGGCACGGCATGGCACCGGCATGGCACGGCATGGCACCGGCATGGCACGGCATGGCACGGCATGGCACCGGCATGGCACGGCATGGCACCGGCATGGCACGGCATGGCACGGCATGGCACGGCATGGCACTGGCATGGCACGGCATGGCACCGGCATGGCACGGCATGGCACCGGCATGGCACGGCATGGCACGGCATGGCACCGGCATGGCACGGCATGGCACCGCATTGAGTGGCATGGAATGGCATGGAATGGCATGGACTGGCATGGACTGGCATGGAATGGCATGGAATGGCATGGAATGGCATGGAATGGCATGGAATGGCATGGAATGGCATGGAATGGCATGGAATGGCATGGAATGGCATGGACTGGCATGGACTGGCATGGAATGGCATGGAATGGCATGGCACCGCATGGCACGGCATGGCACGGCATGGCACCGGCATGGCACGGCATTGAATGGCATGGAATGGCATGGAATGGCATGGAATGGCATGGAATGGCATGGAATGGCATGGAATGGCATGGAATGGCATGGAATGGCATGGAATGGCATGGAATGGCATCGCACCGCATGGAATGGCATGGCACCGCATGGCACGGCATGGAATGGCATGGCACCGCATGGAATGGCATGGCACCGCATGGAATGGCATGGAATGGCATGGCACCGCATGGCACGGCATGGAATGGCATGGCACCGCATGGAATGGCATGGCACCGCATGGCACGGCATGGAATGGCATGGAATGGCATGGAATGGCATGGAATGGCATGGCACGGCATGGCACCGGCATGGCACCGGCATGGCACCGGCATGGCACGGCATGGCACCGGCATGGCACGGCATGGCACCGGCATGGCACGGCATGGCACCGGCATGGCACGGCATGGCACCGGTATGGCACGGCATGGCACGGCATGGAATGGCATGGAATGGCATGGAATGGCATGGAATGGCATGGAATGGCATGGAATGGCATGGAATGGCATGGAATGGCATGGAATGGCATGGAATGGCATGGAATGGCATGGAATGGCATGGAATGGCATGGAATGGCATGGAATGGCATGGAATGGCATGGAATGGCATGGAATGGCATGGAATGGCATGGAATGGCATGGAATGGCATGGAATGGCATGGAATGGCATGGAATGGCATGGAATGGCATGGAATGGCATGGAATGGCATGGAATGGCATGGAATGGCATGGAATGGCATGGAATGGCATGGAATGGCATGGAATGGCATGGAATGGCATGGAATGGCATGGAATGGCATGGAATGGCATGGAATGGCATGGAATGGCATGGAATGGCATGGAATGGCATGGAATGGCATGGAATGGCATGGAATGGCATGGAATGGCATGGAATGGCATGGAATGGCATGGAATGGCATGGAATGGCATGGAATGGCATGGAATGGCATGGAATGGCATGGAATGGCATGGAATGGCATGGAATGGCATGGAATGGCATGGAATGGCATGGAATGGCATGGAATGGCATGGAATGGCATGGAATGGCATGGAATGGCATGGAATGGCATGGAATGGCATGGAATGGCATGGAATGGCATGGAATGGCATGGAATGGCATGGAATGGCATGGAATGGCATGGAATGGCATGGAATGGCATGGAATGGCATGGAATGGCATGGAATGGCATGGAATGGCATGGAATGGCATGGAATGGCATGGAATGGCATGGAATGGCATGGAATGGCATGGAATGGCATGGCACCGCATGGCACGGCATGGAATGGCATGGCACCGCATGGAATGGCATGGCACCGCATGGCACCGGCATGGCACGGCATGGCACGGCATGGCACGGCATGGCACGGCATGGCACGGCATGGCACGGCATGGCACGGCATGGCACGGCATGGCACGGCATGGCACGGCATGGCACGGCATGGCACGGCATGGCACCGGCATGGCACGGCATGGCACCGGCATGGCACGGCATGGCACCGGCATGGCACGGCATGGAATGGCATGGAATGGCATGGAATGGCATGGAATGGCATGGAATGGCATGGAATGGCATGGAATGGCATGGAATGGCATGGAATGGCATGAAATGGCATGGAATGGCATGGAATGGCATGGAATGGCATGGAATGGCATGGAATGGCATGGAATGGCATGGAATGGCATGGAATGGCATGGAATGGCATGGAATGGCATGGAATGGCATGGAATGGCATGGAATGGCATGGAATGGCATGGAATGGCATGGAATGGCATGGAATGGCATGGAATGGCATGGAATGGCATGGAATGGCATGGAATGGCATGGAATGGCATGGAATGGCATGGAATGGCATGGAATGGCATGGAATGGCATGGAATGGCATGGAATGGCATGGAATGGCATGGAATGGCATGGAATGGCATGGAATGGCATGGAATGGCATGGAATGGCATGGAATGGCATGGAATGGCATGGAATGGCATGGAATGGCATGGAATGGCATGGAATGGCATGGAATGGCATGGAATGGCATGGAATGGCATGGAATGGCATGGAATGGCATGGAATGGCATGGAATGGCATGGAATGGCATGGAATGGCATGGAATGGCATGGAATGGCATGGAATGGCATGGAATGGCATGGAATGGCATGGAATGGCATGGAATGGCATGGAATGGCATGGAATGGCATGGAATGGCATGGCACCGCATGGAATGGCATGGCACGGCATGGAATGGCATGGCACCGCATGGAATGGCATGGCACCGCATGGCACCGGCATGGCACGGCATGGCACGGCATGGCACGGCATGGCACGGCATGGCACGGCATGGCACGGCATGGCACGGCATGGCACGGCATGGCACGGCATGGCACGGCATGGCACGGCATGGCACCGGCATGGCACGGCATGGCACCGGCATGGCACGGCATGGCACCGGCATGGCACGGCATGGCACCGGCATGGCACGGCATGGCACCGGCATGGCACGGCATGGCACCGGCATGGCACGGCATGGCACGGCATGGCACGGCATGGCACGGCATGGCACGGCATGGCACGGCATGGCACGGCATGGCACGGCATGGCACGGCATGGCACGGCATGGCACGGCATGGCACGGCATGGCACGGCATGGCACGGCATGGCACGGCATGGCACGGCATGGCACCGGCATGGCACGGCATGGCACCGGCATGGCACGGCATGGCACCGGCATGGCACGGCATGGCACCGGCATGGCACGGCATGGCACCGGCATGGCACGGCATGGCACGGCATGGCACGGCATGGCACGGCATGGCACGGCATGGCACGGCATGGAACGGCATGGAACGGCATGGAACGGCATGGAACGGCATGGAACGGCATGGAACGGCATGGAACGGCATGGAACGGCATGGAACGGCATGGAACGGCATGGAACGGCATGGAACGGCATGGAACGGCATGGAACGGCATGGAACGGCATGGAACGGCATGGAACGGCATGGAACGGCATGGAACGGCATGGAACGGCATGGAACGGCATGGAACGGCATGGAACGGCATGGAACGGCATGGAACGGCATGGAACGGCATGGAACGGCATGGAACGGCATGGAACGGCATGGAACGGCATGGAACGGCATGGAATGGCATGGAATGGCATGGAATGGCATGGAATGGCATGGAATGGCATGGAATGGCATGGAATGGCATGGAATGGCATGGAATGGCATGGAATGGCATGGAATGGCATGGAATGGCATGGAATGGCATGGAATGGCATGGAATGGCATGGAATGGCATGGAATGGCATGGCACGGCATGGCACGGCATGGCACCCGCATGGCACGGCATGGCACGGCATGGCACCGGCATGGCACCGGCATGGCACGGCATGGCACCGGCATGGCACGGCATGGCACCGGCATGGCACGGCATGGCACCGGCATGGCACGGCATGGCACCGGCATGGCACGGCATGGCACGGCATTGAATGGCATGGAATGGCATGGAATGGCATGGAACGGCATGGAACGGCATGGAACGGCATGGAACGGCATGGAACGGCATGGAACGGCATGGAACGGCATGGAACGGCATGGAACGGCATGGAACGGCATGGAACGGCATGGAATGGCATGGAATGGCATGGAATGGCATGGAATGGCATGGAATGGCATGGAATGGCATGGAATGGCATGGAATGGCATGGAATGGCATGGAATGGCATGGAATGGCATGGAATGGCATGGCACGGCATGGCACGGCATGGCACCGGCATGGCACGGCATGGCACGGCATGGCACCGGCATGGCACCGGCATGGCACGGCATGGCACCGGCATGGCACGGCATGGCACCGGCATGGCACGGCATGGCACCGGCATGGCACGGCATGGCACGGCATTGAATGGCATGGAATGGCATGGAATGGCATGGAATGGCATGGAATGGCATGGAATGGCATGGAATGGCATGGAATGGCATGGAATGGCATGGCACCGCATGGCACGGCATGGCACGGCATGGCACCGGCATGGCACGGCATGGCACGGCATGGCACGGCATGGCACGGCATGGCACGGCATGGCACGGCATTGAATGGCAAGGAATGGCATGGCACGGCATTGAATGGCAAGGAATGTCATGGAATGGCATGGCACCGCATGGCACGGCATGGCACCGCATGGCACGGCATGGCACGGCATGGCACCGGCATGGCACCGGCATGGCACGGCATGGCACGGCATGGCACCGGCATGGCACGGCATGACACCGGCATGGCACCGGCATGGCACGGCATGGCACCGGCATGGCACCGGCATGGCACGGCATGGCACGGCATGGCACCGGCATGGCACCGGCATGGCACGGCATGGCACCGGCATGGCACGGCATGGCACCGGCATGGCACGGCATGGCACCGGCATGGCACGGCATGGCACCGGCATGGCACGGCATGGCACCGGCATGGCACGGCATGCACCGGCATGGCACGGCATGGCACCGGCATGGCACGGCATGGCACCGGCATGGCACGGCATGGCACCGGCATGGCACGGCATGGCACCGGCATGGCACGGCATTGCACCGGCATGGCACGGCATGGCACCGGCATGGCACGGCATGGCACCGGCATGGCACGGCATGGCACCGGCATGGCACGGCATGGCACGGCATGGCACCGGCATGGCACGGCATGGCACGGCATGGCACCGGCATGGCACGGCATGGCACGGCATGGCACGGCATGGCACGGCATGGCACGGCATGGCACCGGCATGGCACGGCATGGCACCGGCATGGCACGGCATGGCACCGGCATGGCACGGCATGGCACCGGCATGGCACGGCATGGCACCGGCATGGCACGGCATGGCACCGGCATGGCACGGCATGGCACCGGCATGGCACGGCATGGCACCGGCATGGCACGGCATGGCACGGCATGGCACGGCATTGAATGGCATGGAATGGCATGGAATGGCATGGTATGGCATGGAATGGCATGGAATGGCATGGTATGGCATGGAATGGCATGGAATGGCATGGAATGGCATGGAATGGCATGGAATGGCATGGCACCGCATGGAATGGCATGGCAACGCATGGCACGGCATGGCACCGGCATGGCACGGCATGGCACCGGCATGGCACGGCATGGCACCGGCATGGCACGGCATGGCACCGGCATGGCACGGCATGGCACCGGCATGGCACGGCATGGCACCGGCATGGCACGGCATGGCACCGGCATGGCACGGCATGGCACCGGCATGGCACGGCATGGCACCGGCATGGCACGGCATGGCACCGGCATGGCACGGCATGGCACGGCATGGCACGGCATTGAATGGCATGGAACGGCATGGAATGGCATGGACTGGCATGGAATGGCATGGAATGGCATGGAATGGCATGGACTGGCATGGAATGGCATGGACTGGCATGGAATGGCATGGAATGGCATGGAATGGCATGGCACGGCATGGCACCGGCATGGCACGGCATGGCACCGGCATGGCACCGGAATGGCACGGCATGGCACCGGCATGGCACGGCATGGCAGCGGCATGGCACGGCATGGCAGCGGCATGGCACGGCATGGCAGCGGCATGGCACGGCATGGCAGCGGCATGGCACGGCATGGCACCGGCATGGCACGGCATGGCACCGGCATGGCACGGCATGGCACCGGCATGGCACGGCATGGCACCGGCATGGCACGGCATGGCACCGGCATGGCACGGCATGGCACCGGCATGGCACGGCATGGCACCGGCATGGCACGGCATGGCACCGGCATGGCACGGCATGGCACCGGCATGGCACGGCATGGCACCGGCATGGCACGGCATGGCACCGGCATGGCACGGCATGGCACCGGCATGGCACGGCATGGCACCGGCATGGCACGGCATGGCACCGGCATGGCACGGCATGGCACCGGCATGGCACGGCATGGCACCGGCATGGCACGGCATGGCACCGGCATGGCACGGCATGGCACCGGCATGGCACGGCATGGCACCGGCATGGCACGGCATGGCACCGGCATGGCACGGCATGGCACCGGCATGGCACGGCATGGCACCGGCATGGCACGGCATGGCACCGGCATGGCACGGCATGGCACCGCATGGCACGGCATTGCACCGGCATGGCACGGCATGGCACCGGCATGGCACGGCATGGCACCGGCATGGCACGGCATGGCACCGGCATGGCACGGCATGGCACGGCATGGCACCGGCATGGCACGGCATGGCACCGGCATGGCACGGCATGGCACGGCATGGCACGGCATGGCACGGCATGGCACCGCATTGAGTGGCATGGAATGGCATGGAATGGCATGGACTGGCATGGACTGGCATGGAATGGCATGGAATGGCATGGAATGGCATGGAATGGCATGGAATGGCATGGAATGGCATGGAATGGCATGGAATGGCATGGAATGGCATGGAATGGCATGGAATGGCATGGAATGGCATGGAATGGCATGGACTGGCATGGACTGGCATGGAATGGCATGGAATGGCATGGCACCGCATGGCACGGCATGGCACGGCATGGCACCGGCATGGCACGGCATTGAATGGCATGGAATGGCATGGAATGGCATGGAATGGCATGGAATGGCATGGAATGGCATGGAATGGCATGGAATGGCATGGAATGGCATGGAATGGCATGGAATGGCATGGAATGGCATGGAATGGCATCGCACCGCATGGAATGGCATGGCACCGCATGGCACGGCATGGAATGGCATGGCACCGCATGGAATGGCATGGCACCGCATGGAATGGCATGGAATGGCATGGCACCGCATGGCACGGCATGGAATGGCATGGCACCGCATGGAATGGCATGGCACCGCATGGCACGGCATGGAATGGCATGGAATGGCATGGAATGGCATGGAATGGCATGGAATGGCATGGAATGGCATGGAATGGCATGGAATGGCATGGAATGGCATGGAATGGCATGGAATGGCATGGCACGGCATGACACCGGCATGGCACGGCATGGCACCGGCATGGCACGGCATGGCACCGGCATGGCACGGCATGGCACCGGCATGGCACGGCATGGCACCGGCATGGCACGGCATGGCACCGGCATGGCACGGCATGGCACCGGCATGGCACGGCATGGCACCGGTATGGCACGGCATGGCACGGCATGGAATGGCATGGAATGGCATGGCACCGCATGGCACGGCATGGAATGGCATGGCACCGCATGGAATGGCATGGCACCGCATGGCACGGCATGGAATGGCATGGAATGGCATGGAATGGCATGGAATGGCATGGAATGGCATGGAATGGCATGGAATGGCATGGAATGGCATGGAATGGCATGGAATGGCATGGCACGGCATGACACCGGCATGGCACCGGCATGGCACGGCATGGCACCGGCATGGCACCGGCATGGCACGGCATGGCACGGCATGGCACCGGCATGGCACCGGCATGGCACGGCATGGCACCGGCATGGCACGGCATGGCACCGGCATGGCACGGCATGGCACCGGCATGGCACGGCATGGCACCGGCATGGCACGGCATGGCACCGGCATGGCACGGCATGGCACCGGCATGGCACGGCATGGCACCGGCATGGCACGGCATGGCACCGGCATGGCACGGCATGGCACCGGCATGGCACGGCATGGCACCGGCATGGCACGGCATGGCACCGGCATGGCACGGCATGGCACCGGCATGGCACGGCATGGCACCGGCATGGCACGGCATGGCACCGGCATGGCACGGCATTGCACCGGCATGGCACGGCATGGCACCGGCATGGCACGGCATGGCACCGGCATGGCACGGCATGGCACCGGCATGGCACGGCATGGCACGGCATGGCACCGGCATGGCACGGCATGGCACGGCATGGCACGGCATTGAATGGCATGGAATGGCATGGAATGGCATGGTATGGCATGGAATGGCATGGAATGGCATGGTATGGCATGGAATGGCATGGAATGGCATGGAATGGCATGGCACCGCATGGAATGGCATGGCAACGCATGGCACGGCATGGCACCGGCATGGCACGGCATGGCACCGGCATGGCACGGCATGGCACCGGCATGGCACGGCATGGCACCGGCATGGCACGGCATGGCACCGGCATGGCACGGCATGGCACCGGCATGGCACGGCATGGCACCGGCATGGCACGGCATGGCACCGGCATGGCACGGCATGGCACCGGCATGGCACGGCATGGCACGGCATGGCACGGCATTGAATGGCATGGAACGGCATGGAATGGCATGGACTGGCATGGAATGGCATGGAATGGCATGGAATGGCATGGACTGGCATGGAATGGCATGGACTGGCATGGAATGGCATGGAATGGCATGGAATGGCATGGCACGGCATGGCACCGGCATGGCACGGCATGGCACCGGCATGGCACCGGAATGGCACGGCATGGCACCGGCATGGCACGGCATGGCAGCGGCATGGCACGGCATGGCAGCGGCATGGCACGGCATGGCAGCGGCATGGCACGGCATGGCACCGGCATGGCACGGCATGGCACCGGCATGGCACGGCATGGCACCGGCATGGCACGGCATGGCACCGGCATGGCACGGCATGGCACCGGCATGGCACGGCATGGCACCGGCATGGCACGGCATGGCACCGGCATGGCACGGCATGGCACCGGCATGGCACGGCATGGCACCGGCATGGCACGGCATGGCACCGGCATGGCACGGCATGGCACCGGCATGGCACGGCATGGCACCGGCATGGCACGGCATGGCACCGGCATGGCACGGCATGGCACCGGCATGGCACGGCATGGCACCGGCATGGCACGGCATGGCACCGGCATGGCACGGCATGGCACCGGCATGGCACGGCATGGCACCGGCATGGCACGGCATGGCACCGGCATGGCACGGCATGGCACCGGCATGGCACGGCATGGCACCGGCATGGCACGGCATGGCACCGGCATGGCACGGCATGGCACCGGCATGGCACGGCATGGCACCGCATGGCACGGCATTGCACCGGCATGGCACGGCATGGCACCGGCATGGCACGGCATGGCACCGGCATGGCACGGCATGGCACCGGCATGGCACGGCATGGCACGGCATGGCACCGGCATGGCACGGCATGGCACCGGCATGGCACGGCATGGCACGGCATGGCACCGCATTGAGTGGCATGGAATGGCATGGAATGGCATGGACTGGCATGGACTGGCATGGAATGGCATGGAATGGCATGGAATGGCATGGAATGGCATGGAATGGCATGGAATGGCATGGAATGGCATGGAATGGCATGGAATGGCATGGAATGGCATGGAATGGCATGGAATGGCATGGAATGGCATGGACTGGCATGGACTGGCATGGAATGGCATGGAATGGCATGGCACCGCATGGCACGGCATGGCACGGCATGGCACCGGCATGGCACGGCATGGCACCGGCATGGCACGGCATTGAATGGCATGGAATGGCATGGAATGGCATGGAATGGCATGGAATGGCATGGAATGGCATGGAATGGCATGGAATGGCATGGAATGGCATGGAATGGCATGGAATGGCATGGAATGGCATCGCACCGCATGGAATGGCATGGCACCGCATGGCACGGCATGGAATGGCATGGCACCGCATGGAATGGCATGGAATGGCATGGCACCGCATGGCACGGCATGGAATGGCATGGCACCGCATGGAATGGCATGGCACCGCATGGCACGGCATGGAATGGCATGGAATGGCATGGAATGGCATGGAATGGCATGGAATGGCATGGAATGGCATGGAATGGCATGGAATGGCATGGAATGGCATGGAATGGCATGGAATGGCATGGAATGGCATGGAATGGCATGGAATGGCATGGCACGGCATGACACCGGCATGGCACGGCATGGCACCGGCATGGCACGGCATGGCACCGGCATGGCACGGCATGGCACCGGCATGGCACGGCATGGCACCGGCATGGCACGGCATGGCACCGGCATGGCACGGCATGGCACCGGCATGGCACGGCATGGCACCGGTATGGCACGGCATGGCACGGCATGGAATGGCATGGAATGGCATGGCACCGCATGGCACGGCATGGAATGGCATGGCACCGCATGGAATGGCATGGCACCGCATGGCACGGCATGGAATGGCATGGAATGGCATGGAATGGCATGGAATGGCATGGAATGGCATGGAATGGCATGGAATGGCATGGCACGGCATGACACCGGCATGGCACGGCATGGCACCGGCATGGCACCGGCATGGCACCGGCATGGCACGGCATGGCACCGGCATGGCACGGCATGGCACCGGCATGGCACGGCATGGCACCGGCATGGTACGGCATGGCACCGGTATGGCACGGCATGGCACGGCATGGAATGGCATGGAATGGCATGGAATGGCATGGAATGGCATGGAATGGCATGGAATGGCATGGAATGGCATGGAATGGCATGGAATGGCATGGAATGGCATGGAATGGCATGGAATGGCATGGAATGGCATGGAATGGCATGGAATGGCATGGAATGGCATGGAATGGCATGGAATGGCATGGAATGGCATGGCACCGCATGGAATGGCATGGCACCGCATGGAATGGCATGGAATGGCATGGAATGGCATGGAATGGCATGGAATGGCATGGAATGGCATGGAATGGCATGGCACCGCATGGAATGGCATGGCACGGCATGGAATGGCATGGCACCGCATGGAATGGCATGGCACCGCATGGCACCGGCATGGCACGGCATGGCACGGCATGGCACGGCATGGCACGGCATGGCACGGCATGGCACGGCATGGCACGGCATGGCACGGCATGGCACGGCATGGCACGGCATGGCACGGCATGGCACGGCATGGCACGGCATGGCACGGCATGGCACGGCATGGCACGGCATGGCACGGCATGGCACGGCATGGCACCGGCATGGCACGGCATGGCACGGCATGGCACCGGCATGGCACGGCATGGCACCGGCATGGCACGGCATGGCACCGGCATGGCACGGCATGGCACCGGCATGGCACCGGCATGGCACGGCATGGCACCGGCATGGCACGGCATGGCACCGGCATGGCACCGGCATGGCACCGGCATGGCACGGCATGGCACCGGCATGGCACGGCATGGCACCGGCATGGCACGGCATGGCACCGGCATGGCACGGCATGGCACCGGCATGGCACGGCATGGCACCGGCATGGCACGGCATGGCACCGGCATGGCACGGCATGGCACCGGCATGGCACGGCATGGCACCGGCATGGCACGGCATGGCACCGGCATGGCACGGCATGGCACCGGCATGGCACGGCATGGCACCGGCATGGCACGGCATGGCACCGGCATGGCACGGCATGGCACCGGCATGGCACGGCATGGCACGGCATGGCACGGCATGGCACGGCATGGCACGGCATGGCACGGCATGGCACGGCATGGCACGGCATGGCACGGCATGGCACGGCATGGCACGGCATGGCACGGCATGGCACCGGCATGGCACGGCATGGCACCGGCATGGCACGGCATGGCACCGGCATGGCACGGCATGGCACGGCATGGCACCGGCATGGCACGGCATGGCACCGGCATGGCACGGCATGGCACGGCATGGCACGGCATGGCACGGCATTGAATGGCATGGAATGGCATGGAATGGCATGGAATGGCATGGTATGGCATGGAATGGCATGGAATGGCATGGAATGGCATGGCACCGCATGGAATGGCATGGCACCGGCATGGCACGGCATGGCACCGGCATGGCACGGCATGGCACCGGCATGGCACGGCATGGCACCGGCATGGCACGGCATGGCACCGGCATGGCACGGCATGGCACCGGCATGGCACGGCATGGCACGGCATGGCACGGCATGGCACGGCATGGCACGGCATGGAACGGCATGGAACGGCATGGAACGGCATGGAACGGCATGGAACGGCATGGAACGGCATGGAATGGCATGGAATGGCATGGAATGGCATGGAATGGCATGGAATGGCATGGAATGGCATGGAATGGCATGGAATGGCATGGAATGGCATGGAATGGCATGGAATGGCATGGAATGGCATGGAATGGCATGGAATGGCATGGAATGGCATGGCACGGCATGGCACGGCATGGCACCCGCATGGCACGGCATGGCACGGCATGGCACCGGCATGGCACCGGCATGGCACGGCATGGCACCGGCATGGCACGGCATGGCACCGGCATGGCACGGCATGGCACCGGCATGGCACGGCATGGCACGGCATTGAATGGCATGGAATGGCATGGAATGGCATGGAACGGCATGGAACGGCATGGAACGGCATGGAATGGCATGGAATGGCATGGAATGGCATGGAATGGCATGGAATGGCATGGAATGTCATGGAATGGCATGGAATGGCATGGAATGGCATGGCACGGCATGGCACGGCATGGCACCGGCATGGCACGGCATGGCACCGGCATGGCACGGCATGGCACCGGCATGGCACGGCATGGCACGGCATGGCACCGGCATGGCACGGCATGGCACCGGCATGGCACGGCATGGCACCGGCATGGCACGGCATGGCACCGGCATGGAATGGCATTGAATGGCATGGAATGGCATGGAATGGCATGGAATGGCATGGAATGGCATGGAATGGCATGGAATGGCATGGAATGGCATGGAATGGCATGGAATGGCATGGAATGGCATGGAATGGCATGGAATGGCATGGAATGGCATGGAATGGCATGGAATGGCATGGAATGGCATGGAATGGCATGGAATGGCATGGAATGGCATGGAATGGCATGGAATGGCATGGAATGGCATGGAATGGCATGGAATGGCATGGAATGGCATGGCACGGCATGGCACGGCATGGCACGGCATGGCACGGCATGGCACGGCATGGCACGGCATGGCACCGGCATGGCACGGCATGGCACGGCATGGCACCGGCATGGCACGGCATGGCACCGGCATGGCACGGCATGGCACCGGCATGGCACGGCATGGCACCGGCATGGCACGGCATGGCACGGCATGGCACCGGCATGGCACGGCATGGCACCGGCATGGCACGGCATGGCACCGGCATGGCACGGCATGGCACCGGCATGGCACGGCATGGCACCGGCATGGCACGGCATGGCACCGGCATGGCACGGCATGGCACCGGCATGGCACGGCATGGCACCGCATGGCACGGCATGGCACCGGCATGGCACGGCATGGCACCGGCATGGCACGGCATGGCACCGGCATGGCACGGCATGGCACCGGCATGGAATGGCATTGAATGGCATGGAATGGCATGGAATGGCATGGAATGGCATGGAATGGCATGGAATGGCATGGAATGGCATGGAATGGCATGGAATGGCATGGAATGGCATGGAATGGCATGGAATGGCATGGAATGGCATGGAATGGCATGGAATGGCATGGAATGGCATGGAATGGCATGGAATGGCATGGAATGGCATGGAATGGCATGGAATGGCATGGAATGGCATGGAATGGCATGGAATGGCATGGAATGGCATGGAATGGCATGGAATGGCATGGAATGGCATGGAATGGCATGGAATGGCATGGAATGGCATGGAATGGCATGGAATGGCATGGAATGGCATGGAATGGCATGGAATGGCATGGAATGGCATGGAATGGCATGGAATGGCATGGAATGGCATGGAATGGCATGGAATGGCATGGAATGGCATGGAATGACATGGAATGGCATGGAATGGCATGGAATGGCATGGAATGGCATGGAATGGCATGGAATGGCATGGCACGGCATGGCACGGCATGGCACGGCATGGCACGGCATGGCACGGCATGGCACCGGCATGGCACGGCATGGCACCGGCATGGCACGGCATGGCACCGGCATGGCACGGCATGGCACCGGCATGGCACGGCATGGCACCGGCATGGCACGGCATGGCACCGGCATGGCACGGCATGGCACCGGCATGGCACGGCATGGCACCGGCATGGCACGGCATGGCACCGGCATGGCACCGGCATGGCACCGGCATGGCACCGGCATGGCACCGGCATGGCACCGGCATGGCACCGGCATGGCACCGGCATGGCACCGGCATGGCACCGGCATGGCACCGGCATGGCACCGGCATGGCACGGCATGGCACGGCATGGAATGGCATGGAATGGCATGGAATGGCATGGAATGGCATGGAATGGCATGGAATGGCATGGAATGGCATGGAATGGCATGGAATGGCATGGAATGGCATGGAATGGCATGGAATGGCATGGAATGGCATGGAATGGCATGGAATGGCATGGAATGGCATGGAATGGCATGGAATGGCATGGAATGGCATGGAATGGCATGGAATGGCATGGAATGGCATGGAATGGCATGGAATGGCATGGCACGGCATGGCACGGCATGGCACGGCATGGCACGGCATGGCACGGCATGGCACGGCATGACACCGGCATGGCACGGCATGGCACCGGCATGGCACGGCATGGCACCGGCATGGCACGGCATGGCACGGCATGGCACGGCATGGCACGGCATGGCACCGGCATGGCACGGCATGGCACCGGCATGGCACGGCATGGCACCGGCATGGCACGGCATGGCACCGGCATGGCACGGCATGGCACGGCATGGCACGGCATGGCACGGCATGGCACCGGCATGGCACCGGCATGGCACGGCATGGCACCGGCATGGCACGGCATGGCACCGGCATGGCACGGCATGGCACCGGCATGGCACGGCATGGCACGGCATGGCACCGGCATGGCACGGCATGGCACCGGCATGGCACGGCATGGCACGGCATGGCACCGGCATGGCACGGCATGGCACCGGCATGGCACGGCATGGCACCGGCATGGCACGGCATGGCACCGGCATGGCACGGCATGGCACCGGCATGGCACGGCATGGCACCGGCATGGCACGGCATGGCACCGGCATGGCACGGCATGGCACCGGCATGGCACGGCATGGCACCGGCATGGCACGTCATGGCACCGGCATGGCACGGCATGGCACCGGCATGGCACGGCATGGCACGGCATGGCACGGCATGGCACCGGCATGGAATGGCATTGAATGGCATGGAATGGCATGGAATGGCATGGAATGGCATGGAATGGCATGGAATGGCATGGAATGGCATGGAATGGCATGGAATGGCATGGAATGGCATGGAATGGCATGGAATGGCATGGAATGACATGGAATGGCATGGAATGACATGGAATGGCATGGAATGGCATGGAATGGCATGGAATGGCATGGAATGGCATGGCACGGCATGGCACGGCATGGCACGGCATGGCACGGCATGGCACCGGCATGGCACGGCATGGCACCGGCATGGCACGGCATGGCACCGGCATGGCACGGCATGGCACGGCATGGCACCGGCATGGCACGGCATGGCACCGGCATGGCACGGCATGGCACCGGCATGGCACGGCATGGCACCGGCATGGCACGGCATGGCACCGGCATGGCACGGCATGGCACCGGCATGGCACGGCATGGCACGGCATGGCACGGCATGGCACCGGCATGGCACGGCATGGCACCGGCATGGCACGGCATGGCACCGGCATGGCACGGCATGGCACCGGCATGGCACGGCATGGCACCGGCATGGCACGGCATGGCACCGGCATGGCACGGCATGGCACCGGCATGGCACGGCATGGCACCGGCATGGCACGGCATGGCACCGGCATGGCACGGCATGGCACCGGCATGGCACGGCATGGCACGGCATGGAACCGGCATGGCACGGCATGGCACCGGCATGGCACGGCATGGCACCGGCATGGCACGGCATGGCACGGCATGGCACGGCATGGCACGGCATGGCACCGGCATGGCACGGCATGGCACCGGCATGGCACGGCATGGCACCGGCATGGCACGGCATGGCACGGCATGGCACCGGCATGGCACGGCATGGAATGGCATTGAATGGCATGGAATGGCATGGAATGGCATGGAATGGCATGGAATGGCATGGAATGGCATGGAATGGCATGGAATGGCATGGAATGGCATGGAATGGCATGGAATGGCATGGAATGGCATGGAATGGCATGGAATGGCATGGAATGGCATGGAATGTCATGGAATGGCATGGAATGGCATGGAATGGCATGGCACGGCATGGCACGGCATGGCACCGGCATGGCACGGCATGGCACCGGCATGGCACGGCATGGCACCGGCATGGCACGGCATGGCACGGCATGGCACCGGCATGGCACGGCATGGCACCGGCATGGCACGGCATGGCACCGGCATGGCACGGCATGGCACCGGCATGGCACGGCATGGCACCGGCATGGAATGGCATTGAATGGCATGGAATGGCATGGAATGGCATGGAATGGCATGGAATGGCATGGAATGGCATGGAATGGCATGGAATGGCATGGAATGGCATGGAATGGCATGGAATGGCATGGAATGGCATGGAATGGCATGGAATGGCATGGAATGGCATGGAATGGCATGGAATGGCATGGAATGGCATGGAATGGCATGGAATGGCATGGAATGGCATGGCACGGCATGGCACGGCATGGCACGGCATGGCACGGCATGGCACGGCATGGCACGGCATGGCACCGGCATGGCACGGCATGGCACCGGCATGGCACGGCATGGCACGGCATGGCACCGGCATGGCACGGCATGGCACCGGCATGGCACGGCATGGCACCGGCATGGCACGGCATGGCACGGCATGGCACGGCATGGCACGGCATGGCACCGGCATGGCACGGCATGGCACCGGCATGGCACGGCATGGCACCGGCATGGCACGGCATGGCACCGGCATGGCACGGCATGGCACCGGCATGGCACGGCATGGCACCGGCATGGAATGGCATTGAATGGCATGGAATGGCATGGAATGGCATGGAATGGCATGGAATGGCATGGAATGGCATGGAATGGCATGGAATGGCATGGAATGGCATGGAATGGCATGGAATGGCATGGAATGGCATGGAATGGCATGGAATGGCATGGAATGGCATGGAATGGCATGGAATGGCATGGAATGGCATGGAATGGCATGGAATGACATGGAATGGCATGGAATGACATGGAATGGCATGGAATGGCATGGAATGGCATGGAATGGCATGGCACGGCATGGCACGGCATGGCACCGGCATGGCACGGCATGGCACCGGCATGGCACGGCATGGCACCGGCATGGCACGGCATGGCACGGCATGGCACCGGCATGGCACGGCATGGCACCGGCATGGCACGGCATGGCACCGGCATGGCACGGCATGGCACCGGCATGGCACGGCATGGCACCGGCATGGCACGGCATGGCACCGGCATGGCACGGCATGGCACCGGCATGGCACGGCATGGCACCGGCATGGCACGGCATGGCACCGGCATGGCACGGCATGGCACCGGCATGGCACGGCATGGCACCGGCATGGCACGGCATGGCACCGGCATGGCACGGCATGGCACCGGCATGGCACGGCATGGCACCGGCATGGCACGGCATGGCACCGGCATGGCACGGCATGGCACCGGCATGGCACGGCATGGCACCGGCATGGCACGGCATGGAATAGCATGGAATGGCATGGAATGGCATGGAATGGCATGGAATGGCATGGAATGGCATGGAATGGCATGGAATGGCATGGAATGGCATGGAATGGCATGGAATGGCATGGAATGGCATGGAATGGCATGGAATGGCATGGAATGGCATGGAATGGCATGGAATGGCATTGAATGGCATGGAATGGCATTGAATGGCATGGAATGGCATGGAATGGCATGGGATGGCATGGAATGGCATGGAATGGCATGGCACCGCATGGCACGGCATGGTACGGCATGGCACGGCATGGCACGGCATGGCACGGCATGGCACGGCATGGCACGGCATGGCACGGCATGGCACGGCATGGCACGGCATTGAATGGCATGGAATGGCATTGAATGGCACGGAATGGCACGGCATGGCACGGCATGGCACCGCATTGAGTGGCATGGAATGGCATGGAATGGCATGGACTGGCATGGACTGGCATGGACTGGCATGGAATGGCATGGAATGGCATGGCACGGCATGGCACGGCATGGCACCGGCATGGCACGGCATGGCACCGGCATGGCACGGCATGGCACCGGCATGGCACGGCATGGCACCGGCATGGCACGGCATGGCACCGGCATGGCACGGCATGGCACCGGCATGGCACGGCATGGCACCGGCATGGCACGGCATGGCACCGGCATGGCACGGCATGGCACCGGCATGGCACGGCATGGCACCGGCATGGCACGGCATGGCACGGCATGGCACGGCATTGAATGGCATGGAATGGCATGGAATGGCATGGAATGGCATGGAATGGCATGGAATGGCATGGAATGGCATGGAATGGCATGGAATGGCATGGAATGGCATGGAATGGCATGGAATGGCATGGAATGGCATGGAATGACATGGAATGGCATGGAATGGCATGGAATGGCATGGAATGGCATGGCACCGCATGGCACGGCATGGCACGGCATGGCACCGGCATGGCACGGCATGGCACCGGCATGGCACGGCATGGCACCGGCATGGCACGGCATGGCACCGGCATGGCACGGCATGGCACCGGCATGGCACGGCATGGCACGGCATGGCACCGGCATGGCACGGCATGGCACCGGCATGGCACGGCATGGCACCGGCATGGCACGGCATGGCACCGGCATGGCACGGCATGGAATGGCATTGAATGGCATGGAATGGCATGGAATGGCATGGAATGGCATGGAATGGCATGGAATGGCATGGAATGGCATGGAATGGCATGGAATGGCATGGAATGGCATGGAATGGCATGGAATGGCATGGAATGGCATGGAATGGCATGGAATGGCATGGAATGGCATGGAATGTCATGGAATGGCATGGAATGGCATGGAATGGCATGGCACGGCATGGCACGGCATGGCACCGGCATGGCACGGCATGGCACCGGCATGGCACGGCATGGCACCGGCATGGCACGGCATGGCACGGCATGGCACCGGCATGGCACGGCATGGCACCGGCATGGCACGGCATGGCACCGGCATGGCACGGCATGGCACCGGCATGGCACGGCATGGCACCGGCATGGCACGGCATGGCACCGGCATGGCACGGCATGGCACCGGCATGGCACGGCATGGCACCGGCATGGCACGGCATGGCACCGGCATGGCACGGCATGGCACCGGCATGGCACGGCATGGCACCGGCATGGCACGGCATGGCACCGGCATGGCACGGCATGGCACCGGCATGGCACGGCATGGCACCGGCATGGCACGGCATGGCACGGCATGGCACCGGCATGGCACGGCATGGCACCGGCATGGCACGGCATGACACCGGCATGGCACGGCATGGAATGGCATGGAATGGCATGGAATGGCATGGAATGGCATGGAATGGCATGGAATGGCATGGAATGGCATGGAATGGCATGGAATGGCATGGAATGGCATGGAATGGCATGGAATGGCATGGAATGGCATGGAATGGCATGGAATGGCATGGAATGGCATGGAATGACATGGAATGGCATGGAATGACATGGAATGGCATGGAATGGCATGGAATGGCATGGAATGGCATGGCACGGCATGGCACGGCATGGCATGGCATGGCACGGCATGGCACCGGCATGGCACGGCATGGCACCGGCATGGCACGGCATGGCACGGCATGGCACCGGCATGGCACGGCATGGCACCGGCATGGCACGGCATGGCACCGGCATGGCACCGGCATGGCACGGCATGGCACCGGCATGGCACGGCATGGCACCGGCATGGCACGGCATGGCACCGGCATGGCACGGCATGGCACCGGCATGGCACGGCATGGCACGGCATGGCACCGGCATGGCACGGCATGGCACCGGCATGGCACGGCATGGCACCGGCATGGCACCGGCATGGCACGGCATGGCACCGGCATGGCACGGCATGGCACCGGCATGGCACGGCATGGCACCGGCATGGCACGGCATGGCACCGGCATGGCACGGCATGGAATGGCATTGAATGGCATGGAATGGCATGGAATGGCATGGAATGGCATGGAATGGCATGGAATGGCATGGAATGGCATGGAATGGCATGGAATGGCATGGAATGGCATGGAATGGCATGGAATGGCATGGAATGGCATGGAATGGCATGGAATGGCATGGAATGGCATGGCACGGCATGGCACGGCATGGCACGGCATGGCACGGCATGGCACGGCATGGCACGGCATGGCACCGGCATGGCACGGCATGGCACCGGCATGGCACGGCATGGCACGGCATGGCACGGCATGGCACCGGCATGGCACGGCATGGCACCGGCATGGCACGGCATGGCACCGGCATGGCACGGCATGGCACGGCATGGCACGGCATGGCACGGCATGGCACCGGCATGGCACGGCATGGCACCGGCATGGCACGGCATGGCACCGGCATGGCACGGCATGGCACCGGCATGGCACGGCATGGCACCGGCATGGCACGGCATGGCACCGGCATGGAATGGCATTGAATGGCATGGAATGGCATGGAATGGCATGGAATGGCATGGAATGGCATGGAATGGCATGGAATGGCATGGAATGGCATGGAATGGCATGGAATGGCATGGAATGGCATGGAATGGCATGGAATGGCATGGAATGGCATGGAATGGCATGGAATGGCATGGAATGGCATGGAATGGCATGGAATGGCATGGAATGGCATGGAATGGCATGGAATGGCATGGAATGGCATGGAATGGCATGGAATGGCATGGAATGGCATGGAATGACATGGAATGACATGGAATGGCATGGAATGACATGGAATGGCATGGAATGGCATGGAATGGCATGGAATGGCATGGCACGGCATGGCACGGCATGGCACGGCATGGCACGGCATGGCACCGGCATGGCACGGCATGGCACCGGCATGGCACGGCATGGCACGGCATG
Source organism: Cryptus armator (assembly GCA_963971235.1). Classification (NCBI taxonomy): domain Eukaryota; kingdom Metazoa; phylum Arthropoda; class Insecta; order Hymenoptera; family Ichneumonidae; genus Cryptus; species Cryptus armator. The sequence goes on along the minus strand of CAXARG010000198.1, from coordinate 614,263 downwards.
GCACCGGCATGGCACGGCATGGCACCGGCATGGCACGGCATGGCACCGGCATGGCACGGCATGGCACCGGCATGGCACGGCATGGCACCGGCATGGCACGGCATGGCACCGGCATGGCACGGCATGGCACCGGCATGGCACGGCATGGCACCGGCATGGCACGGCATGGCACCGGCATGGCACGGCATGGCACCGGCATGGCACGGCATGGCACCGGCATGGCACGGCATGGCACCGGCATGGCACGGCATGGCACCGGCATGGCACGGCATGGCACCGGCATGGCACGGCATGGCACCGGCATGGCACGGCATGGAATAGCATGGAATGGCATGGAATGGCATGGAATGGCATGGAATGGCATGGAATGGCATGGAATGGCATGGAATGGCATGGAATGGCATGGAATGGCATGGAATGGCATGGAATGGCATGGAATGGCATGGAATGGCATGGAATGGCATGGAATGGCATGGAATGGCATGGAATGGCATGGAATGGCATGGAATGGCATTGAATGGCATGGAATGGCATTGAATGGCATGGAATGGCATGGAATGGCATGGGATGGCATGGAATGGCATGGAATGGCATGGCACCGCATGGCACGGCATGGTACGGCATGGCACGGCATGGCACGGCATGGCACGGCATGGCACGGCATGGCACGGCATGGCACGGCATGGCACGGCATGGCACGGCATTGAATGGCATGGAATGGCATTGAATGGCACGGAATGGCACGGCATGGCACGGCATGGCACCGCATTGAGTGGCATGGAATGGCATGGAATGGCATGGACTGGCATGGACTGGCATGGACTGGCATGGAATGGCATGGAATGGCATGGCACGGCATGGCACGGCATGGCACCGGCATGGCACGGCATGGCACCGGCATGGCACGGCATGGCACCGGCATGGCACGGCATGGCACCGGCATGGCACGGCATGGCACCGGCATGGCACGGCATGGCACCGGCATGGCACGGCATGGCACCGGCATGGCACGGCATGGCACCGGCATGGCACGGCATGGCACGGCATGGCACGGCATTGAATGGCATGGAATGGCATGGAATGGCATGGAATGGCATGGAATGGCATGGAATGGCATGGAATGGCATGGAATGGCATGGAATGGCATGGAATGGCATGGAATGGCATGGAATGACATGGAATGGCATGGAATGGCATGGAATGGCATGGAATGGCATGGCACCGCATGGCACGGCATGGCACGGCATGGCACCGGCATGGCACGGCATGGCACCGGCATGGCACGGCATGGCACCGGCATGGCACGGCATGGCACCGGCATGGCACGGCATGGCACCGGCATGGCACGGCATGGCACCGGCATGGCACGGCATGGCACGGCATGGCACCGGCATGGCACGGCATGGCACCGGCATGGCACGGCATGGCACCGGCATGGCACGGCATGGCACCGGCATGGCACGGCATGGAATGGCATTGAATGGCATGGAATGGCATGGAATGGCATGGAATGGCATGGAATGGCATGGAATGGCATGGAATGGCATGGAATGGCATGGAATGGCATGGAATGGCATGGAATGGCATGGAATGGCATGGAATGGCATGGAATGGCATGGAATGGCATGGAATGGCATGGAATGGCATGGAATGGCATGGAATGGCATGGAATGGCATGGAATGGCATGGAATGGCATGGAATGGCATGGAATGTCATGGAATGGCATGGAATGGCATGGAATGGCATGGCACGGCATGGCACGGCATGGCACCGGCATGGCACGGCATGGCACCGGCATGGCACGGCATGGCACCGGCATGGCACGGCATGGCACGGCATGGCACCGGCATGGCACGGCATGGCACCGGCATGGCACGGCATGGCACCGGCATGGCACGGCATGGCACCGGCATGGCACGGCATGGCACCGGCATGGCACGGCATGGCACCGGCATGGCACGGCATGGCACCGGCATGGCACGGCATGGCACCGGCATGGCACGGCATGGCACCGGCATGGCACGGCATGGCACCGGCATGGCACGGCATGGCACCGGCATGGCACGGCATGGCACCGGCATGGCACGGCATGGCACCGGCATGGCACGGCATGGCACCGGCATGGCACGGCATGGCACCGGCATGGCACGGCATGGCACGGCATGGCACCGGCATGGCACGGCATGGCACCGGCATGGCACGGCATGACACCGGCATGGCACGGCATGGAATAGCATGGAATGGCATGGAATGGCATGGAATGGCATGGAATGGCATGGAATGGCATGGAATGGCATGGAATGGCATGGAATGGCATGGAATGGCATGGAATGGCATGGAATGGCATGGAATGGCATGGAATGGCATGGAATGGCATGGAATGGCATGGAATGACATGGAATGGCATGGAATGACATGGAATGGCATGGAATGGCATGGAATGGCATGGAATGGCATGGCACGGCATGGCACGGCATGGCATGGCATGGCACGGCATGGCACCGGCATGGCACGGCATGGCACCGGCATGGCACGGCATGGCACGGCATGGCACCGGCATGGCACGGCATGGCACCGGCATGGCACGGCATGGCACCGGCATGGCACCGGCATGGCACGGCATGGCACCGGCATGGCACGGCATGGCACCGGCATGGCACGGCATGGCACCGGCATGGCACGGCATGGCACCGGCATGGCACGGCATGGAATGGCATTGAATGGCATGGAATGGCATGGAATGGCATGGAATGGCATGGAATGGCATGGAATGGCATGGAATGGCATGGAATGGCATGGAATGGCATGGAATGGCATGGAATGGCATGGAATGGCATGGAATGGCATGGAATGGCATGGAATGGCATGGAATGGCATGGAATGGCATGGAATGGCATGGAATGGCATGGAATGGCATGGAATGGCATGGAATGGCATGGAATGGCATGGAATGGCATGGAATGGCATGGAATGGCATGGAATGGCATGGAATGGCATGGAATGGCATGGAATGGCATGGAATGGCATGGAATGGCATGGAATGGCATGGAATGGCATGGAATGGCATGGAATGGCATGGAATGGCATGGAATGGCATGGAATGGCATGGAATGGCATGGAATGGCATGGAATGGCATGGAATGACATGGAATGGCATGGAATGGCATGGAATGACATGGAATGGCATGGAATGGCATGGAATGGCATGGCACCGCATGGCACGGCATGGCACGGCATGGCACGGCATGGCACGGCATGGCACGGCATGGCACGGCATGGCACGGCATGGCACGGCATGGCACCGGCATGGCACGGCATGGCACCGGCATGGCACGGCATGGCACCGGCATGGCACGGCATGGCACGGCATTGAATGGCATGGAATGGCATGGAATGGCATGGAATGGCATGGAATGGCATGGCACCGGCATGGCACGGCATGGCACCGGCATGGCACGGCATGGCACCGGCATGGCACCGGCATGGCACGGCATGGCACCGGCATGGCACCGGCATGGCACGGCATGGCACCGGCATGGCACGGCATGGCACCGGCATGGCACCGGCATGGCACCGGCATGGCACGGCATGGCACCGGCATGGCACGGCATGGCACCGGCATGGCACGGCATGGCACCGGCATGGCACGGCATGGCACCGGCATGGCACGGCATGGCACCGGCATGGCACGGCATGGCACGGCATGGCACCGGCATGGCACGGCATGGCACCGGCATGGCACGGCATGGCACCGGCATGGCACGGCATGGCACCGGCATGGCACGGCATGGAATGGCATTCAATGGCACGGCATGGCACGGCATGGCACCGGCATGGCACGGCATGGCACCGGCATGGCACGGCATGGCACCGGCATGGCACGGCATGGCACCGGCATGGCACGGCATGGAATGGCATGGAATGGCATGGCACCGCATGGCACGGCATGGCACCGGCATTGAATGGCATGGAATGGCATGGAATGGCATGGCACGGCATGGCACGGCATGGCACGGCATGGCACCGGCATGGCACGGCATGGCACCGGCATGGCACGGCATGGCACCGGCATGGCACGGCATGGCACCGGCATGGCACGGCATGGCACCGGCATGGCACGGCATGGCACCGGCATGGCACGGCATGGCACCGGCATGGCACGGCATGGCACCGGCATGGCACGGCATGGCACCGGCATGGCACGGCATGGCACGGCATGGCACGGCATGGCACCGGCATGGCACGGCATGGCACCGGCATGG
>CAXARG010000198.1:0-5000 GCA_963971235.1 Cryptus armator | reverse complement strand
GACTTGCGCTTCGTATTGAAGACATTCGACAATATTGAAATCCTCGAAAATGGATCTATCAGCCATCAACAAGGTGGGCAAGATGCCGGAATTCCTTCCAACGAAGAAGCTGATGGAGCTGGAAATTCAGCAAGAACATCCGATCAGCAATCTAAAATTCGTGGCAACGAAATTCGGGAAAAGAGTCGTCGCTGAGCTCAATGGAGAATTCGCTGTCTTCCTACCGGCGCGACTGGCAAAAGTTTTCGAGGACGACCAGGCGCTCTTCATGCAGATGGTTGAATCGCCGCAGAAGAATCATCTCCGCATGACATATCACGGTGGAAAATACAACAGTGTGACATTCCAAGTCGTGTGAAATTCCCAGTCATGTTTGTGTGTGTGTGTGTGACTGCCAAAATCGAACATTATGTAGAATAAGAGTTTTCATATAACATCATCGTATAATACAGTATTAATAACATAAGTTTTGATTTGGATTGTAAAAAGTTTTCTACGCAAATAATAAAAACGCATATATGTAAATCAGTTTTATTTCTTTACAAAACCTTCATTCGTCTACATTACGCCTTATATGCATTAGCCAAGTCTTCAAAGATTTCACATTTCCATTGGAACAGTTATATTTGAGCAAGAGATTAGGATGATGTGGGCATCTTATGGCGGGTATTGCAGTTGACAGTTTACGCAACGATGGGCACTCCAGCGATTCCAAATCGACAACGGACACCGATGTACCGATCATGATGCGATCCAGCCATCTTTTTTTCTCCAAGCCCTTTACGAAAACAGTTGTTCCAAGTGTCAAGATAGCGCGAACGAAACGTATGGCCCCCTCGTAAGACATTTCTCCAGACTCCCAGGACATCCCATGGAAATTGCGTTGTAGCCACGAATTCATACATTTGTATTTCGCAGGTAGTTCGGCCCATGAGCATGGCGGTTTAACGAGCAACGTTATAGGATCAGCTATGTCTTGTTCAAGGATTCATATTTCTTTCAGCACAAACTCGTCAATCGGTTTCTTGAACCCCTGAACGTCGACGACGAAGTCCATCTTGATTAATACTAACTTGATTTCCCATATGGAAGTGGCTTTTATACCAACTTTTTTACCCCGCCGCTGATTGGATTGTACTCGACTATTCGATCGTGCAATATTAGACAGTATGCCGATGTTCCGGCGGGAAAATTGGTCTTAGCTTCAAATTCGAGACGAATATCAACAGGTCCAGACTTGGGAGTATCGTTCTGCTTTGAACAATCAATTACAATGAGTGGAGCATAATTCAAAAACTTTTCCTTGTTTAGCAATGGTTCAGCTTCTTTACAGTAATAACTAGTTTGGAAATTTGCGTACATTTCATTCCCAAAAATTTTTTTCAAAAAAAAAAAAAAGGTACGCCAAGAACTGAAAAATACAGTTTACAAAAATTATTCAAAAAAATAAATTAAATAATACGGGCCAAGTTTAACAAAAAACATACTTCTATATGGCAATAACAATTGTCTTTTTGATGCAAAAAAAATTGTTGTAAATAATTGGCTTTCCAATGTTTGCAAGCATCACAATAAACCGCTAGCAGTGGAACGCCAATTATTTACAACAATTTTTTTGCATCAAAAAGACAATTGTTATTGCCATATAGAAGTATGTTTTTTGTTAAATTTGGCCCGTATTATTTAATTTATTTTTTTGAATAATTTTTGTAAACTGTATTTTTCAGTTCTTGGCGTACCTTTTTTTTTTTTTTGAAAAAAATTTTTGGGAAATTTTATTTCTTTTTGAAAATTTGATACTTTTTTCTTGAGCGTTGTTTTTACCAGCAGAGTTTTATAACTTTTTTTTTTTAATTGTTACGTAAATGGTTTCGAACATTTTTTATTAGAATATGTAATAACTGATTACTTTTACGCTAACTCCGCATTTTAATTTTTGACCGATTAAAATTCCGACGATCATGCATATACCTACTACAAACTCGGAAAAACTGTCGAACAAAAAATCTAACCAAAAATATGTAACAGCTGACAGCTAGCCCGCTGTGGCGACGAGCGCGCCACCACGCGAATATTTCAATGAACTGATGTAGACGCAGACATATATATAGGGGACAGGACAATTTATAATCGTTTGGACCCTGTGAAATTCCCGACCTCGAGATCTCAAAATAGGCTAAACCAATTTAATGGTAACTAGGCTCTTTCGAAAGATTGACCCAAAATTACATTATAAAAGTGTCCATGAAAATTCGATTCGTTGTATTATTGCGAAGATATATCGATCGAAAGTTGAACGCACTATACACTTCCGGTATATTGGCGTAAGTTATTCACAGTAGCGTAACGCCCTATACAGTTTTTTCAGTATCTTGGCGTCGAGGCGCTACCGCGCCTCTTGATATAGCAAAGCGTACTGATTTTGATTAATATCGAGATTCAGGTTGCAATAGGGATAACATTGTGAATTCAAGTACAATTTCACGTCGCTGATGTTACAATGATCGAAATTACTAACATTTTTGTTAGTATTATTTTTTTCTCTTCGTTTGAAAGCCTAGAATTACATATCGCGGCTTTTCCAATTGAGAAGATGTCTTAACGGTCCATACATGCTTCGTAGTGGCGGGGAGTAGAGGGTACTCGTACAATTCCCATGTACGAAAACTCATGGGGATTGGAGCATCTTTGGCTATAAAATTGAGTAGCCGTATTTTCCGCTGATCGGAAATTGATACGTATGGTATAAGCCATTCTACTTTAAGTAGAGCAATTTTAAATTCTTCCGCTGCTGTTTGAATAACTGCATTGAGATCATTTTTCGATCGTGCGAGAATCAACTCATGTTTGGCATTGACGACAATCTTATGATAATCTTCGGCGAAGCCAAATATCAAGCTGAGCGGTATGCAGACATCGAAATAACCCGAATTAGTTAGTGATTTCCTTTCTTCGACATCAAGCCAACCAGTATTTTCCATTACTGAAGTTTGACTGTGACGTAGAGATGCAAATCCTTTCATGAGACTCGTAAGACCAACATTTTTGTTTCGATCGATTTCGATACCATTCAGCTCATATAGAGCTTCCTCAAACAAATGACAAATTGCATTGTTCACGAGATTTGTAGAAGCGGCTGCTGCGGATCCATCAGCTTTGATGAGCTTTCCACTTATGTGAAGCGAACTCTTGCTGGGGAGCAAGCTGAGATCTTGATGTTGAACTGCAATACGTATCTCATCACTGTTGTTGAAAGATGATGACGCGTAAGGCTGATGAGCATGAATCTCGCAGTGTGTTATGGATTCGTCAAAGACGATGGGTGCTTGAATATTGACTATTTCCTCATCCATCGTATTCGCCAGCAGCAGATACAAAATACGCGGAGTAAATATCGCTTTACAATTTTTTTCCGCGTTGCTTGACCTTGAGGCCCAGATTTTTCAGAAGTTGCACGTTCTGATGTGTTAGCACCTTGGGAGCTAGTCGATAACTGATCTGCCGCGCACATGACGGCTTATTATAATTGCTAGGCTTTCGGTTAAAAACTATAGCCATTATTATTGAGATTTAATATGCAACCGAATTGTTATCACTTCCCCGCGGAAATTAACTAAATTCCCATTCTGATCTACTATTCGCAGTTGAATATGATCAATTATCTTGTGGAGAAGAGGGAGATATATAACGTGTGATGGTACTTCGATAATTTTATATCCAGGCGGCACAAATGGGAAGAATTCGTGAATAGTATGTACTTTTCGCTCGTTGATATAAGCGCCGGTTGTACGACTACATTCAACTCTTAAAGCGTTCATTTTGAGAATGGCTACAGGAAGATCAGACTCGTGGTTTTTATTAGCTGTCAAGATGCGTTGTGTGAATCCTAGTAACCGACCAATAGAATCTTTCGGTGTGAAATCTATATCATGATCACACCTAATTTCACTGCGTAGAGTATTATTATTTGGTTTAATATCGATAGTAATATTCTTACCGATCAGGATAGGTTTCACATAATTCTCAATATCCTCAATTTCATAGCTACCAGTTGGAATACTTATTACTTCTCCGCCAATATGAAGTTTATTATTATCGACGTCTATATTGGGAATTGAGTTGAAGGTTAGTAATTCAACCAGTCCCAGAGCATAGTTTTTATCCGCGGAAAGTTCAATAGGTGGGAAATATTGAGCTTCGAGAATAGAAGAAGTTCCAGATATGGTCAATGTAAGAGTATCATTCATGATGCTGACTGATATAGAACTGAGGGTGAAGTATCATGGTTAGTGTTTATATAGACAATATTTTTCCTTACGATTTAGTTGATTACAAAGAAATTTAAGGCATAAATGACCGCATTCTATAGTATCATATGTCTGATATTGGTTATAGTTATATTTCACGCTACCGACACGTACATAACTGACAAATTCTACCGGTGGTTGAAGATCACCGAAACTATCAAAGTATATAACGTTTTTATCAATCTTTTTGTATGCGACCCAGTGTGTACCAGCTCCATTCTTATCGTCCAGATTGATAATTGCAGACTCCCGTTTGAATGGACCACTCGTCGGTAAATCGTTTCGCATAAAAACTCCGCGAAAGTGTGGAATTTCCATAATTTTTGCATACTTTAATAGGTCGGTGTCAGTTAGTGCTCGGTGTGGTAGCGTCACTTTCCGTTTTTTGATGCAATATGAAGTCCGAAACCTTTTTTGTAGGGCTTTAAATGCAAGCCTTTACCCAACGCAATAGCCTCCATGGTTTGATTATGTCGCTTATTCTCCTCCAATTCTCGTTTTGCCGCTTGAGCGGCGGTAACAGCTTTAGCTATACTGGCCGCACCACCTGACAATGCCCCAGCGGCACTAAGTCCCGCGAAAATGGGCACGAGAAATGGCAGAAAACCACCTATTTTATTTGGCACAGGTAGTACTCGGGGTGTGAGTACTTTACGTTTGCCGCCTGCTTTTTTCAAAGCTTCGCGAGCACCC